>VZTA01028208.1:59575-155411 GCA_013398855.1 Mohoua ochrocephala | reverse complement strand
ATGGCCACCTGTCTGTGTAAACACAGCCTAGGAATCAAATGCATCGCGCCGAGAGGCAGAGCTGGCATACCCACTTAGCCTCGAGGTGCTCAGCACAAGGGTGCACGCTCGGAGACCAGTCAGGGCAGTGAGGGTGACAGCAGCTGGCGCTGCAGAGAAGTGCCTCATTCTTCAGTCCGTATGATGATCATTGCCTTTTCTGTGGAAGTTTCTCCGTCTACCAACCCTGCAGAAAAGCAGGCTCTGAAAAGCTCCTTGTGCCCCGGTTGCTCAGCAAGTGCAGCGTGTACTTCCTGGCACTTCTTTGCATTTCCTGGCACTCACCTCCTATGGACCCTTCTAGGGGTTCCCACGGTGACCCTCAGTAGCAGCTGCAGCCCTTGTGACCTTTGCATATTCCTGTGAAGCATAAGGTCAATTTTAGAGAAGGACACTTCCAAAACTGGGATGGAGGGATGACATTGAACTCGGTACAGACTGGTTCTGCTTCCTTGTTCAACTGCAGCCTACCGCAAAGGTGGCTGAATTCCTCAAACTATGAATAGTGCTAAAGTTGCCAATCAAGACAACAGGTAGTGTAGAGAAGATTTAGAGACCTTTAGAGCTTTTTCTAAGTCTTCTGCATGGATAGTTTAGGGCAAGTTAGGCTGGATACTGAGTCTTCATCCTACCATCCCTCTAGCAGGACACTTGGGACCGCAAGAACTCCCCCATAGCTTCTGTACTGCAGGCCACCAAGAGAGTTTGAAGATATGGTAAAAGAAGAGGGTTGTAGTTCATCAGCTATTTCTGTCATTATAGGTAAGAAAGGAATTTTTTTTTTGGTTTGACAATAAAGACCCTTGTTATTTCTAACTGTTTATCAACAAAGAGAAACTGAAATAGTAGTTAGTGTTTGCTTTTATTGTCTCTATCAATCCTATGTATGAAATACCTCAAAAAAGTGTGGGTCCAAGGTCAATTTGTGCTGCACAAGCACAGTCTGAGCTGGGACTGCTATGCCACAGAAACACAGCTTGTTACAGCCTCAGTGTCTCATTAATGGAAGGAGAAGAAAGAGATCAAAGATACCGTTTTTGCTCAGACACCTCCTGGCTCACCCTTTAGAGAGGATGGCAACGGCGCTTTAAGCAAAGCTCATCCTCTCTGAACTCCCCCTGTGCTGAGCCAATGCCTGCACACATCTGTGGGTGATGCTCATGCACGAGCTAAACCAAGGCTCTTGCCCTGCTCCACACTCCGTGGATTCACCAGCGCTGGTGGGCAGATGCCGTACCTGGAAATATAACAAGGGAGGCATTTCGGAAGGAAACGCTAGGGACAGAACCACACTCTGTGCTTTGCTAGATAGATCGCTGCCTGTCTGAAGCCTCATGGTCATCCTGCCATGGGGGCCGGCTCAAGGCAGCACTGCCTGGGGCTGCCTGCACCTTGTCCAAGTGCCGAGGGCTGCCCAAGTGCAAGTGCAGCCCCAGCTGGGCTGTGGGACAGGGCCATGCCCCATGGTAAGGGAATGCAGGTGCAGGAGGGTCAGGGGTGAGTTTCTGGGCTGAGAAGCCCAGCACTGATTTCAGGGCAGAAACACCCATATGGAGAAGCCTTGCCCAAGAGAGTAGAGCAGGGAACAGAGCTGTGAGTCTGGTCAAAACGTGGGCAGGAGGAACACTACCCTTCTGGTCTGGCATGGCTCTTCTGTACTGTAAGCTCAAGATCCAGACTCTTTCCCTGTCCAGAGCCTATTTTGTATTTCTTCTTTTGCAGCTTTTCAGAGTAGGGAGTCACTCTTTCATATGTTCATAATAATGTCTGTATTTTTAAAATTCTTTTTGCAGCACTGTTTCTCATCAACAGACGCACTCTGCAGCATTTGGCATGGAGTTCGTCCTGCTCTTGAAATACTTATTTACTCCAGAATTATGTACAGAAACCTATATTTGGCCCTGTTGCTTTTTCTCAGTGCACACCTGCCATGTGGGGAGGTAGAATTTAAACCTTCAGAAGGACCAAACCCAAGCCATGTGTTTTTTTAAACATTATCTTATTTACCAGAAAGAGAGGCAGAGCAAGGCAGGATGGGCTTTGATCATGCCTAATTATGGAGTGCAATATTGGATACATGGATACAATATTGTCACGGGTGCTTTTTTTTCCTGCCCAGAAAAACAAAATTCTCCTTAAAGAAACAGCTGTGTCCTGCCTGCAGCCTGCAGAAGAATGGCATTAGTCACGTGCAGTCCAACACGTAGCACAATTGTAAAGTTCTCTCTGTGAGACTGACAGGAGCTATTCACATCGGCCCCCTCCACCATCTGCCTGAATGGCAGGCTGTGGGGTAGCAGCAGCCCCCCCGCGCTGTCTCTGCGTGGCCTCAACACTTACTGCCTGCTCAAAGTCTGTCCCCAAGTGCAGAAAATCAGGCACTGAAAGCAAAGAGAGGATGTCACTCAGGTCAAAGCAGACTGTCAAGAGGGAAAAAAAAGAGGAGGGTGGGGAAAGAGTCAAAGCTTCATCTGCTGGAGTGCCAGGTTGCTGTTCTTCTGGGAGCAGAGGTGTTTGTTTCAACAAGAAGATGTGGAGGGTGAGAAAAGGGGACAACTGGAGAGCACGAGAATGGGGAGAAATCCCATATTCTCTTTCCATGAGCTTAGAGGCCTCAGCTCTGGGGCAGGACCAGGCTGTGTGAGGGTCAGTGCCAGGCAGAGACGTCCCTGCTGCTGTCTGCAGTGCCTGCGTGCTGGGGTGCAGGAAGGGATGCTGAGGCCTTTGGCTGCACCCCTCTGCACACATTGCCAGACATCCCTTTCAAATGAACCTGCAGGTCCTGGAATGAACAAGCTCCCAGCCCAGGCTGGGGCCAGGCTCTAAGCCTCTTTGGGGTCTGGAGCACCATCAGTATCGCACCATCTTTCTCCCTCACCCCTCTCCCCTCTACACAGTTTGGAGGTCAGACTAGATGGAGGGAGATTAAATTTTATCCTATGACCTGGCTTCCCTTTTCATTTCCAGACAATGACATTTTTCCTCATGACAGAAATTCCTGCTATCAGTTCCTGAGGTGTGTGGCTCAGAGTTACTGCACTCCTCTCCTCTCCCATTGCACCCACTTTTAAGGCCACCCAGTTTTTGCAGTATGATGTTAAATAACATCTTCCATTTTTATGCCATCGGTGCATCATTAATATCTTTCCACTTCAGTCACTGTCAACATGAAATCAAAAATCAGGATCCCCAAGGAAGAGCTTTAGTGGTCTTCCTCCATTCCAATACTATTCCTCTCCAGGCCAGTACTTCTGGTTTCACCACGAATCATCGTCACCTCCCCTCAGGTTCTTGGCTCTCCCTTTCAAGTGTGAAGGCAAAGCGGAGGCTTAGGAGGCAGCAGGTGAGTGAAAACACATCATGCAACTGAATTATCTTTGCTTTTAACTGCCCATAGTGGACTGGACAAAGAAAAGGAACGATTCACACGTAGCCCATCTGAGATGTTCCAGCTAACTGTCTAAGGTTTCAAAACAGGTGGAGCCCTGTTTTCTCTTTGCTTCAAAGTCCACATCCATTAGGTTCAACAAGGAGTTACAGGACTGTGACCCAAATGGGGAAAAAGAGTTTTAAAAATTTATAAAACNCTCCCCTCCCCAGCAAAACCTCTATGGAGGTAATTTTCTAAAGAAAATATTTTGATGGCTGTTAAGAAGCCCTATTTTTCAAATAGAAATCTGTTAGATTTTGTGGGTTTCTCGTTGTAATTAACAGAGATTGCCTAGTTTTGACACCCATGGGGAAGAGATGAGGATAATGGTGCTTATCATTCACATGTGTACCTCAGACAAGCAGATACAGCCACCAAGAGCTGATTTCAGTCCAGGCCTTCAGAGAAAGTACTGTGTGATTTTCACAGTTCTTATCCTGATAGTGGGGTGAACCCTGTGGTAATATCTGCTGCTCAGGTTAGGATGGACAAAAACCTTCCTTTCAGTGAAGGAAAAAGAGTTTTGAGTGAACTGGTATCAAAACAGTGACTTCTGTATAATCTCTGTACTGCTCAGTGTTCACTGAGCTGCCTTTTGTTTTACCAGCATGTTTCAGGTGTTCCTGCTATTTGAAATGCTTGTGGCACTTACGGGGGAGGGATCCCTGCCCCAGTTAATGGTGTGCATTTTGGTTAGTGGGTGTGCTCACATGGTCTGGGATAACCTAATGCTGAATGGTGCCCTCAGCCTGGAAATAAACTTTGTGAGATTTTGGTGAAGAAGTGACTAAACATTGACATCGCTTACAATTAGTGACACTTTAAAAAAACTTTGCAGGTATTTTTGTGCAGGAAAATCTTTCTTCTCTTTTTCATTTAGTCTCAAAGGAAATACTTCATTTTAGGAGAGGCCTGGCTGCAATTTTCAAGTGAATGGATCTATTTTTGTGCTTTACTTAAAAAAAGGAGTTAGAAAACTTTACATACCAAAAATTCCCAAGAAGACAGCTGTCAGGAGGTGACATGTCGGATATGAAGTAGCTCTCCAGCTGGTCCCTGTCTGCATGCTGGGAAGGCATGTGGAGACATTTTTTCAATTGCTGTACTAGTTTGACATGTTCACAGTGGAAAATGATGTATCATTCTTGAGCCTTTGCTTGGTGGACACTTCAAAGTGCATTGGATCCTCGTAGAGGAGTGCCCTATTGTTAATTGTTCCTTTCACATGTACATTGGGATGAACATGGCGAGAGCAGCGAGGAACAAAAGGGCTCCGGTGGCCTCTTAGAGAAAACCCTGTGCAGCTCAACCTGAGTCTGACCTTGAAAGGGTGGGTTGCTCTGGTTTTTAAATCCCGCTTGCTGGTTCATTCCCCTCTGGCACCCCACTGTTACCAGCTGCAGGGGAATAGGATGCCGGAGCAGCGAGCGTAACAAGGCATGGGGAGCTCCTCCACCCCTGCCATGTGTGCCCAAGGAGCCACATCCTGCACGAGCGTCTTTCTGGGAGAAGATGGGCATGGCTGTAGTGTAGGAGCTTGGAAAGGGCTTCTGCAGTGACTGTGTTGGAGGTGTGCAGCTCTGTTATCCCCCAGTATGTCGGCAAGTCACTTCCACCCTCCTCAATCTAACTGACCCGCTAGCCCTCAGTGCCAGAGCACAGCCCAGGGTTCTGGAGCCCCCATGACTGGATGTAGGTCTCATAATACATGGCACAAGTTTCCCAGGCCTCTGAGGACATAGTTCATTAACATCCTAAGATAATCTTTGACTCCCAGGCACCTGTCACATGTCTCTCTATCTCTCCTTTTTTCCGCCTTGGGAAAACAACTACCTCTAGTGGGAGCCTGCACCATGAAATGTGGTGTCCCAGGCTGGCTTTGAAAGCTCAAGCACAGAAGGCAGTTTATTCCTGCAAAGAGAGACATGACCCCTTGGTGTGCACCTCTTTCGATGAGCTAGACAAAACCTGTCCCTGTAGCCTCAGCTGCACAGGAGCGTCTGTGCGGGCCACACAGACATAGGAGCAGAGAGGCACACCTGCAAATAGCAAATCAGCCACCGTGTTACAGCGCACCGTGGTGCCAACAGCTCTGCAGCACATTCTGTTGCAGGACATCCTGAACCCAGGGTCTCCCTAGACCTGAAACACCTCAGCCTGGGCACCACCACATGTGGCTCAGGCCAGACCGAGAGAAAAGGTGTGAACAAGGATGAGTGCACCAGTACAGCGATCCTGAAGAGTCATCCCTGAGGCCTTTGCCCAGACCTTCGTATAATGGCACAGTCTGGATCTTGGCTTCCTCTGATGAAAATTGGATAAATAGAAATAAAGTAAAGTGACAGTCAGTAAAATACTTGTAAAATGTGGCTGTTTCCATCCCTCAGTGCTCAGGCCTTTGACGCCTCACGTCAGTAAGGTAGATTTTACTTGCAAAATGTCTTGGACTTCAGTCCCTGCTTTCCTCAGCACACATCTGTGTTTGATTCAGAGCTGGCAGCACCTCCCTGATGATGGGTGCACAGGTCCTGTGCCCCTACCCAGTCTTCCCATCCCCAGGGTACTGGGGACTGGAGAGCAGGAGCAAAGCTGCTTCAGCTGTGGGAGGCAGTGGGTGCTGGCTGGCATACAGGCTGCTGCCAGCTCTGTGTCATTGGTGCACACCAAGGGCAGCTCTTCTGCTCTCCTCTCCCTCCAGCTCTAGGTTTTACTGTGCTTTTAAGTAATTGTCACCCCTTAGGGACAAGCCTTCGAGAAGGCAGAGGGCTCGAATAACTCTGGATCAGTAAAGGAAGCAGCTCAATTAGCATTTCACACGCCTTTTCTTCCCTCTCTTCTTACCTTCCCTGCAGCGGGCATGCTTTCCCCTTAAAGGATTGTCCTGTTTCTGCTCCTTGCCAGCGTTGGCAGGGTGACAGTAGTCGAGTGTGCAAACTTGTGCTATTGTCCCCAGGCCAGGGGGAGTCATGGAGACCCACTAATATGACACAGGAAAATGTTTGCTGATGGCAATTCTATGGGCTTTGTCTAACTCTTTCTCCATCATGACGACTCGATTTAAGTCTCTAACTGTTTGACTACAGATGCAAGAGTACTATCCAACTCCATCCTTTTGTTCGGGTAGTTTGAATGGGTAATTCAGCTTTTGTGTAACTCAATTGAGGGGGCAAACATAAAGACAAGATTCTTGAGCGCTCAAGCTCCCTTTCCATGGATATCTGCACATCTCTTTAGAGATTTGTTCCTTTCCTACCTTTTTCTGACATCATCCTCCCCTTAAAAAAAAAAAATGCTCTGATGGGGAACGGTTAAAAGTAGGCTAGTCCAGTCCCCCGTATTATATTGTCCTGTGCCAATGAAGCATGTTTAGTATCAGCCCCCAGACAGCTTTGGAGAATGCAGAGAAAAGGGTGTCTAAACTTTCCTAACTCATCTTCAGCATTTTTGCTTCGGGTTGTGTAATTTTTAAATGAAAGGTTTCCATCGGGGTGAAGAGGATAGGGAGAATGGTAGAAATCATGGGGAAATGATTGTATTTATTAGCTGTCTTTCTGCGGCTGTCCCCATGGAGACAATTTGTGATGGCAAAGAATGCAAGGAGGGGAGGCTGATGCCTGATTGGGATGCTTTGTATTTGGCAAAGTGGCTTCTGATTGGCCTGGGAGAGCCCCGAACTCGCTGGAGTCGATATTCATTCAGCTTGCTCAAGTGCTTGCTAAACTGCATCCAAACACTGGCGGGCCCTGGCTGCCTCCGCCGAGGTTGGCGGTGTGTAACCTGCCTAACGAGATTAGCGGGGAAGGGGCTCTCCTCCGCAGCGACGCAGCCGCCAGCACCGGTGAGAAAAGCTGCCGCGCGCCGGGTGAGTGTCCGTGCTTGCTTACAGGGCGGCCACCCCGGCTTCTGTCCACCTAAGTGCTCTCTAACAAGATTAGGCGCTGAGCTGGCTGGCACTTGTGAGCCAGTCCCCGTGCCGGTGTGTGCTGGGGCAGCAGTGCGGGGCGGTGGGCAGCGGGCACGCGTCCGCTCCGACGGGAGTGTCCCTGCACGGAGGCGAGCTGACGAACAACTTGTTTGCGGGCTGAGAAGTTTGACGTGTCCCCCTACCCTCCCTCCATTTGCTTAGTGCTATTTGAACCAAAGCTTCTTGCTCAAAAATCTGCCCGTCATGTTTCGCAGGTTTGCCAAGGTGTGTCTGCAGAAGGATTATAAACTTTTCATGGGAAACTCTGCACAGTGCATTCAGTGAGATGGCATCAGACAGCGAGGTAAAAACTCTACTGAACTTCGTTAACCTGGCTTCGAGCGACATCAAAGCGGCTCTGGATAAATCGGCCCCTTGTCGCCGGTCAGTTGACCACAGAAAATACTTGCAGAAGCAGCTCAAGCGGTTTTCTCAGAAGTACTCACGGATCCCACGGTGTCACCCCAGCAAACCCCCGGAGTGCGGCTGGCGCAGGGGGGCAGAGGACCGAGCCCGCGGCCCCCAGCCCGAGGCACCTGACCCCAGCCCCCAAGGCGGGGCTGCCGCCGAGAAGGTGATGCAGACAGCCGAGGCAGAGGAGAGCCTCGCCGGGGAACGGGTTCTGCAGGAGCAAAAACCCGAGGCTGCCCGACCGGACCAGGTGCCCATGAGAAAGCGACAGCTCCCCGCCTCCTTCTGGGAAGAGCCACGGCCGGCCCAGAGCCTGACGGGCAGGGCCTTTCCTGCCAGCCCTGAGGGGCTCCAAGCCCCCAGAGACCCTCCTCCCTATGAGGGGAAGAAAAGCAAAAGGAGCCCAGACGCTGCTGGCCCGGAGAGCCCCCCTGACCCCGCGCCACATGCCGGGGAGAAGGACCCTGCCGGGGCCCTCTCAGGCCGGGTGGGTGCTTGGACCTGCTGCCCCTTCCCCTGCCCCGGGCCAGGCGTGTACCAGCCCCCGGGCGCGCTGCCCCCGTCGCCCTTCCCGGGGCTGGGGCTGTGGAGGAAGAGTGCGGCCGCGCTGCCGGCGGAGGTGCCGCACTTCTGCAAGGAGGCCGATGGCCCGGGGCAGAAACTCTACAGGCCCATGGTTCTGAAACCCATCCCCACCAAGCCCGCCATCCCCCCACCCATCTTCAATGTTTTTGGCTATCTTTAGCGGGGCGGGTGTCGGAGTCATGCCGAACACGACAGCTCCTGAGGGGGATTTGAAAGGCCCGGTCAGACTCCGGGCATGAGCTGCGGGCAGCGCGGAGCGGCCGGCGAAGGAGGCCGGCGAGCACACTCTCTGCCTCGTGGGCGGGCTGGAGGGAATTAGTAACTGCTGGGAAGGTACTTGGGCTGCACTCTCCTCTCAGCACACGGGGGTAAATCGGGAATAAACCGTGCGAAGCCGGTGGCATGGAGCATGAGGCACACCAGGTCTCTCATCGAGGGGCATTGTCTGAGCCGCGGCGAGCGGGGCTGCGGGCCATTCATAGCCGCACTTGTAACACCTAGGAGACCTCCTCCACGTGGGAACATCTTTCTGGGGCTGCCCTGCGGCAGCAGCAGCAGTGAAATGGAATGAATTAAACGCATTCAAAGAGTTTTTGTACTTAAAAGTAATTCCAGAGAAGTCAAGATATTCAGGTCATTTCGTTTTGCATGCAAGAGACTGGAAGGATGGTATTTGATATAGAAACCACTTGTGATTGATTTAAGATCTTGTTGTATGTAAATACTGAGAGAATTAAAAGAAAAAAATAAGGAAAGAAAGGAGGTAATTTTATTTTGGTGATTCTGCAAATGCAGTCTGTTTAGTTTTGCCCCACTGGGTAGACACAGGTTTGATTTGCAACTGGCGGGGAGATATGAGGGCTGAAATCTCTGCCTATTGAGATTGATATAAATCAGAAGTAATTCTTCTGGGGCTAGGATATTAGCTAGTGCTAAGCTGTGCAAATGGAAGCAGGATGAATTTCCACATCAGGCATTGCTCTGCATCAACAGAATAAATGAGGAATTGCATTCGTTTAATACAAAACCATTAGATGTGATGAAAGAAAAAAGTAAAGAATAGACTGCCTTGATTTCTGGCTGAGAGACATCTTTTATTTTGGCTGATTTTAAGATGTTATCACAAGACCTGTCTGTGAATGTTTTGCCTAGTATTTTCCTAATTTTTTAAACAAATTGGCATTGGAGAATTTAATTGGAAGTGTTTTTAAGTTAGGTTTCTCTTAAACCCATGGAGAAAGTGATACTAAGACACAGAACATGAGATGTGAGAGGTTTAATATTGCAGGTGTATGTATCTATTTGGTTAAACTGGAGTAAATCACTGAAGTCAAGAGAAGTGTATTTTGGGAGGAAAAAGGGCCAGAGAATGGACACCTGTGATCTCCCAGGGCCTGAACCTGCTCTTGCTGAAGCTAATGGGAACTTCTCCCAGCATTCAATAAAAAGTGGCCTTGATTGGTTTGATCTCTGACTAGCATAGCTCTCTATGACTCCTGATATCTCTTCAAGGGGAAAAACAGAAAACACTTCATTTGAGTGCATTGCAGTCATTAAAAAGATTATCATCTGAAGCAATTGTAGAGTATCATTTTGTGTCTTCTGATGGTCTTGGTATGATATAACCAGGTTGCACCTTCTATTAGGATATGAACTGGGATTAGCTCAGTTGGTTAGAGCCTGGTGCTAATAATGCCAAGGTTGTGGATTTGATCCCTTTATGGGCCATTCACTTAAGACTTGGACTTGATGATCCTTGTGGGTCCCTTCCAACTTAGAATATTCTGTGGTTCTAGTCCCAGGCTACAAAGTGGTTCACTCTTTCCCCCAACCTCACACGTGTTCGCTTTTTTGGAAACAATGTCTGTAAGGTGTTAGTGAAAAGTAGAAGTGGAGATGGCTTTCATTGCTTTCGCCCTGCTATGGCACTTAATATACGTACCAAGCCGGTACAGACCACAGCTATAGGACAGAGAACAGGAAATGTCTTTGGTAGCACATACATGCAACTACTGCAAGGTGTGAGGTGCTAAAGAGCTAATCTAGGAGTTAAAGACGTCAGGTTGGCTCTTGATCCAGAAGTGAAGATAGGAACACACTGAGATGCCTTTCCCTTTTTTGGAAAAAATCCACGAGGAAACTCTGTCCCTCTCCAAAAGGAGAGTAACAGAAAGCAGAGCCATTGAAGTTAAAGGTAGGAGAACAAAGGCTTTTAATTTACAGACCTGTAGGCAAGGAAGTTTTTTTACATGGAAATGGGGGGCTTTTCTCACATCAGTAGCTCTGTGTCACTGCTGTAATCCAGATGCAGCCAGATGCTGAACTCTGTCTCAGTACTATCAGTGCAGAGCAGCCTCCTTGGTATTGGTCTGGATTTCCATCTGGGTGGCTAGACCAGGTCATGGAATTAACTATTGGTGTTGCAGTGGTTGCTGTGCTCAAGTGTTCCTCCTTGAGTTCAGAAGGGAAATTTCAAAGTGCTCTGGATCACACCAGAATTAGGATTTCTATAAAAATTAAAATACTTGGCAAAGTGGATAGCCTCTGTATAAACTTTATTTCTGAAGAAATCCAGAGAAAGAAGAGAGTTAAAACCAAGTTTCTATCTTTTGAATGTTAAATTCCTACTTTTCTTTTTTTCCTTCTTTTAAACTTTTTCTTATTTGAATGTATATTGCTGCACATTTTCCACGTAGTAGAATAGTGTGTTTTAAAGTTAGGATGAAGGATTGAAACAGACCATTCTAAATGACCTCTGACTCAAATATTTATGCTCCTACACTCAGATTTAAACTAATGTTACTTTTTCAAAATCCTTTGTGACATGGAAGCTCCCCCCCGCCCAGCCCAAGGCAGGCAGTGGCCCTTGCTGGGGCTTTGAACTGGAGCAGCAGTGAAGTAAAACACAAACGAACAGAAGACAATTGTTAAGTATATTCAAAATCCCTGAATGGGGATGTGTGAGACTTTCCAAAAGGTTTGCAAATAATAGCAACTCTGTCTCCTCTCTAGCAACACTTACTGTTCTCTCATCCCTGAGATTAACATCAGAATTATTAATTGTTCAAGCTTGGATTGATTCAGAATTTTCCTGGATATTTTTGTGTTTGGCTGGTCGATGGTTGATGTTGCTATTCAGGACAGCTGATAGTCCTTCAGAATCTACTTGTTTATTCATACTTTGTTTGAAAGATGGAAACATAACATTTGAGAGCTGCTATTTACTAGAACAATGCAGATTTCAACTTTAAAAAACACAACAGCTTTTATAAATAATGGGAAGGGAGAGGTAAATGAAAAAACTTTCATACAAAATGAAATAAAAAAATCAAAAAAGTGCACAAGAACATCAAGTGAATTGCACATGTTGCAGTAAAAAAGTACAGTAACCTGGTCATGAAATATTCCTAGAACATTTCACGTAAAGTCATTGTCTCTGAAGGAGTCTATCTATCACACTCAGTAAAACAAGCCACTTCACCTTGCACTGGAATTACTGACCTGCTTACAAAGCCTGGCTTGCCTAGGTTTTGGAGTATTTCTCTTTTCACAGTAACTTCTAGATAGATGCATTAAAGGCACATTGAATTAGTGCAGATTCAGTATTGTGCACAAAACAGTATGTCAGTGACTGGAGTGGAGAGGTAGTGGGCTCTATTTCAGTGCAAACAAATGTAAACTGAGTGTGTGAAGGTTTGCTTTAAAGATCAAGCAGGAAGGACTTAATAACATTGTAATTGCCAGATTCCCCTCTAACAGATACGCTCTTCTACCCTTCTCACCTCAGTTTCTGTGCACAGCATGCACTTATCCTTCCCACAGCTGTGTTACGTTCCCATCAGACCAGTGCTCTCGGGCTCAGTGACTCCTGCTCAGGACAGATGGTTGACAGCAACCAGGACATGGGTCGTCCAATAGAAATGGACGTCTCTTGGTTGAAAGAAGAAATGGACTTTCCATATTTGTCCCATTCAAACCCAGTTTCAGCTGCTCCAAGGACATAAGAAGAAATTGCTACTTGCTAGACTTTTGTGGACATAAGAATGTTGTCTCAGGGGAAGTTCCCAGTTTGGGATAGCTTATGAAATCTCACTTCTGGAGTTATATATATAGTTGGTGATTGTGAACCCTTCTACCTGCCAGGGTCTCCAGGGCTGTCACTGCACACCAGACAAACACTGAAGTGGTCTCCACCAAGCTCTGTCTGTATCCATCACCCTCTACAACTCTGCTTTGTTACACTTATTTGATTTAAAGGACTTCTGATTTATATCAGTGTAATACCTAGACCTTTGTTGTTCAGCCCCAGAAAGTGAGAGATGCATGAACTCCACAGAGATTTTCTGTCTCTCCAGGTGCTGCTTACCAGTACAGGGCCTTCACTGGCAGAACCGATGCAGCGATTTCTTGTTCCCCATCCTTTTCTCTCCACCCAGTGTTTTTCTAACCTGAACCAATTCCCTGTTCACACTGCAGGAGACAAGGGAGTAGATCTTAAACTGGCAGTAAAGGAAGTTACTGGATGAAACTTCAACAGTGGAGGAATCTCACCTGACTTTCCAAAGCTTTACAAGAAGATCAGTGTTCAGTGTGAATTGAAACTCTGTGGTCTTTCAATTTTCGCATTTGTGAAGGGGACAGCAATGGACAGAGTAAGCAATCCTGTTACCAATCCTTTTTCTGCTCACATCCTGTCCCACAAGTGATGAACACATTTCACACAAAGTCATCACAGTCTGTGTGCCCAGACAGATTGTATTACTTGTATTTGTGCAACACACTTTAGTCCTGTGTTAAGGTATAAAACTCCACACAAATAAAACTCAGTGCAATGTATTTTCCCTACTTACATTTCTATCATATTCCGTGGATGGTATGCAGACCAACAAACAAAACCAGATCTGTAAGGTCTTTGGTGGGGACTCCAAGCAGACCATGGTGCACAGCTCCTCTGTCACCTAAGGTAAGGAGTGTGCTTCTAGCCTAAGATCTGCAAAGATGTCGCTCCAAATTTAGTTTCTTCCATACTTTCTTAGGTGCCTAGTGAGGAATAAAGCACTCATCAAAGCAGTTCAGCAAGTCACACCTGTCAAGTGAGCTGTAGTCACTGCCAATAACTGTTCATGGACTCCTTGGCCTCCCCAGCTGTGAGGGAATTTGACTTGTTAAAAAGTTCAATAAAAGAATTTCACGGACAATTATAGTGGTTCAGCAGATAGATGGTGACTTGTTAAGCTGCCATAAATCAGTTGTGGATCTGAGCTGTAAATAGGTGACCTAATTTTCAAAGAAGCAGAGATAATAACTTTCATCAGTGTCAAAGGAAGCTAGTAGATACTTCAAACTTACAAAGTCAGAAAATTCAGGGCTAAATTCTGGGATTTTTATTCTGCCTCAGTAATATCTGATACTGAATATGATCCCCCTGGTTTAAGTGGAACGACACCTGGTGCAAGCAACTTGGCATTGTTTAGGCACATGAGTAAGGATTTGGAAACCTAATTCTGGGTGTTCCTTTTCATAAATTTTGAAGTTTGACTTCCATAATTTTGAAATAATTTCTCTTACTTTCAATCATGGTATTGTTATAGCCACAGAGGTCCAAGGAGGTCAGAGAGGCTGGGTTTTGTAGAGATAAGATCTTCTGGGGGAGGAAGAGAATAAGTTGGTTCAGCAGTGTTGCCTCTCTCCTTCACGTCACTCTCTGTTCCTGCTCCTCTAGGGCTTTGTTCTGTTCTGACACCAGCTTCATGAAAGCATAAACCTACTGTTTACAGTGCAGCTACTTCTAATTTGCACCAAAAAAAAAAAGAGCTCAGGGTTGCTTTCAAATCCCCAGTCTAGGAAATTCTCTCAAGCAGAATTTCACTTACTTCCTATTGCAAATATAATACAGAATGAACTGCATTCACTATGTGCAAATAATTCTTCCCTCCTCCTTAAATAAACCTTTTCTTGACTTTTAAAGGATTTGGCATCTCTGGATTTTAGTCTATTAAAGAGTTCTGAGATTTGAATGTTCAGAAATCAAGTACTCAATAAGAAAGGTACAAAAAAAGAAGTAAAAGTGTTAGCAAGGTGGTGTCAAAATATCAGGGAATTAGCAACCAACACACTTAGAAGAAATCCAAACAATAGAATAGAAACTACAATAAAAATCTCAGTCAGTGAAAGTAATGTGACTGTTTTCCCAAATATGTTAATTTTGGACAAGTTCTGAATTGTGGCCACAGCGTGGATGCTAAGCTCCACCACAGCTTCAGGATACTTTTGAGCTCCTCACTGATATTTGCTTCAGCACTACTCATTTGTCAGTGTTGGCTTTCATTTCTTCTTCTTTGCAGACTAAGGTCTGAGGTGAATCGTATGTGTTTTCTCCTGAAAAACCTAACAACAGTCTCCTATGTTAGCTGTCTCCTCCATTTTCTTCTCACTCATGCTTCAAAAGCACACTTCTCTTAGATTAGTCACGGGAGGATGCTTGACCAAGCCAGCAGCAGTTCCTCCCTGGCGTGCACCTGTGCCGTGGTGGTGACGCTGGGTGCCGCGCCGGGAAGCTGCTGCGTATCCAGCGTGCTGGGGGTCACTGTGAGTAATCGTGCTGTAAGTACCGGATCAGTCTGTCTGGCAGAGGCAGCGTGTCGAGGAGTTTAATGCGGTTTCTTCCAACCAGGCTCCGTACCTTGATGCGGCAAAGATGGGAAAGAGGTCGTGGAGGTTCTGAAAGACAGGTGGGTCAGAAACATGAGCAGAACAGGTTTTAACTTGAGGGACTTGAGCTCAGCTTGGGCAGGACAGTGTCGAGAGGAAAATGGGAGAAGGAGGAATGAAAAAAGGGGTTTTTTTCTGTAATGAAGGGATAACATGTCTGGGATTGGTGGCAGATCATCTATTCTGAGGCATGACATGGGGAAGGAAGTGGGGCTGGAGAATGGGGTGCTGTACACATCTCAGCCATAGCAATGGGCCTTCTAGGAGGATTTAAACAAGCCACTTCAAAGTATTCAGCCTTCCCATTGAAAATAAGTGCAATAGGTACCAAATTTAGCTTGGTGGCAGAATACTGATTCTGATCATATCTACGAAAGACTTTTCCCTGTGGGAAAGGATATTAGGAGAGTGGAATATTAATAAAGGCTCTAAAGGCCACTGGTGCCTGCTAAGCTGCTGTGGAGATGGCTGCGCTGCCCACCTGTCCTGATCTGACTGCATGCCAGGTACATCCAAATGGGCCTTTCTGCACTGCAGTGCTCATTCCCAATGGGTCAGATCGATGGCTGGTGTGCATTTCACACCACAGAGCCAGTGACACCCCAGGAATATGACCCTCATGCCTGGTCAGTCACAGCAGGGAAATCCTTTCAAGTTTATGGGATGACTGCTAAGAGAAGATGGTGACTGAGGTTTTGAATCCAACAGTGGGACTATTTGTGCCAGATTCTCTTCTGGGGGACCATACCTGCTTTTTCTTTAATGACAGCCCAGTCCTCATAGCTGTCAATGTGCTCCTTGAGCCGGGAACAGAGCTGCACGTTACCCACGTAATCCAGAAGAACATCGATGATCGGCCCAGCCCAGCGACTTATCTCTGGAGTAGACACCATTTCACAAAACTTCGAGGAAAAACAGACTTCCATCAGTGGGACATAAATGCACTTGTGGAAACAGCAACAATAGCAACAGCCCTGCCAGCTTTGATGGTACCGCCCTTCTGCCAGCTGTGAGGGCAATCACCAGTTTCCCTTCAGAAAACTTCAACTAAAGCATATTCTTTTCCAGCTGAGGGTAGAACCCCCTCTTTGCAACCACAGGATGACACAAATCCCTGGTGAAGTCCTAGCTCTGGAGCATGGAATAATGTTGAATTGTTTACAAGTCCTAAGATCCTACTTCCACAGAAATGCAATGGCGGAGGAGCTTTGCCCCAAGCCAGTCAGGGGCTGCTGAAAGGTCCGTGCATTCTAGGGTCCTGTGACCTAGCATGCTGAGTCCTTTCCCTCCTTGGGAGGGGTTCTGTGGGGCAAAAAGGAATCTTAGGGAAAGAGGGAGATGCAGGAGAGCACAGCACCTCCCGCTTCTTGTGAACCTGCTAGTATCTGCAGCTTCAGGGGACCAAACACCTGACTAGAAACAAGTCTGGAGAAATCTCTGCACAGATGAATCCCAGGCCATTTTACTCACTCATGTGAGAACTATCCTGGGCCTAATAGAGGGGCACCTTCCTTACTCAGTCCTGGATCATGCAAATTTTCTATTGTCCCCAGTGCAAGCTGCAGAGTACCCAGATCCATTGCATGGAGGGCTGCTTGGAAATACTGAAGAATAGACTTAAGGACCTGACTTTACGCAGTCTCATTTTATAAAAATCTGCCCACTTTAATCTAAATATGTATATAATACCAGTCAGTTTCATCTGTCTCTCTTAGGGTTCTGTATATGATGAAGATACCTGTGGATGCAATCTGCATGCAAGCAGTCAGGAAGTTTAACAGGAATTAAATCGTGCTGTGTGGATAAGAACTCAGGCACATGGCTGAACCCTACTGAATGATGGTGGCTGAAGCACCATCCATCAGCTTAGTCACTCGCCCTGGCTGCAAACACCCGCCAAGACCACACCAAACAGGAAAGTAAATGCACCAGCTTAAAGCTCTCTCAGTTTAAGCTCCTGTAACTAGATCAAATTTGATTATACATGCAGGAGTCCTAACTCAAAATCATTAAACTCTTGTGTGGATACTCTTATTCAGAAGAAAAATTATATTATTTCGCCTAGTAAAGAATAGAGCTGCAGAAAATAAGGTTATTTTGTTCAAGGTGAGAGCATTCACAGAGGTGTTTACTACTCTCCTGACTCCTATTTTTCACTGAACATCACCATGTCATGTTTCCCAGGACAACTAGAGACAGTAATGTCAGAAGGATCGCAGTGGACAACCCGCAGTTTCCTACCTGGGCTGCTTGTAGGAAGTTCAGTTTTGTCTATCCTGGCTGTCCCTCTGCAGTGCGTGTGTCACTGCCATGTGTTACCCGTGGGATGCACGGACTGGGCATCTGCACTGCCACCTCCGTGCAGAAACTGCTTTATTGGAGTTGAGATGAAGACACGTGCAGGGCAATATAACACTGTATCTTACTTGCTCGCTTCTTGTCTCCACCAGAGACCTTGCCTGCCTTTTTCTCTCTTCCCTGGTCACAAGCTCAGCTTACAAAAACATCTTCTGGAATAAACACGTTTCAAAAGGCATTGCAGGGAAATAAGCACAGCAAAATAAAAAAAAATGCAAAACTGCAACACCAGGCAGTGGGACTGACTCAGGGACAAGGTGGCTCTGGGCCTGCGTTCTCGGCAGAACCCCGAATGCCCTCTCGTGGCAGTACCGTACTGCTGTCCCCACCTTCCCGGCGTCAACAGCAGTTCTGGAAACGTGCAGGGAGTCAGCAACCATTTTTCTGTGTTCACTTTCTCCAGGACACATTTATTTATTAGCATGAGTGATGGTTTATATTTGTGCATTTTCCAAATGCAGTTACAGTAGTTCATAGTCTTTATAAAGACTAATAATTCAGATTTATTATCCTTATGTAATCCTACACAAGAAAATAGAAAGTGAACATCCTTTGTGTGGAGAAGGCTGTAGTGGCATAAGATCCTCTGTATTTCAGAATATAAACCATATCATAACTACATACCATGAAGCTACCACAAAAGCCTCACTTTTATTAGCCAAAATCCTAGCAGTAAAAGCAAATTAAAACCAGTATTAGAGGGAAGGGATTACTTTTTTTCTTTGTGCATCTGTCCTCACTGCTTTCTCTCTGGGCACAGGTAAAATTTTATACAGCTTTTGCTGTCTCTGCTTCATGTGATGTGACCTTTGAGGCAATGATTCTTTGAGAGTGACCTAATATTTTCTTAGGCAATAGTTTCAGGTGAGATCCAGAAGGAACTGGTTTTGAGTGGCTAGGATACCTTAGAGGGCTACAGACAAACCCTCTCTACTTGTCTTGGAATTCTGTCTCTCTGTTCACTCGATGTGCTACCGTATCACAGATCAAGAACTAGAGAGGATATATTTTATAATTTTTTCTTTGACAAAAAGTACAGTATCTGGAGGAATTTTGTTGTGACAAAGACTCTTGAGGGTAAAGCCCTGTTTAGGATAAGAGATTATTGTGATGGACTCTTAAAATTCTCTCTATAAGATTTTCATTTTGGTTGGTTTTTTTCCCCAGATATGTTACTGGACAGTAAAGTCTTTTGGGAGACAGGACTGATTAAAAGGTCAAGATTTCCTAGGATCTTTTAATGTTTTCCTTTATTCTTACCACCACCAAAGAACATATATTGGTAACCATACCTTCAGGATTCTTCTGAATCCCTCAAAGCTACACTTAAACTAGATAGAAGCTGATTTATTTCTTCCCCAATTCTTTGCAAAATAGAAAGACTGCCATGCTGAGATTTCATTTTTGTGTAGCATGTTGAAAGACAGCAGATTTTGAGTGGAGCATTAAGTTTTGAGATACATTGGAAGGGGAGAACATACAGAAATCAGAAAAAAAGTGTAATCTGAGATTCTGCAAAGTCCTTTAAGGGATTGAGAGTCCAATTCCAGCCCAATGGAAGCTGAGCTCAGCTGCATTTTAGAAAGGACTGCAAAGATAGATATATATATAAAAAGTAGGTATCTAAAGCCTGTAAGTGGCTTTGAAAATAGGAAACCATGGACCTAAATTTCCTAATCTCTTGTGAAAACTTCAAATACAATTCAGTCATATAGCTAATGTAATAATTTATGCTGTCTCTCCACGACTGCTTATCCAGTAGACTCAGAAACTGCAATTGTTTACATTCACTAGTGTACCCTCATAGAGGGGAGCACCAGACTGTTTTAATGTAACCAGTGGCTAACGTTCTGTATCAGACAAAACAAATCCTACAGGGCAAGTGAAAAAAGAAGGTTTCTACCACCCATATGCTATTGTCCATATGTTTGTCAGGAAAATATGCCTCACTCCTGGCACCTCAGGTCCAGAGGAAAAGAGCATTGTAGAACTGTCAGTAAGTCTATCAAGGTGGCTACAATTCACTGTAAATTCAAGACAGGGCCACAGTGGCTCTTGCCTACTTTCCTGCTGTCATTGGATGCAAACTTGGAGTGTTTGCAGACTCATATGGAGCCTTTTTCCTGTAAATAAAGTAGGGACAGTGGCATTTTCTCTCAAAAAAGTTGGAAGAAAAAATACACTAAAATTGTCAAAATCCACTGGCAGGAGTTGGCCTCAGAAGTCCTGTAGGTAGACTAAGGCAGTGCTTACCTGTACTACAGTTGGCTCCCTGGTCACCTGAGGATCATTAAGTCTTTCCCGTCTGTAATTTAATGCAGGGTGTGGGCCATTTCCATACTGACACTCGAAACAGGAACCTGCATCGCAGCCCAGATCCAGGAGGTACTTCAGCACAGAAAGGTACTTCATCGAAAACATGATGGTAGCTGGAAATGTGGTGGGATGACTTGATATATAGGCATCAATGTTTGCTCCATGGTCAAGAAGCAGTTTCATGGTCTTCAGGCAGCCATGGCGGATGGAGATGAGTAATGGGTTGATGAGGTCGACATTGGGGTTGGCTCCGGCTTGCAGCAGCAGCTCCGTGGCGTAGATATTGTTGTTAAAAACAGCGAAATAGAGCGGGGTGGTGCGTCTGTCCTCGTAAAGGCAGGACCGTTCATCAGAGAGGGCAGTGTTGACCTCGTAGCCAGCATCTATCAGCTCTTCCAAGATGTCGTCATTGTTGCGTTCTGCCGCTAAGTGTAGGGGGCTGATGCCGCTACGCTTGACGCGGGTGCGGCTGGTCACGGGGATCAGCATGGAGACAATCCTGCCAGGAGAAGACTCCGTGAGCAGCAGTGAGCTCTAGGGGATCTGCAACCCTACAGCAAATCATGGCTTTATGATTGTACCCGTAAGGCAGAGCCCACTAACTCAGGCACAGGATCAACTCGGAGGAACCAGAGCATGAACCTCAATCCTATTAGCAGCTTCCTGTGCACCTACCTAGCCAAAAATGGGAGTTGTGTGACCTTCCCCTTTCATGGAGGAACACATTTTTTTGAGATTATCACCCAGTTTCTATGATGTAATGGCAGCTACAGCGGCGGTTACAATGGAAGAGACAACATGCTAGGACTCACCCCCCCCGTTGTAACTTCTCTTAGGTTCCACAGCCCAAATGGCAGACAACGAGCCAGGAACTACCAGATATTGTGCACCTTCAGCATCATGCTGTGGGTAGGACTGAAGGAAAAGGCACACAACCTCCAGCCTGAGGTGCCAGCAGAGAGAATGTATCTCCCCACCTTCACAGGGTTTGTTTACTGCTCAACAGAGGATGCCAACACAAAGGCAGGCAGGTCCTGTGGGTCACAGCCACAGTAATAGGCTTGAGACCAGATGGGGGTGAAACCCCATCTCTACAGGACTGAGCTAGGATAAACTGCAGGCTTGGTTCCCAGGCCTTCCCTGTTAGATTTTACAATTCAGTTATTGCCCTGCGTTGATCCCTATCCTATAGGCCTTCACTGTGGGGCTTTTGGCTGTGGCAAATCCATGGGGCTACCAATGTCCATCCCAGATCATGGGGAGTCAAAAAGACAATTAGAAAAAGAAGTAAAAATATTTTCCAGGCTGGTTTCCACGTTTCAGCTGAAGGAGCAAAAATGTACAGCCTAGTCCTAAACCCCAGTAATGAGGGATTGCTATTGAAAAGCGTGATGTGGCCTTAAACACAACATAAATCAAGCTGCTCTATTATGTAATATGAATTTCAAATATATGATGCTCAGGAGCCCTGCAGTTGCAAATCCATTATCATTTTTATGTCTGCATAGGTGTCTTTGGAGCTGCATGACCAATCCCTTGGGTTAAACCTTCATTTCCTGCTCCTATAGTTGGGTGATTTAGCCAAGCCCCTAGGCTGATCCTGTAGATATAGACAAGTCACCTTAAGCTACTTTCAGAAAGAGTCTAAGGACCATCCAACCTGAGTCTGCCTGCTGTCTCAAGAGTTGCCCATACTCCCTATGCAATGTCTGTGGAGAGAGGGATATCTTAAATAGGAACTTTTGTGAGCCGGGAAGCCAAGCACACCTTCTCCTCCTCTTTTCCTCCCATGCAGACTACTCTACCTAGCAGCCAAAGCTCTGGTGACACACAAATATGCAAAGCTCAGTTTCCTGCCATGTAGTGTGTCTCCTTTAAAATGCTGCATATCTTCAGCTTGACTGCAATGGCTAGTTCCAACACCAGGCCCTCAAACATATATTTACATAATGAACTAAGCCAGTAAAACCTTCATCTGTGATGATCTTGTGATCCTGTGAAAGATTGAGCCTCCAACACTCCCAGGAGCTGAAATAAGGGTTGAAGATGCATAGCACTTTACAGGATTATGTTCCTATTTACGTGATGGACTGTTGATGTCTCCAAGTTACTTCTCCATCTCATTTTTAAACAAAAAGGCTTTTTAAATTATGTAAATATCTTGGGAAAGTAAGCACTTTTTTTTTCTCCGAGCAGTCGCACTAATTTACCAGCACTGTGACACTTGCCAGGGAGCAGGAGGTTTGGGTGCTGGTGAGCTGGCAACTTCCCACCCTCAGCAAATGTTCTGTGAGAGCCTAATAACAAAAAGGGCACAGAGCACTGTGAGGACACTACGCCAAGTACCAGCATTAGTCATCCCATGATCAAATGTTTTGAAGATTTAAGGGTCTGTTTTGTTCTTTCTCTCCAGCATATGTGCTTCAGCCAGCTTTTCACATCTGAGTTAAAGAGGCACTGCATCATTTCTGTCTGCAAGGGGAACCTGAACCTCGCTGCAGGGGTGTCACGCTGAGGCTCTGCATCCAAGTGCTGCAGTGTCCTAGAGCTCAGTACAGTCCCTGTACCCCACATTTATTTTTGTATGACAAGCAGGAAGCATCAAGTGTTTATCAGTTTAATTGTGCAGCTTGAACCTGTGTCTGTCTCTTTCTCGCCCTCCAAAGTGGGTCAGTTCAGTACTATGGTGCCTCTGGAGCCTTTCCTGTTTCTCTAGAGGGAGAATGCAACTCAAGTGAAGGCAGCCAAGGCCAGACAAGTCAGAGCACATCCCATGTCTGCCACAGGGATGAGCTTCATGTACGGTTTTTAAATAGTGCCAAGATTCCCCTTATCCCTGACACCTGCTTCTGTGTTTTCTATTTGTTAGAGGTTATATGGAGGAGGAGGCAGAGCATCCTAAGTGTGAGCAAGCCAAGTGTTTACTGGCTTGTATTTACTTAATAAATCAGCCCACGCTTCTCCAAGTCTTCCCTTCTCAACGTCTCAGTTCTAAGCGAGAAGGAGTTAAATGACTGCTTGCAATTGTACTACAGCTTATGAGATGACCCTTATGAATTTCAGGTCAGTATTGACAAGGTGTCATTTAAAATAAACAAACACCAAGCAACAAGAGTTGACAGTTGAGCCCTGGGACCACATTCTTGGCTTTTTGATGGTAGGGAGCCTTCGTGCTCTGGCAAAAAGTTGAAGTGTGGAATTCCTGCAGAATTGCGTACTAAATCTGCAGGAATACAGAGGTCACCATGAAGGGTGTTATTTTACTGAATACCAAAGGAATTAAGAATGATCAGCCAAATGGACTAAAGTTTTGTCATTTAGATAAATATTTATAAGAGAATATATTTTTCTTTTGTCTTGCTTTTCTACTTAGTTTGCAGCAGTTGTGCACAAAATTTGTGCTCAGTCTTTTACAAGTGAAGGAATGCAGAGTTTGAACTAAATTCTGGTCTCATTTGTGCTGCTGGTTGTTGGGAATAGTAGATATGAGCCCTGAATCAGGCCCTTGCTTTCATAACCCAGGGGTGAGCTCAGGTTGTGGAGTTTCCATGTAAATTTCTTTTCAGGGCAGAGTGTGGGACTACTGAGGGGAGGGAAAGATTCAGAGAGCTGGCCCATACTCTATATACAAATTGGGTTCAGATCAACTTGCTGTACTTTCAGATAAACTTTTTAGAAAGTGAACAACCGGAGGTGAGTTCTGTTTCTTGCACAAGAAAATCACTTTATAAGTCAAACCCGGAAGAAAATTTTGAATCATACTTATGTTAGTCAATGCAGGGTATTCATGTACATGATGTAAGTGTATGAACCTGAAGAAGAAGTTGACACTGAGCCTAGAATACACAGCTTGTGGAAGGAACCAGGCCTACTCCAACTACAGAAAATCAATATCCTCAGGTCTATCGAAGTGATTTGAGAAGCTTAATTGGCATTGCCAAGCAAATCTAAATGCTAGAATGAAAAACATTATGGGAAGGTGTAGTAATGTTCAAAGCTTTTATTCCTCAGAAATATGTGAGAATCCACTTGAGCAGTTCTCTGTGCAAAGACAGCTGTACTGTCCAGAAACAGTCACTGCACTTGCGCAGACACTCATTTGCCTATTGTAGAAGCATTTTGATAGAAACTGTGATAGTCAGGAGAGTCCTCTACAGTCACCAAAGGGGTCTGTTAGCAATGAACAATTAGCTGTGGGTCACTCACTCTTCCAGCAGTGAGGGGCTAAAAGCAGGAACTAAAACTTGCTCTTGGATCAGAAGTAAATGCTGTGGAGTTCAGGCTCAGAAGCATGCTGCAATGTCCCAGGTTACTGCTTACATGACAGTGCAACATCCCACCCCAGACAGCATCTTCTAAATTGATATTCTTTGTCACAGACTATAGTTTGTTGCTTTCCTAGAAAAACCTCTATTTCAGAGGACTGTTAATTCTACCCGATTACTGCTTATTTTTTCCACTAGTTCCTTTTCTCCCTGTTTAAAGAATATGCTCAGCTCTACCCCAAACACATTTAATTTCAGAAAGAAAGCAGGGGGTCTTTTTATGCATTTTTCTGTTACACTTAAGAGTTATTTAATGACTCACTAATATAATATATTTTCCAGACCATGAAAAATTCTTGTCCTTCTTTTCTGAAGCCTTTCCAATTTCCTGAAAGGTTTCTGAAAGGAAGGATATCAGAACTGGACACCATATTCTAGCAACAGTCTCACTAATGCCCTCGAGATTCACTAAACCACTTCCTGCTCTCAGCAACTGAAGTATTGTTATTAAAACCTGAACACACCAGAGACGAATCCAGCATCTTCTGCTTGTGCAGAAGAATCACAATGAGCCCATGTGGGAAAAGGATTGCAAACTATGCTGCAAAAGCTATTAGGGACTAACACTCCCCACCAATACTTTTTCTATTATATTTCAAGAATGTTTTGAGGACTTCAGTTTAATCCACTTCCAAGATACATGATGTTATTTAGCTGTAATATGTGATATCTTGGTAGAATTAAAGGAATCTTTCACCCCACATTCCGGCTCACCCCATCCCATCCCAACCTCCAAACACACTCTTCAGTGTATAGTTTCTAGCCTGAGCTCTGCAAGCAGAAAGCCCACTTCTCAGCTGGCATCTGCCTTGCTCACAGTGCTCAGAATTAGATCTGGGACATCACATTCTCCTTTTCATAAGGACTTTGGATTCTTGTGTAAAAGATGAAACCATGAAACTAACTAAAACTTACTCGCAAATCCCCTTTTTGGCTGCTATGTGAAGAGGTAACAGGCCGTCCTTATTGGCTTTGTTAGCATCTGCTCCTTGGGACAAAAGAAACTCCACAATAGGTACATGTCCGTTTTTACAGGCTTCATAAAGAGCAGAGGCATTATCACTGGCTTGTGTATTTATATCAGCACCTGGGAAGGAAGAAAACCTTTTAGCACCAAAAGGTTAAAATTAGATGGTAGGAACATACTTTGAATGAGCACTTACATTTCCATGACACCGGAGCTATGAAATATGAACATGGTCATATCAGAGGTGGTACAGTCATCTCAGTTATAAATCTTTATATCATAGATTTACATCGGCTTATAATATGATGGGAATTTTATGAGGGACGGTTTATCATAGGTGGCAACCATTAAGTCCCAGTCATGAATCCAGGCTTCATTCAGCTGTAGCTCAAAGGTAAAAAAACGTAAAAATGGGCTGTTCTTTATTTGGCATGGCCTTCCCTTCAAACACAGTAATTCTATCAATATTTATGTGTTTACACTATGTGTATGTACCATTCCTGAGCAGGAGTTTGGACTAGATTATCTCAATAGGTGCTCTCCAAAATTCTGTGGATATCTATTTATGCTATATACTTATTTATATTTATCATTTATACTCTATATATATCCTTTTCAATTTTAGTATGTGTCCAGGCTAAAATAACACTCTATAAAATGACATCTGCATGGTGCTGATCAACAGTTCTAAACAGGTTTTATTTGGGTGTGCCTTAATCAATGAATATTGCATTTCAAAACTCAGCACCTGAGGCCACATCTCTTCACTTCACGAGGGCTGGAGTTTGGCTTCAAATGGTAAGTTTTACTAAAAAAAAGATAAACATTATCAATGAACTAATAGATTGTTTGGGAATTTTTTTCTTGATCTCTAATGTGTACTTGGCTTAATAAATAACAGGCAAGTATAAACCAAGACAATACTTTTTTGCCATAAAAAATTTGGAATGCAGCTTTTTCTGTTGTAGATATTTAAGGACCTTAAGCCTGGGTTTTGACTGTCATATACTGTACCATGGTGTTCTCAGGAAGACTGCTCTATGTGCATCCTAAATGGGAATGACAGTTCACTGGAGTTTTGCTTCTAAACGCCAGTAAAGAAACCGATCAGTGTTCTGTTTGATCGTGAAAACTCCCTGCCAATGAGAACATTTCCCTGGGCTCTCACCCTAAGCTGAAACATCTGTGTTGTGTTTGGCCCTTTGAAGATGTTGTAGCTGGAAACATCAGGAGAATTATAGTGACAAAACATAACACAGGACTACTTTCCTAATGAGAAAGAAACCCTTTTTATGATGAAAATTGCTCATCATAAACAATGAATGATATCATTCCTGGGGTTCTCAGAGAGCTTTTCAGGGCTTGAAACAATTGGACAGTTTTAATGGATTTTTTCTTGTGTATATTTCTCAAAATTGAACTTTAAGGAAATCTTAGTATCTATCTAATGTGAAACACAAATCACATTTTGGCTTAGTTTCTTAAGTCATAGGCAGCACGATGGACTAACTGGTCGTACAAAACTCTCTCGACAAGACTAGGTGGGCAGCAGAAACATTTTTTGTTTCCCAACTCTCATATCATACTAATTTTTTCAAAACTTTTTCTTATCTTCATCACTGGTAAGCTCTTCTTTTGCAAGTGCAGGACCCAAATCTTACCTACATTGAAGATATTAGTTCATTGTGAAAATAAAGTATGCCTCAGAATAGTAGTGATATTGTGCTTATTGTAAAGCTGTTTTACATGAGTGGAGCAGGAAAAGAGAGGTTTAGTGTAAATTAGATTCAAATTCACTCTGTTTATATGTTTGAATGTTTACACATAGGGAGAGTAAGTCTGCTTCTATTTGATATAAACCCATCACCTCTGCAGTGGATACATTACGAGGAGGACAGCTAACCTTGCCCATCACTGCACATGTTCATGACCAGATGGGGTTGGCTAAAGTTCAACTTCTGCCATCTATTACCACCTACAGCTGTCTTTTGTGACTGACTGGATTTTAGGCTACATGTGTGCAGCAACGTGGGTTTAGAAAGCTGTTAGGAAATGCAGTCAGACAGCACTGCGTTACTTCCCAGAGTAGGTGACCGGGCATGAGTGCTGAAGAAGCACATGTGTCTAGACCATGTAGTTCATGCTCTGTGAAAGACCCCAGCCAGTTCCTCCATCAGGAACAACAGAGTTTTAGCACCTCTGCAGGCTAGGCCTGGCCTCCAGAGACAGAAAAACTGAGCCAGGGAGAATTACTGGGAAACTCTGAATTATTAAGAATTAAACGAATAGAGGCACGTAAGCCATACTTACCACATCCTGCAAGGTATCTCAAAGCTTCCAGTTGCCCACTCTCAGCTGCCACAAATAAAGAAGTGATTCCATAGGCATTTGCTGACTCAATCTTGGCACCCCCTTTCACAAGGATATCAATAATCTCCAGGTCATTTCGGGAGACAGCCTCGTGGAGAGCAGTCCAGCCTCGATTGCAACGATGGTTGGTATCTGCATTGTACTGCACCAGGAGTCTTGCAGCCTCTGCATTCTTGCGCTCACAAGCTGTTTTGGAAAAAAAGAGAAGAGACCAGGACAGGCTTTAGAAAATATTCTGGGTGTTGTGTATCCGTTTCATGTAGCCCAAGGCAATATAATACAAGTAGGCCATAGTAAGACCAAAGATCCGTTTGAGTGTATATGAGGGCCAAGGCTGCTGCCAAGTGGCACTGTCTGAGGCTCAGAAAGGGTGGAGCAGTGAAGCCAGTCTTCAGCTGGGACCTGGCTAAGTGTCCTGTGCAGGGGTTGTGCCAAGCCTGGTACTGGGGGGAATCTGGCCCAGCACATTTGTACCAACACAAAACCACAGGGACACGGTGAGGTGATAAGGTGGAGGAAATAATTTATGAAGAACAAATGTGTTACAGAAATCACATGACCTGAACACTTTCTTTCTAAATTCTGTGCAAACTGACTCTTTATCTTATTGCCATGGACTGCAGCTAAAGCTCCATATAGACAAGAAAATAAAAAAAGCTGAAACCAGCAGTTGTGTGAGTCAGTAACACTTTCTCAGCTTGAAACCATTTATAGTTCAGGACCGTCCTGAGCTAAAGATAGTTTCTTAATAATTTTTTTGATTTTATTCTACCAATTCATCCCATAGCTTTTTGAACCCCAAATCATGAAGCTTCCCATGCACCTTAATGGTGGGACTCCAACCTAAAGGTACATAGGATGAGTAGCTACATTGAAAAACCCCAATTAGCATTTGTTGTACAATGTACAGAAGGGAGGCCAGCACATTTCATAGCAATTAATTTTTTTCTTTGAAATAATAATGTCTTTTTCTCACAGAGGTCATCTTTTGGTTTTGATTCATCCCTTGTGATAGCTCCATTGTGTTCTCCCCCATAAACAGGTGTCACTCATATACTGAAAGCAATTATGTAATTAGATATTTCTGTAATTATCTATCCATATCTCTGCAGAGTTTAATTTGCTTACATATGAGGGATGACTATTACGTTATGACAGTCTTTTTGACGTTGTTGTTGTTGTTGTTGTTGTTGTTGTTTTTGAAGGATAGACTAGAAGATACTACATCAAGGCTAGCCCATTCTTACTCACAGTTCTCTGGTTAAAGGGTGCTTTCCTATCATTGTTGTTGTGATTATTATTACTATGAGCACCACTACTACTACAACCACTACTGTGTGTTTAATGCACAGCTGAACAACTTTTACCATGTCAACTAAAAGACAGAATTTTAAACCAAAAGCATTTTAAAAGCGGCTCTAATGCTAGGCATCCAAATCCGGTGGCAAGATTGCTGTTTTAACCAATAATATGTGCTTTTGATGTTTTAGAGTGCTAAAAACTGTCATGGCAGGAGCAAAGGGGGTTGGACATGAAGGTGTGAGAGATCACCTCCTCTGAATGTTTGTGATATCATGGATGTATTGCTAGTCTGCTAAAAGAAGAAAGTGTTCTCTCCAACCAGCAGCAAAGTAATAGATCTGTGTTAAATACTTATCTACCTCACTGAATTGTTTATAATTTAATGACTCTCCCAGAGCACACAGCCTGGCCTGACCCCCACAGTACGTGAATCACTGGCATGTCTACAGTTACTGTACTTGCACATCTAACAGCTCCTTAGGACCCACTGTTCAGCACAGCATACCTAGTCCTTCCCTGCTCAGCTTTCTGTAAGTTTGGGATGTGCAGACAGCTCATGCTTGGGGCCCCACTGAGTATCTCACCCCTCACCCTCAGCACGCCATCACAGCCTGCACCCTGCAGGACAGCCTGTATTCCTGTCTGTGTTGCAGATGAGAAAAAAGGCCATGGCATGGCAGGTCAGACACAGGACACGGAGGACTACCACAGGGAGGTAGAAAACAGGAGCTAATCACTGACTTTGAGCCCCTCATCACAAGTGATCTTGCAGTTCTGCCTTGGTGGTACCAGAGGAGGTCGGCATCCCTGTAAAAGCAGCTACTCACCTTTGTAGAGCGGCGTTTCTCTGGCCTTGTTGGAGATGTCGGGCTCGGCCCCAGCCTGCAGCAGGGTGAGCAGGCAGTCCAGGTTGCCCCGGCTGGTGGCCAGGTAGAGAGCTGTCTCCTCATTGAGGGTGCGCTGGTCGATGGTGCCGGGGTACGCTGTGAAGGAATGGTGAGCCCAGAGTCACTGTGGCATGCAGTACACAAGCATCTGCAGCCCCATCACCCTTCTAAATTCTTCAGGGCTTAAGTAAGTTTTTTATTGTTTATTTCTTTTCCTTTTCCATAAGCAATGTAAGTTAGGAATATACTATAATGTTACTATAACTCAGACTGAGTATCTAAATCTGTCTTCAGCTTAGATTAAAATGTTCAGTTTTGGCCACTAGTGATGCAGAAAGTTGTTGAGCAGCTGCTCTTCGGTAGCAGTTTCAAAACAAACTACAGTAATTAACCACCTTCAAGCACCAGCAAAGAGATGCTGGGTTGGATCTCCCCCCAGGGGAAAGTGTGGTTATTCCTGTCAGCTGCAGCAGCCAAGCAGCTCACAACAGTAGAGAGCTCAGCTTCAAGGCCTCAGCATGAGAAATCCAGGGCTTGACAGGATCTATCCCCTGTCACTTTCTCCCAAATATCCTAACTTTTAGAGGCTTCAGTCTGGAAACCTACTTTCCAAGAGAAGGTGAAACTAATATACAGGCAGGGAGATTGAAAGGAAGCTTCATACAGAGCCCCAGGCCAGGATCAAAATACTGTTAATTCGGCCTTTTAGATTATTCATTTTCTTCTTTTCCCTTTTGTAATTAGTTAGTTTTAGCTTCACTGACCTTTTTGCAACAGGCTCAGGCAGCCCACTTGGCCATAGTATGCAGCTTCGTGGAGGGGTATCCAGCCATCCTTATTAGGCACAGAAAGGTTTTTTCCTGATTTCATCATGTTGCATACTGCTTTTTCATCTCCATCCTTGATTGCTGCCACTACAGGGTCAATTTCTCTTTAAAACAAGATTAAAACTTGGTTATTGCTTCCTTCATTACTGAGAAGCTTTCTGCAGCGACATCACTGTTTTATTTGGCCAAAATAGTGAACCCCTGCAGTCTATATAGCAAGTATTTGTACAGTGAGACACCATAGGGCCTGTAAAGGTAAAATTTGTCTTCTCTAATTTTGTCATTGTCAGCAGATCAGAAGAATCACTGTCTGGAGGGACTGATCTCTCTCCTCAGAGTGTAAGGAAAGTGTAGGTGTAACTAATGTCTGACATAAACACTTTATTTTAGATGTCGGGACTTGTGGAAGACTAGCTCTGACATTGCTCTGTACACTGCAGAGTGTCCACGACTGTGATAATTTCATCACCTCTCTGCCCCATGTTGCATGGTGCTTCCATATGAGATCTTTTAAATAAGATCAACTTTGAAGAGAATTACCCCTGTTCATCCTTGAAGAAATTTTTAGATTGGATTTGCAGGTGGCTTTAACAGAAATTATCAATAAATCTTACTCTTCTACTTTTGAAGATACTTCATATTTCCTCACACAATCCTGTGTTCAGAATTTAGCCAGTCCACTTATGAAGACGGGAGAGCTCTGGTTAGAGCATGTGAACACTGGGGTGTTGGTCTTGGCTCTCCTTTCTTCATCCAGGGAGGACTGGAAAAAATCCACCTACCCAGATCCCTCTGGCAAGCATGCATTCCACACACTCCGGGCAGCAACCCATCTCTCCGAGCTCTCTGAGTGTTTGCAGAGCAGGGCTGAGCTGGGCACACCAATCCTGCTGCAGAGCAACAGCGACAGCTCCTGTGAGTCTCCCCACACAGAGGGAGTCCCAACGCTGCCTGACAGTCACTGTGCCCCAGGTCAGCAGTACCTGAACAGGACCTGCCACGCTCCTTCCACCCCTTCTGAGGCTGCTGGTAGCGTGGCAGAGGTGGGGAGCTGGGGAGCTCGTACCCGGCAGCCAAGGCAGGCAGGACCCTTGCCCGTGGTGGGCAGCAGCTCTGTGCATGTTGGTGGGCTGTGCCTTGTAGTGTTGGCATCTGCTTGGGCTCCAGCTGAGCTGTGCTGGGATAAGGCAGCCACAGCTTTGTTACTGTGATGCACTAAATGACTGAGATTCAGCACAGCCAACACCATAAAGGAAGAAGCACTTTACCAATTCTAAGGGTCACATGCAAAAAATGAACATGGGCTGTAGTTTCAGAGACAGAAAACAAGAAGTTGCAGAAAACACTGGAGCATTTGTGGTTTGAACGAGCTCTACGGAGAAAAGCTTGCGGTCCTGAAACCAGAGGGACGCAGGGGAGAGGTGCATGTCTCAGACTATTAACATTGCCAGGGCAGCAATACAGCATGTGAGGGAGGTCATGCAGGCCAGTGATGATGGGAACAACCAGAAACTCCAGTTATGACAGGAAGAAAGTCTAAAATACCACAACAGAGTGAGATCAGAGACAGAAAAATATGGGCAGGTCAGCACAGCAGTCCTCACAAAGCAGTATACTGGTGCGACCTGTGCACTTAATGGGAGTTACAGGAGCAGCACTGAACTCCATTGCCGTGCAGGGGCTGGACAGACCAACAGCCTGAAACTCACGCAGGCCTCACTAATTTCAGTTTTGCCCAAAGGTACACAATCTATTCCATAAACACTGATACTAGCATTGAAAGAAGTCACCAAGCTGGTTTCCTGAGGATAAATTCAGGACCTGGAGTGGAACAGGTGATCTCAACACTCATGCCAGAGAATGGGAAAAGACACTGTTTCCCAGGTGAAATAGTACTTGGTGCCACTTGCTCCTTCCCTATAGCTGGAAGCAGTGATTTCAAGACAGTAGGGTCACAAAAATAGCAGCACTGGAATGAGGAGAGATATGGGACACAAGGCCAGGCATTTTGCCTGAGAAGATAGCAGCTAGAACAGGCAGCTGCTGTCCTGGAGACAGCCCTCCCAGGAGGAATTGACTGACCCTCTGATAACTGCTGGCCGGACGTCCCAGGGACGCTGCTGTACCTTCCTACTGCTTAGAGTACCCTGGGGACTAAACCTGAGGTTCCTAATTGTGTGCATATAATAGATTTTTATACGGGTGTTTGAAACTGAGCGTTTTGTTGAAGTCTGCTGACAGCAACTCTTGGCATTTTTGGCTGGGAGAGGAGGCGGAGGTGGGGGATCTTCATCTTTCAACACCTCTGGCACAAGGCTGCTGAAACCATCTGTTGTTCTGTGCAAAGGCTCATGTTACACATGTAGGGCTGTGACCTCAGGGTTTGGGCACATGATATAATTACTGGTGCTTAATGAATTACTGCATGCCAGGTGGGCCATGGCAGGAGTCTGCACATGGGGCCGGCTCACAGCAAATGCAAGATAAATCACATTATCTGAGACCTCAGGGAAAGCAGGAGGGTACCTTGGATCTGTGCTAGGGTTAAAAATGTGTGAAGAATCAGTTACTATTCTGCTTAAGCCCTCAGATGTTGAATGAAGCAAACTTCTGTCGAGTTCCTTGACCTTAAATGATTCCTGAGTAAGATGAGGGGGTTTGCTGGACCAGGCTGCAGATGCTTTAGCCAAGAAAATTCCAGATCAGAACAGAAAGTTTAATGAATCTCCATGTGAAATCCTTGTTTTCTGCCTGGCTTATAGTTGGCTGTTAAAAAAACCCACCACATTCTGCTGCCTGGATTTCATCAGATATAGAAAATACAAGTATTAAAACTATGGAGGAAGTCTGAAGATATGATGAAATCATAACCTTATAGGCAACTCAAAAGAATTTCTGCATTTCAAAGACCAGTAGGCAAGATAATAAATACCCCTTGCAGATGAGATGTGTGGTGAGGTCAATTCTGAGTGCTGAAGAAGAGGTTCAGTGGAGCATGGAAATGTTCAAGAAGCTCCTTCTTTTCCTGGCAGCCTGGAGGGATGCAGGCAGGATGAAGGAACACCACTTCCCCAGGTGAAGCCAAATATCATCCCTGCCTAGCTTGGGACTAGGGCTATAAAACAGTCATGCCATCATGCTCTCCTGGGACTTCCCAGCTGTATTTTTGCTCTACCTGGCAGCAGAGGTGGGCTAGTTTATCAGCCTTCTTGTAGACTGAACACTATTGAGCTACCTGGTGGAGAAGAACAGCCTGCCCTCAAGTCTTCTGCTGCACCCAGAGCATCAGAGAGGCATGCAAGGAGTGCAGAGCACCTAGTGAGAGGATGCGACTTCAGTGTGGCCAGGGTGACAGGGATAAGGCTTCATGTTGTAGCAGGAAGAAGTTTTCACAATGTCAGGGACTGCAATGCCAGTGGAGGGCCAAGAACAGAGCCTGGATCAGCCAGGATGCAGGGGCAGGTGGGCGAGATTGTAGAGCTGGGTGAGGGGTGAAAGGAAGAAGAGTGGTGGAAGGGCAGTCACTCCACCTGGGCGTCCAGGGAGGGACTTGTAAGAGGCATTAAACAAGATTTGAACTGGGTAGATAGAAAAGATGGGGAATTTCTTTTCTGCAGGACATAGGGAAGTGCTGGCTTGTAACACTTTCCTCTTGTCATCCGATAGCTGAGGGCAGGTGTATCTATTCTGCCCTGCACAGAGGTGTAATAAACCCGTCATGGTCCAGACATTTCCACTACACACCGGCCCTGGGCCAGAGCTTGGGCCACTGTCTGCTTTTCTCATCCATGACTGTGTTCAACTAAGCTTATTTGCAGCCTCTGCCAACAGCAAAACATGGCCAGGAGGACCAGTCAGTCAAGCCAGTTTCCTCCTTGGACAAGTAAGCCCTCCTCGGTGTGGCTGGCCAGCACAGGTATGGCTGGGAACAGGCATGGCATCTTGGGAGCATTTATAAAATACTTACTTTGAAGGATTGGACTTTCTCACCTTGTTTAAATACTGTCATACATTTTCCCCCCTACTTTTCCCCATTGCTGAACACTGAACTTAATACCAATGCAGTTACTATCAGCACCTGCCTGCCTCAGCTATCCTGATCATAAGTGAGGCAGCCTGTATAAATTAACCACAGCGCAGTCGTTCCTTCCCTGTTGTCCTTGTCACTGCAGAGCTTCTGACTGACCCAGAGTCCCCAGGACATGAGCACTGGGGGGATGGAGAGAGATGAAGAGGGAGAAGAGAACAAGGGAGATTTGAGGTGGGTCACCTGCAAGAGCATGGGCATGGTGTGGGGCAAGGGGGAGGTTGGGAGGAAGGACAGGAGTGCAGCGAGGGTGAGGTGCAGGTGTCAGTGAGACCTCCTCCAGGTGAACACCACCATTTCCCCCCACCAGGCACCATCACCACCCAGGAGAGATGTCTCAGGGAAAGAGTGGGTAGCAAGGCTTGCTTTGGCCGCAGGGGAAAGCAGGAGAGGGAGAGGGAGACACTTACACGGACTGGGATGTGCTGCTGTCGTACCTTCGCCTGACCCCCCAGGCTGCCCCCGAGCTGGATGGCTGAGCACGGCCTGTCTGCTGGGCCGCCAATCTGGAGTGGCGATGACAAGAATGAAATAAGGAGAAATACTCCGAATAGGAGAAACAGGTCATGCTGAGGCAGAGACAGAGACACACATCCACAGAGACGGAGCGAGAAAGCCTGCCGGTCAGGGCTTTGAATAAAAGCAGATGGCCACGGCTTGCTCTGCACTGGATTCAGCTGCTTGCTCGGCTCGAGTTTATTTTTGGCCCTCTGAGGAAGCGTCAGGGGATTCAAATGACCATATAAGACAACAGTGTGGTTAACCCTACCACCACCACCACACAGGAAGCAGGCACAAAGCGAGGTGAGGTGACATTCATCACCTCCGAAGTGTCATGCAAGTGGCTCAGGGGTGGGGGCAGAGGAGGACCCAGAGCCACTGGATGTCAGCTCCATTTCCAGCTTGGCTCTCCCAGCTGGCAGAAGAGTTCAGCAATGCTACAGATTTGGTGCTACAAGTTCCAAAGGTTTTCCCTCTGGTGAGAGGTTGAACACTGCTGGGCTGAGGCAGGACAGGTTAATGCACAGAGCTGCTAATGCTGCTTTTTGCCAAAATAGCAGGTGTCGAAGGGCCTCCAACAGGGACAGGAGCAAATGGCCAGGGAAGCCCTTATTCTCCCCTGCGTCGGGTCTCTACGGGAGAGCTGACTGTACAAGTGCACAGTAACCGCACTGAGAAACCACAGCCTTTGGGAGCAGGGCTGCACAGCATCCCGATTCCACAGCTCTGCACACGCTTGCTGCTCATCAAATTGTCCCCAGCTTCCCAGCCTTGGAAACCACACAACCACAGGTGGTAATGAGCAAGGCATCAGAGGGTGGTGGAGTTATGAAAAAGGAGGAGGAACAGAACTTCGGTAGCTCTCAGTTTATTAAAAAAGGGAAAATTAAAGTAACTTGAAAGATTAAAAGGATATTTTTGCTTGTTTTGGAGGTGACTTTGGAATCTGTTCCCATCCCCCTTGAGAAATCTGCCTTTTATAAAATGAAAGGGGAACAATATCTGGGTTTGAAGCTATCAGCAGGTCTCTGTGACCACAGCTCAGCATTGTGGGGGGGGATGCTGCCACAATTTGGTGTCTGGAGCTGCTCTTGGCTAAGAGTGGCGTGCTTGAAGTCAGACCGATCTGAAATAACCACATCCTTTAAAAACCAAAGTATTTAACAGGTCTTCAGCTCACACTGTTTTATATATGTATTTTTTGTGCCTCTCTCATGTTTTCCAAAAACAAAGGCTTTGCTCCCTCTCTGGCAAAACCTGAGCTTGGCAAACTGTGGGGGAAAGGAGCAGCTGGCCTCGGGAGGGCTTCTGTTGTTCAGGAAAGCTTGTGGCCGTGCCCCTTCATTTGTTTTATTTGTTGCTTAAAACAGACAACATCAAGCAAATTCTCCTCTGGCTGCGAGCACGTGAATTGTTGAGCTCATTGGATTTACAGCAGAGCGCGGCTTTGACACTAATGACAGACTCGCAGGGGAGCCGCCTGGCAGCGCTAATTAGAGAGCCCGTGCGCTGACAGGGAGCCTGTTCTGCCTCCCAGGGCAGGGCTCTGGGGCACAGCTCGGGCTGGCCCTCGCTTACCTTTGCCAGGGGTAGATGCGGTAGGGAGGGTTGTGGGGGCTGGCACGGCTCGGGGCAGCCACCTCGCCAGCACGGGCCACCATCGACTTCTGGGGGCTCTGGGCGGCTGGCTGACCCGCCGGGTCCTCCTCCAAGCTCTGCTGGATGGCCATCTTTATCAGCTCATCTTCGCTCAGGCTGCTGTACAGGCTGTACTCCTCGCAGCCTATCGCTTGTCTTTGAGTGTTCGCTGCTGTCGTAGCCATTTCTAGAATTCTTTGCTTTCCTGCAAAAGGAAATTGCGATCATCAAAATCTGGGGAAAAAACTCAACTATCGTGTGCTGTCGTTGAGGTCTGCCTCTTAATTAGGCTGGCCAGAAAACCCTTCAGAAATCCTTCACCAGGGAGAGAATATTATCAGCTAAAATCTGCATGTAAACTTAATGAAATAACTCCTTTCAATTACACAGAAATAACTGGTTTAGCTGGTGTTTAAAAAGGGAGAGTTGCTGCAAGCAAGGCAAGTTTTTTCTGCTTATTCTGGTTACCACATCTCAAGAGAAAAATGGGTAAAGGAAATCCCCTTAAGATTAAAGAGATACATTTTTGAATTTTATTTAGGAGAAGACCAATGGATGTCTCTTTTTATTGGTTTTATTTCTTGCTGTAATTGCAGGAAATTAAGGGAAGAGGTTTGTCTCTTTGCTGGTTTTCTGTAAGGACAGGTTCTCCACTATGAAGTGCAAAGAGGCTTTGTAATTTTTTCCACCTTATCTGGAGATCTCTCAAGCAACATGCAAAGCTATGCTTTGAAGTGACTTTGCTTCACTCAGTGAGGAGAGCAACACCAAACTGCTCTGTTTCACTTCTGATTTTTTGCTTTTTCACAGAACAAAGTTCAAGGTCATGAGCAAGATGGAAACGAGAGAAGGGGGAAACATTGGGCACGCTCAGCAATCACAGAATGACTGTGAACCACCGCTGCAGGTCTCTAAAAGGCAAAGACAATTTAAGATACCGCAGAATTTCCAGCAGTGATAGGGAATGCCATGAATGGTACAATGCTCTAGCAGGATCTCATTCGGATGCCAGGGAGCACGGTGGCTATCAGTGTTCAAGAGCCAAGGGTTTATTTTATGGGAGGAGGTGGAAAAGCTTGCCTCTTTTAAGAAGATAACAGCCAGTGCAGAATAGGTTTGATTTTATAAGCACTGAGCGAGAGCGGTGTGAGATAACGGGGAGCACTGGGATGAGGAGCAATGGGAACGAGCTGCTCAGGAGGACACGGACGTGCCAGGGGAGGACAGGGACCCAGCAGGAGGGGACTGTGGAGGCACGTCCCCCGGGTGCACAGAGGTGAGGGGCTGCCTGGGTGTACCGGTGGGGTTGCCGAAAGAGCCGCCTGCCCCCACCCTGTGGGTGCCGGTCCCTGTCCCACCAATGCCACAGCAGGGTTGGTCTCCAGCTCCACACAGCCCTGCTCTGCCCAGGATCAGGTCCTGCTGGTCTGGGCCAGCCGGCAGAGCCATGAGCACGAGGACAGCAGAACCACCCAGCTTCCCCCTGCTCAGGAGCTGCCTCAACAGGAGCCTCAGGGCAGCTGTCAGCTCCCTTTCCCCGTACAGCTGCTCTCTCCCCGGGTACCCAGCTCAGCCTGGTTTCCTGGACGCTCACACTGACACCGATGGCAGAGGGGTCCAGCGGGCCACAAGCCTCACACCAGGAAAGTGCCCTGCTGTAGCAGCCCTTGCACAGCCAAGAGACAGTCCTGACCTGGAGGAAATTGCAGCTCCCCAAATACAGTTTCAAGAAATTGCGAGAGCTTGAATCAATCAAATATCTTAAAATCTTGGATTTAGGGTTTTCACTTCAGACATGGTGATATCTCCCACATCAACAGCCACCTCAGGCTCTAAACCCACTCCAGAAGAAGTGAGAAGACTTCAGGGTAAAGGGAAGCCCAGCAGATTTCAGATTGACATTATGACTTTTAACAAAAAAGGATGTATTTTACAGCCATGAAAAAATGCCAAAATAAAACCTTCAATTGCTGTAAATAATGCAACCCAATTTTGGTGTTTTCTCCCTCTCTCTTTCTTTTTTTTTTTCTTTATTTTCAGCCAGATCTCTCATGGCTGCTGTTGCTTCCCTTCTCCAGAGGGTGCTCAGCTCTGCTGTGACCCTCGCTGTCCCGAGGATCCAAGCCCAGGCGCTGACAGCCTCCCTGTGCCCCCGCTGCTCCGGTACCTGCCTTTGGCTGCTCTCCAGCCAGCAGCTGGCTACAAACCGTGACACAGCTTCGTTTGTCCAGCAGCTGCTGCTGGGCTTGCCCAGCCCCTGGCATGCTGGGCAGTACTTACATAGTCGCTCAGCCTAGGAACTCACGTAGTAAGTGGGGAGCTGCAGATGTGTGGAATCCACGGGCTGGAGCTGGAGGACTCGTCTGCAGCATCCAGCACTGCAATGCCTGAATGTAGGGACCTGGCCCCAGTGGTGACTCAGAAACCTAAACAAACCCGTCAGCAGAGAGGGCAGGATCTGATCTTAAGCTCCTAATGGAGGTGATGCACAATGAATCCTTGGAGAAGAGGCAAGAATGGAGATGAAACTGCTCCTCTCTGAGGGCAACCCGCACCAGTGCAGCCTGGGACACAGATCCCTCCTCTGCATCCTCCCCAGTCCCATTGCCAGCATCCTTATGGCAGTGAATCCATTGCTGCTGTGCTTCTGAGCTGGGTGTTGCAGTGCCTTCTGTGGCAGCCTGGGCTTTAAGGGCTGTACAGGAGACCTCTGCCAGCACGGCTCCACACCTTGGCACAGAGGAGCTAACTGATACAGCTACTTCACCACATCCCAAATGGATCTAGATATAAAGGCCACTTCTGGACCTTCTTCCCCTCCCTCCTTTTGTTTCATGCATTCTTAAGGCAAAAGGAGCAAAAGGGAAGAGTTTAAATTTGTAGGGATCACTCCTATTTCATCCTCTTATCCTTTGTAGGGGTTAACGGGGTCCAACCCACTCGCAGAGAAAAGGGAGAACCTCTCCTGCGTGTTGGTGAGCCTCACTAATCTAAATATTTTGACAGGAGTTCCATAGAGTGCAGAAACAACAGTGTTGGCTGCAGCTCCCATCACTGACTCATCCTGCAGGGAGAAACTTCATAGGGCTCAAAATAGAGAAAGCTTTCAGTTCTGCTCATCGCGCTGCACAAACATGATGAAGGTGTGAGGGTCACATGCTGGGGCTGCAGGAGCTTTTGGGTCCTTCCTGAGAGCCAGGGACAGCCTTGGCTGCCCTGAGCCCCTGCAGAGAGTGTTCTAGTTGGGCCTGAAGCTGTTCCTGCATCCCCCCAGCTCCACTTGCCCAGACAAGTGCGTATGTGCAGTTTGCCTGTGTGCTGTGACTGAGGTTGGCAGGAGGCAGGGCACATGCCTTCTTCCCTACAGCCCTCTGCAGAACGGAGCCCAGCAGAGCCACCACCCTCTCCTTCCACCTGAGGATGCTTTTGTCTGAAGCTGCAGGACCACAGGACAGGAGCACTGGTCTGAGTTATGTCTGTAGGAAGCCGCAGTGAGCCAGCTGAGCTGCAATAACAAGCTGAGCACATGCCCTTGACTGGAGGCTAATGCACCACAGCCTGATTCAGTTTACCCTTCTTTCCCTGAGGCCAAGCTCAGTGGCATCACCTGGCAGTGCCCTTGCTCAGCTGACACAGCAGGGCTAAGTTTACCCTATCTGAGGCCATCAGTGAACTGCCAACCACAGACCTATGAAAGCTCACCAGGCTAATGCGCTATAAGCTAAATATTTTCCACCCTCTGTGATGAAGGTGTGAAAAAAAAAAAATCAATCTTTGTTGCTAGAAATGCTTGAACTAGTTTGGATTAGTAAGATCTGGCCAAAGTGGTCTTTCTAAATGCAGCTTGAATCTCTTTCCTTGCTCTAAGCTGGCTTACTGTAGGTTTAAAGTATTGGAATTAGATTTAAAAGTTAAAGGCTGGGTTTATTCTTCATCTTAAGTTTTGGGGGGATATTTTAACGTTTGGCTGTACTCTGCATTTCTCTGGCAGCCCAAGAGCCCATCCTCACATGCAGGTAGCACACAGCATCTACTGGGACAGCAGAACCTGATTTTTAAAGCTGTGTATGTAGTGCCCTTATTATTCCCTAGAGAGTGCTTTGCTTTCAGGTCTGGGTGGCTTCACTAGTGATCTCTCTTGGCAGAGACATGTCTTGGGATTCTGCTGTCTGTGCTGCCATTTAGTAGCTCGGTCTGACAAGATCTTCTGTAACCTAAACTTACCATCATTTCCACACAGAGTCTGATCCTGATTTTAATTTTGCCATCCTGATTTGAGTGAGAGTTTTTTAATTCAGGTGTAGTAATCAGACCTGTGCCATACAGAGGAAACTTAGCTGCATCCAGTGACCAGAAGGTAAGGCTGGAAATAAAATACATGTGCAAGGACCGTGCTCTGACCTTCTAACCTGTGTTGATGAGCAGCTGTACCTGGTAGATCTCTGAAACCAAAGGTGCTGCTCACAAGGGGGACTGCTAGTAATCACCTACGTGATGGCAAAAGCCAGAGACAAACACAATTAGGTTGCTATTATATTCGGGCTACAAGCTCTATCAACATACAGTGATTAGGAGAACGGGCCTCTGATCCCTGATGCAACATAAATAAACAAGGATTACGGCTGGCTTTGAACATGCAGAACCGTGCAATTCAATGCCATTAGCATCTGAAACAACTGGTCCCCGTTGATAGCACTTCTTTAAAGAAAAGCTTAGCGAGGCTGCCTGTCCCCCCTCAATGGATCGAGGGCAGCAGAATTAGCAGAATCACTTATTTCTGTCAGAGAAGGATGGCAGGTGAGTGACAAGGTCATTAAGGGAACAGAGCCAGACTTTGCCTGCCTTTGCGCTGAGTTTATCCCAGTCAGCTTGTAACTGAATACAGAACCTTGTTATTTATGGCTCAGGGTGCAATAAACCACATTTGTAAAAACATAACCGAGTCTTTGGAGGCTGCAAGAGAGAGAAAAGAGGAGCAGCTTCATCATTTTGCCTTTTGCAAGGAATCGTTGAGCCCCTGCTTCTGCAGATCCGTGTTTGCCTTTCCACGTGTTTGTCTTTACTCCTGAAAGCAGCAGGAGCACACACGGGGGAAGGAAAACACGGCTGGATGTCTTCACGGCAACCTCAGCCTCTGCTTCAGTTCTTACTGCGGCACCTTTGGGGACAGGTCCTCCGTGGGCAATGGAAACCAGACCAGCTTGCAGCACTTAAAGTGCTCATGTTTTTGCTGCATTTTAGGTCAGTTTCCTGATAAACTTTTGCAGTTTTCCAAGGGTATTATATTGGATAACTATTGCGAGGAAGCAAATGATTTTTAAAAAGCAGAAAGATTTCAGTGCCCATCAGATCTGCCAGAGCTGAGACATCAGAAGGATGACGCCTCATGCTGTCCGGCTGCGGCAACAGGCAAGGATTCTTTGCAGTGACAGCTTATGCAAACCACTCAAGTTCTAGCCCAGTGCTGAAGGAGCAAAGCCAGGCTTCCCGAAGGAATCCTCTGAGCAAACAAATCCCCTTGTTCAGAACCAGCTGTCAAAACAGGTCACCTATCAGCATGGCATATGCCCTGATGCCACCAAACCATGATTCTGCGCAAATTCTTTACTGGAAATCACACACCTGCAAGCTTTTATTTCTTCTCAGAACGTATTCATTCACACAGCAAATCAGTGCAATATTAGCTTCATGTCAAACCAACCAGAAATTAAGAAATTAAAGAAATGATTTGCTGATGTCGTTTTTCTCCTTCACACTGTGCCTTGCATGCTACCTTCTACCTTAGTATGTTGTAGCTACTGATTTCTGAGATTTCTGAGCAAGATATTCTAGGGACAAAGATACAAGAATCACCTGCAAGCAAAAGAAAAATAAGGAAACGACAGAGCTACTGTTCTGCTTAACACCAGACAGTGTTTTATGGCATATTTGAAAAAAACCCCAAAGCCCAAAACAAACAAAAGCAAATCACAAAGCTCCCAAGACTGTGTTAGGGTGTCAGGTTACAAACTGCTGTAAGAATAAATATTTGCATAGACATAATGAACTGAGAGATTGAAAGTACTAAATAAGTTCAAAACATGCATATTTGCATTACCTTTTTGTTTTGAAATAAAGGGGTAATAATAGTGTTGAAATGAGTTATCTCCTTGGTTAAGTCTTAATTCAGAAAATCCTCGCTGGTATTTGTCTCCCTGCTTTGCCTGGATGTTTCGATCAACTGCAGGACAGCTTTGAAACACGCTCGCTTTGAAGCCTGGAGTTTATTTCTGGATCACCCCATGATCAGCGAATACAAGCCAAAATATAAGTTGTTCCCAATCTCAGATTTCCTGTTTGAAGATGCACAGCAGAAACTTGTACCAATCCTAAAGTTCTTCTTTGTTGCATTATCTGAAGAACTTCACTTCATCAACATCCTGTAGCTAAATGACACAAAGTTGACCTTTCTATTACATCATTATTTATTGTCCCTGACAAGTAGACCATATATGGATATGTTTCTGGAACCTAAAGAAGAAAAAAAAAATTGCCATGTAATTTTGAAGTAAAATATGCTGTCCTGGAGAGTTTTATTTGCTTGGGGAGAAGTGATCTCCATTTACTTTTGTTTTAGCTGATGCTTATTAAACAAAACAGCCAAACATTACATGGGTATTTACTGATGTGTTAGAGTTGTTCATACATTTTTAAGCCTGCAAGTTTGAGACTTCAGGATTCCAAAAGATGACAACAGCACTTGTGAACCTGTTCCAAGTAGTATTTGTAAGAGCTTACTAGTGGAAAAGGGCTGCTCCCATACCACCTAAATGGGAACAATAGAGCCTCTCTCAAACTCCTCAAGGCCATAAATGTGAAGTGGTACCCATCTTCCCCACATCTGGAAGGGGGCAAGCTGGCCAACGAGGAGACAGCACTGATCCAGGGATGGGTTAGAAGAAAAGAGTCGGGCACATATAGGAGAACTGACACTTGGATCGTCCGGATCACGGGAATAATAATACTCACTTTGGGAAGGTTTCCATGTCCAGTTAATACAATGAATGAAGGAAAACTATAATAGGATATCAAAATTATGCCCGTGCATTTTCCTTCAGCTCCTGTTTCGCTCATTCCCATGGCAAATCATTGCATATAGGGGGAATAAAGCCTAGATGGAAGTGGGTCTGGAATCCTTTCTGAGCACCTCGTGGAGGCTCAGGTTCACTGCAGGCACCCTGTCAATGCATGAACACTCCCATCTACGGCTTAGCAAGAACAGTCTTGAAGGGAAAAAATGTAGCAAGGCCGTATCATCCACTCATACATGATTCCTTTCAGCTCAGCAGCTTTGATTTTAGTCTTTCAGGACCTCTCCAGGCTTGCTCCTGAATCCGTCCCTCTCCAGCATGACATTATGGCGAGTACATGGCACATCTTTCTTCCCTGCTGTCTGAAAAGCTATCTGCCTCTCATACCTAGTGCTAGGACTGTTTTGTCCAAAGTTAAGGCCATTCAGCAGTAACTGTGACAGACAAAGGAGCCCTGGATGTCATCACCAGGAGTGTGAGAAACTCTTACGCCCTTGACAAGATGTCAGCCAACCCTCTGTGACTTTTGAACAACAACTAGTGCTTTTTTCCTTGATACTATTTCAAGATTGTAACTAGCTTTGGCTTAAAACCAGGAGTATCTCCCACATTTAACCCTTCTGCTTGCTTTTTTGGCAATCTCTCACCCTTGATCACTGAACTCAAGGAAAATTGCTGATACTGTGATGCAGACTCATGTTTTGCAAGGGCAAAGGTGTCTGAGTCTTCCAGGATGGCCTGTTTGATTATGACAAAGACATTGGGGCTCCAGGTCCCATCGGCTGCGAACGTTTTAGGTGGCTCCCCATGCCATTCACAGCAAGCACACTGCAATTCCCTTCCCTCCCACGTTCCTGGGCTTCCTTGCAGAGCTCTGTGCACCCTTGATATAGTTGAAGCTGCTATGAATGCTGATGCACCATTTTCCAACAAAAGCACGGGACTCTGCTTCAGAAGATCTATTTTCAGATACCATTAACTCTCCCTTTTGTCTTGAGTAAATCATTTAACTCCTCTGTGTATCATTTTCTTCACTAGTGAAGTGGAAATAATCAAATGCATTAACTTCAGAGAACAGTCCAAAATTCCTTGCAGCTGGGAAGCCAACGGGACTACTTATATGGAAAGAGACTGCTGAATAAGACCTTATTTAATTAGTATCTGTGAAATCCTCAGAGGAAGACCTCATATAAGTTTGAATTTTAATTACAGAAATAATACTACACAGAAATGAAATCATGCATTTGGGGGTTGATTTTTTTTTCCCAATAAAACAATATTGTGGCTTTATTACAACACATCCAAAGCACCATAATAACAATCATGATTTATTAGCATTGCATCAGATTGGCTAATATTTCCCCATGGGCATGCAAAGTTACAGATCTGCATTTTCAGCTTAACCCTGAGACATTTCAATAGATTACAAATGTCACCTGCAGAAAGAAATATGTAAATTTACACTATTTTCTGGGACATTTCAAACTCAGACACTGCACATTAGATCCATTCACTTTCTCTAAATAGAAGTGATGGAAATGGCCAACTCATGCTGATGGGGGAGTCAGCTAGGGTCTCACAAACAGGGCACAGTAAAAGAGATTTGAATCTGGGAGGAGAAAAGAGGATGACCATGTGAAAACAAATGGCAAAATAATCAGCAAGATTGCTTTCTTCTTCATATTTCCTCAAAATAGCCCCGAGAAGCCAGGTTAGGGAAGTAAATTTAAAATTTCTTTCCTTTGTCTCTACTTCCATTAGTTGAATTAAGTAGCCCTTCATCACTACTAAGCCCTTCAGCTCTCCTAAGCGACACAGCTGAATCTGGCAGCTGAGGCTGGAGGAAAAAACAAAGTTCGTCTGTGCATCCCAGGAGACCAGTGAGCTTGTCACTGACTCACTCGGTGTGCAGAGCTGCACAGATGTGCCTTCACGTGATGAAGTGCAGGTGAGAACGGACATCAGCACAAACTGTATTCCACAGCCTGCATCTACCGAGGGTGACGAATGCTACTGCATCCCAACACTTGGCACAAGTGTGGCTGTTCTGAAAGGAAGAAAACACTGACTAGTTCTGACAGTAACAGTTCCTGGACAGAAAATCCTCATAATACTTTGCCTCTGGACAGCATATCTCTTTGTGCACCAATTACCTGTAAGTGTTGTCTTGTTACTTAGATCTGGTCTGAACTTCTTTACTGGAGAAACACAGCAAGGCATTTCGAGTGGCATATTTCCCTGAGAGCATAGAGCTAGAGTACATATCCTTTACCATCATATCCAGTGAGCAGAGCTTTGCATCCAGTGTTGCCGTGCTGTGCTTCCATCAGACAGTCCCAAAGATTAAATGCGAACGCCAGAACCACAAGCACCTCTCCTGTGCCTCCTGCTACACAACCCACGTTAAAATAACAAGAATGTAGAAACTCCCACAAGAGAAGATGGTTTCAATTTCCTTTGCAAGAAGTAATGATTGCTTTGGCCACAATATCCTGAGAGAGGCAAGGAGCCAGAGGCACTTGTATGGGAAAAGGTGCAGGATGTCACGCGTGCCCAGGGGTAATGAATACGATATACATTGTTCCTTACTAACTTTCCTGCCTAAATACTTATTTGCTGGAAAGATGTAGCTGTTTTGAGATCACTCTACCAGGATTATAAATCCCCTTTCAGAAGGAATTTATCCCACCTCAGTGGCTGCTGACACATACCCCGAGTCGGGGTGGCCTTTGGCTCAGTGTATGACTTCCACCTCTGCACAGTGGCTGCTCACAGAAAGTTTTTCTCTTTCAAACCCAATCAAAATGAAGTCCTCACTCCCCTGGAAATATGACATGAGCACACCCAGTATCCAGGTCCTAAGACCCATTTCAGGTATCCAGTGACTCAGCCCTGCCAGTGAGCTTTGTAAGAGTGTGCAGTTACTACAGTCAATGCCACTCTGCAAATGTCACCATAAGGTCACATCCACTGACTCAACCTGAAAGAAGAATCAGTCAGAGGGAACATGGAAATCTAATATGAAGTGAACACAACCCAAAGACTGTATAAACAAATACATGTTCCTTGGAGGAAGAGGGAAATCATAAACATTATCATTTAGTTCTCTTTGCTGTGCAAATATCATTTATCTTATGCTATAGTGTATGTTAGCAAGAATTCTAATGAAGGACTCGCCTTTACCTTGACCTTTACAAAATCCACAAAATTCAGAGATATCGCTGCAATCCCAGTGCTCTGAGGCTCCTGCAGGGGAGCAGGAGGATGAGAATGGCAACCTGAGATGCAAGCTGCTGTGAATGGCAAAGGTCCTGGGAAAAACAGTGTCTCCAAACTGATGGAAATATGAAACCAATTTTTATGGAAAACAACTTTTTCACAGGTTTTTTAAAGGAGTCCTTGGATATATGCAATGGCTGTTTACCTCTCCATTCAGTCTCTTAGGATAGTTTATTAACAAATCTCTCTAGAAGCTTTTCTGTGGTACCCTCTAATTCCTTTCAGACTGATTTGTTTCTAACTACTGTGCCTTCTGTATGCAATAAGACCTATTGCATTTCTCCTTCCCTTCCTGCAACGTGAGAGGCTTTCTGCGTATGGATCTGTCTTTGCTTTACTCTTGCCACAGATAAACAGACCTTAATAAACAAAAAGAGGTCCCTACCTAAATTCAGCAGCTTGCAGTGATGTCCATAACTTTTACCACAAGGAAGTTCAAGGAGTTCTGGCTCCCTTGGAATGAAGCTAAGGCAGGGGCTAGCAGAGCAGCAGGGCACACAGCAGGACTCTCCTGTGCGCAGTGCCAAGGGAGAGGTGCATGGGTTGGGCTCTGGAAAGATGGGCTCCAGCCTGGCTTGGGATGGATGCTGGAGGTTGCTTCTGACCAACCCAACTGGAAGTGAGTTTGCTGCCATGGGGCTTAGAAAGCAAGAGGACAGGTTGTCCTCCACATTGCTCCTGCTATGCCGGCCCAGGGCTGGGGTGGCCAGGCCTGGGACGTGGTCGGTTGCTGTGCAGACAAGAGCAGCAGAAGCTCCAGAATAGGCACTGCACCATCACCTCTCTTGAGCCAGTGCTGGTTTTGTGTGCTGTCAAATTCCTATGTAATAAATACAGTACCTGAAGCCCTGGTCAAATGAGCTGTCCTTTATCTTGCCCTGGAGAAAGCTTCCTCGTCCTGCACTCACTGAGCACCCAACAAGAGAGGAGCAGAGGTTTATGCCTCCTTTAAGTTCAAATCACAAAGCAACAGGTTTGATTCACAAGGCTGACATTTAATTTTTTGCCCTACATCTCAGGTTAAATTTAGAGCTAAATTTAGGACAAGTGTCTGGACAGAATGTCATGACACCAGTGTATATCTGTTGCACAACATGCCACATGAACATGTAATGTTCAACTCGGTTAAAAATAACCGTGCACTTACCTAACTCAGCAGACTTCTGTACTCTGTCTACTGAGCTGGTAAGGAGACAGTGCAATAGTAAGAGTCACAAGCATACTGTGGAAAGAGACATTACTAAAAGCAAGAAGAGAGAAAAAATATTTTCCTGTTTCTGTCCTTGCTTTTCTTTTTTTTTCAAGTAGTTAATGCTGTTTCACAGTAATATAAGTATACCAGTCCAGATAATTTTAAAAATTGATGTGAATAAGTAAATTGGAGTGAAATTGTGAACAGTTTTTCCCCACTGAAGTGAGAGATCGCTCATTCCTTAAGAGCAGAGTTAAATGGCTGTTAAAACTCCCACCCTAAGCCTACAAGAGGACAGATTCTTTCACAGTAAAAAAGTAGCTTGCTACATCCATGGGCCACATAACACCAATCGATGTGGCTGAGTCAGGTAGACCCAGATCTCCAAACTAAACATCGTTATCTTTCTTGAGGTGTGTTTGGAGATCATAGCTCCAGGAAAAACCATGCCTGGTTTACAAGTGTCAAAACCACAAAGTGAGATGGAAAACCTGTTTAACACCTTTATGCATAAGATGAGAGCAGCACAACAGCACAGATGAGGGTTGGAGTAAAGAGCTGAACTTCAGCCAAGATGCTTTGCTGTCACTGAGAGCTGTAACAATAAGCAGAATGTATTTTCTGTACTTGAGCTGCAGCCACGTTTCTGTTCTCTGGCATTTATCTAGACCCACTCTGCTGATAAGGACAGGTCAGGGTGGTTTCACCAGGCCTTGTTTGGTGGGGCTGCAGGTGCCTCAGCCGTGCGTGGGTGGTGGCCATCACAGCTGAGCTCTGCTCTGGTTACAGGAGCTGGCAGCCTCCGTGGCTCCTTGCTGAGAAAACATCCTTATAGGGGCCCAGCTCCACCCTGGAGATACAGCCTGGCAGAGGGCAGGCCACCAGGACGAGACAAAATGCTGAATGCTGCTGACCACCACATGGAGAGGCCAACAGCTGTGCAATCAGCTGGTTATCAGGGTGCACTGAAAGCACCAGGGCAGCGTGCAGGGCTGCTGAGCAAGCACTGGGGGAGTGCCTGCGGCAGCCCAGCAAGGAGAGGGTTTTGTTTCAAGGTGCTAGAAGTGGGACACAGACAGTCCCTTGGGTCACTAGGCTAAAGCTGCTCCAGCCCAGATGGAGGGGGCTGGTTCTTGACAGCTGCCCAGGAGCTGGTGGGAGCCTGTGCAGGCTCAGTCTGGGGACAGGATGATCTATCACATTGTGGGCTACAGTGGGTTCTGTCTGGTCTCAGCCAAATCTCTCACCCTCAGGTGGGACAGTCCTTCGGGACCAGAGCAAGGAACAGCACCATGTCAGTGTAGGGAAATGTATCCATCTGCTTTGTGCTTGCTCTCTGGATACCAAAGCACAGGCATGCCAGCACAGCACCTTTCAAAAGTGCTTAAATCATGTTCATAATTTTTCCCTCTACTGAGTGATTTCCTTTTGACCTGAGATTGTGAGACAAGATAAGGTGTCTTAAACTATTCACACTATACATGAGTGATGTGGGTGCATGCAGGATGTCAAAGATATTTTCCCTGAAATGCTGCAAAGACTGAGTCATTTCTTGGTTGGCACGTTCTATTTTTCATGAAAATGATTTTGCTTTCTCTGCTGCAATTGTACATCATGTCTGTCACATCACTTGTGGTCGCTATTATGTGTCATGGATTAACCTCTGATATAATCTTATTTTCTGTGGCTTAGCACCTAAAAATCAATCAGGCCAGTGGTCAGCTTAAGTGGACCCTATAGGCTGACCCTAACAGTGGTAATTTGGGAGCATTTGCAAGAAACTTTGGTCAGGATAAGTTGTTCCCCTCAGAGACATCCTGCCAGTTCACGATGACTGGTTTAAATCTTCAAAACTTGGCACTTTGCAACCTTTCCAAATATTTTTTTGATTATTTACTCTTCAATAGTCTTGTTTTCATATATCACTGAACCCAAATATGAATCTTGCTAAATTATTTATCTCCGTGACATTTTGAAGCGACGCGTCCCAGAGCCTCCCAGAGCACATTCCTGTGCTATTGTTGTCAGACTGCTGACAACCTCTTGCTGTGGACCAGCGCAGACCTACACGTGGCTGGAACACCAGGAGCAGGGATCTCACTCCCTGACTGTGGGTCAGGCCCGAGGGGAAAGCCAGGCTGCAAACACCAGCCCAGGTCTGAGTCACACGGAAATGACACCGGGGCACGCTGGAAACACGGAGCTCAGGTTGCACAGGAAACTGTGGTCAGCTTTAAAACAGCCAAATAAAAAAAAAATCCGAAACCTCATACACACACCAAGACTTCACTTTTTCAGGCAGCAGCTCTTACTGAATGTGCCAGGAGACTCACTGGGGCAGCCTGTGCAGCACATGGCAGCAGCAGCGCTTGAGACACATTTGTGTCTGGCAAGAACCAAAACACTCCTTCCTATCTCAAAAAAAGGTGATTGATAGTGTAAATTTTCACCAGTTCTATGAAACATCTGTGATTATTGGTTCACTTCTTAGGATATGTAGAGGAACAGAGTGTTTCATAGTATTTTTATTTTTATTTTTATTTTTTAAAGAGGAAGAAAAAGGAGGATTTACCAGAAACCACTGGAGTAAGTGAAGGGTGTTGTCCTCATTACTGATCTCTGTAATCGCAATCCATACCACATGTTTGGCCTGAGGATCAGCTGGTTTCTGCTCTGCATCACATCTGTGTAACAAAGCATGGAAACTAGTATTTGTTTGGTGGTATGCTCAGGTATATTGGTTCAGCACCAGGGAAGCTGATGGAGTCACACTGGAGTGAGGACAAAGCCATCAGCCAAAACCCCGAAGGTCTCATAACACACTAGAAATAACACACATAAATATGCAAAGAAATAATAGATCAACCAGGCATTACCAACCTTTCTTCCCCTAGAGTAATTACATTTTGTTATTTATGAAAAACTATTGTTGTCTCTTCTGACCCTCTGTCAACAGACACATGAATAAAGACTCTCTCTCTTCATAGGTATATGTGCATATGAACAGATACTTTGCTAGAAATCTGCTGTACTTGGGTAAAGACTGAAGTCCTTTACCTGAGATATACATTACAGGTACAAATTAGTGTGGTAAGAGAATAGCTGGGAAAAATAATGTGGAAGATATGGGCTTCCTCCAGCTTTCTTCCTAGAAAGGAATTGTTCATATAGTTAAAACTCTGCTTCCAGATAATTTCCATCTGTCCTTACTGGAAAACTGACAAACAAGGGCAGGGAAAACAGATTTTTGCATTTATTTATGTAAAGAACAAGCAGATCCCTAGGTACCATAAATCAGTACCTTCCTGATGATTTTAGTGGAACTGTACTTACTCGTTTCCAAAGTAAGTGGTGCTCAGGCCAAGGAGCACAACAATCACTTTAGGGAGAGGCAGATGTTCCATCAAGGGATTTTTAAAACTGTGCCTCAGATCTGTGAAATCACATGACACACAAATGGTGCCCACTGATTTGGAAAATGAAGTTCTCATGACACATTAACACTTTTCCTTTTTGAGCTCCAGATCAATACCCTATGTTGGATAAGAAACAGGCAATAAGACTTGGAGCTCTTCGGAGGTGAGTAAAAAACTCTTTCCTGATCCCATATGGTTCATGGTAATTTACTGACATCCACAATGGCAAATACACCTGGAAAGGACCTCATGCACAGAGCCCACCACTCTCTCTAAGCCAGGCATCGATGAAATATAAAAACCAGGTGTGCATTCTGCAGGTGGTTAGGCTGAATTGCAGCACGCAGGAAAAAGAGTTAATTGTAGGGAGTATATGTTTCTGTTTCTCTACCGTCTTGAGTGCACAGATCAGAATTCTGTACTGGCTAAGCCTCCTCAGGAAATAATCATCAGGAAGGTTAACAGCACAGTGTGAATATTATCAGAGAACCAAATGAAATTATCGAAATAAAGCTACTATTCCATATAACTAAAATGGCATAAACCAGACATAAGCATGGGACTCTGCACCTCTTGCTTGTTTCATATGGGAAAAACACGCTTTGCTGTGCAAATTAAACAAAATACTGTTGGGACAACTTCCATTGAGAGGAAGACTTTTTTTTAAAAAAAGATAAAATTTGTGTACCTCTGCACATGCTGCAGTAAATATGCACAACTGCACCACAAGTGCAAAGAGAGGACTAGGAACTGTGTGAAAAAAGGACAGCACCAAGAAAGCCAAACGCCTTCAGAAAAAACCAAAGAAATCTAACCCCAGCCCTCCAGTTCTATTTGTAGCATTTGTGTTTGGAAGCTATCCTTGGAACTGATTATATTGAAATTTTTGCAGTTGATTTAGAAACTTTCTAAATTTTCAGCTTGAGGTGGAAAATTCCCCCAGGGTCTTACTCAGCAAGGAAGGGACATTTTCCCAGATAAGGATGTTAGCATGACTTGGCAGATCTCTGCATAGTGGCATGCAGAAGAAATATTTGCCAGGGTAGGCCTTGGGGTTTGTGATCACCTGGCCACCATCTCTGCCTGGACATGGCTAAGGCTGCTGGGGGAACAGGGGCTGTGGCTCCCTGCAGCTCCCCTCTGCTCAGCAGAATGATTGAGCAGTGACTTCCCTGTACACATAAAGGCCTCTATCTGCACACTCTATCTGTAAACCTAGTGTTGTACATTCATGGGTGGCATCCCAGAAGAGAAAAGCAAGCTGGGTTGATGTCAGTCGGCACTGACTGAAGTTAAATCTGTTTTGCAACATGGGGAAGGGAGATTGTAGAAGGCAGTGAGGTGATTCATCATTGCAAAATCAGAATTTATAGCAAAGAATATGGAGTCAATAAAAATAAAAACAGAGAACAACACCATGCATAATGGGACACATATGTGCACAACTGGTTGACTCAGCCCCAGAAAAGCTTAGGACAGATCTGGGAAACTGAGTATGTGCAGCTGCTGCTCAGGCATTGAGTCCATCTAATCCGTCCCTCAGCTGTAACGTGCCCACCACTGTGGTGTCTATTTACACAGCACAGAGCTGTGGCAAATACATGCATTGATCTGCTCTGAGCTGCTGCACAAACCTACTTCTGGCTGCTTACATTGAGCTGACTTGTCCATCAGCCTTCTCAAAATGGTGCAAAAGGCTCAAGAGGCACAGTCCTTCCCACGTGTGTTGGCAGCAGTTCTTTCCAATAGAGTATCTCTTCAAAAGAATCAGCAACATACCAGACATGCCCATTGGTTTTGCACATTTCAAGACCATTCTCTTGCAGTTTGCCTTCAGAGACCTTCATCCCCAGTCATAAAACACTCCAGAATTCCAAACTTTATAACTATGAAAAACATCAAATGCATAAGATCACCTAAGGCATTTTGTGCAGCACTAATCCTGGAACAGATTCCGTGCCCAGCAGAAGATCTGTAGCTGGGCCCATATCTCACTTTCCTTCTTGTAAACCCTGTGAGACCAGGTAATTTCTCAGGTATTCCAACAGTTATGCCCATTGAATCAGTCTCTGCAGAGGTGGTAGGACAGACATTTCATTTGAAGAAAATCTTCAGGAGCTGTTTAGCATCCATCCACACTGAAAGATCCATTCCACACTGAATTATAATAATAAATACATATCAATCTTGCCTATCAGGACCTGGGCTCACAGATTTATAAAATTTCAAATCTTTGAAGCTAAACAGTGATGTTAAAGCAAAGTGCAATACAAAGGTTGTCATGTTGGTAATTTCTGTGTTGAATTCTCCTGTTGGAAACCTCACCTTTCTCCACTGTGCAAGATGATGCCATGTATTTGCTGCCTGGCCCCTGGGTGCAATCCTAAAGTATAATCTTTGCACCAACTTGTCAGGAAGCTGGACAGGTGTGTTTTATATTCCCTCAGTCTGTATTTAGTCCACTTCGTCCTCATAAGGAGCCCTGCCCACAAGGATATATATTTTTATAAAAATACCCATTCATTTCATATGCAGAACATCTCAAAGTACAGTCATGTCTGTAAACACTCAGACCAAAACCCCTTTGGCATTGAAACCGCTGATGCCAGAGCAATGGAAGAGACTCTTTTCTTTGTCTCAACACAACCCTTTCTCATCTGTGCTGCCACGCACTACCAAGCAGAGCTGTGTGGTTGCATGCCATGACAATGCACCACATATCATTGCTATTATCAGGATCACAGAATCAAGAATCACAGAATATTCTGAGTTGGAAGATGTTGCAGAACAGAATGAGTTAAACGACATGAACAGCACGGCTGACTTGCTAAAGTTGGTCCAGCAAGAGCGATGAGAAAAGCCATGAGAAAGATACATGAGCAAAAACTACAGAAATCACATCCTTCTGCACAGAACAGAACACCCTGCTGGAGGTTGCAGAACATCCTGCAGCAAGATAAGCAAGTGCCTAAGAGAAAAAGTAACATTACAGCTTGCTGTGCATTCGCTAGCACGGAGGCAGAACAAGTGGAAATTGCTATGTGGAAGCTAAAACAGTACAAATATCTGTGCCTTTTTCCAACAAACGTCCTTGCATCATCGATGCTTGGTCCGCGTGTTTCAGTCACCGTAAGGAAGAGACCCACAAGGGTCATCAAGTCCAACTCTTAAGTGAATGGCTCACATAGAATCCAAAACCTTGGCATTATTTAGCACCATGTTCTGACCAACTGAGCTAATCTGTATTAGGAAAAGAAATCTTACCACTGCAAGCTGGTATTTCTCATGCAAGGTCTGATTCCAGAAGCAAATTCTTGACCCGTTTCCAAATATGCAGTGTAATCTTTATTTAAAAAGCAAAATCTATTAAAATACATCAGATTTCATGTTACATTTCCATTTAACTTAATATTGAACCTAAAAGATATGTTGAAATAACAAAAAATACTGAAATGACCTTGCTTCGTAAAATAAAATTTTCCAAGTCCTGTAATTGCTTCTGAAACCAATCAAGCTATATAAAATCAGAATATTAAACTTCCCCTGTCCTCCATTCAGAATGTTTTTAAGATCTGTTCAAGCCATCACTGCATTCAGTATGCTCAGGACAAGTGTACTAGAGACAAGTAGATGCATCCTGCCCTCTTCTCTTCTACCTAACATGATTATAACATCAACAAATGCAAACAATTCCCTTTTGATTTGCATCAGCATCACTGAGCTTATGACTTGGCCAAAGAATTAAATAATGATGTCTCAACAGAAAATCTGTAACTAGGAATATCATCAAAAGAAAAGATGGTGCCTCATTCACCTGTTAAAGGCAAAATTTCATTTCTCTTGTGCCAGAATCAAGCTTTTAATTTTAGTAAGTTTTTTTAAGACTAACAGTGGGAAAAGGAAATGAGGCAGCACAAACTACCAAGCAGGAATAGAATTGAATGAAATGACGGAGAGAAAAATAAACTGGTAGCAGAGCTTGAAAATTTGAGAGTCAGGTAGGGCTAAGCTCACTCTGCCACAATACCAGACTGTAACACAGGGCTGCCTCTGACTGCACACAGTCTCATCTGACCTCCAACATCTCTGTTATTCCAGCTATTCACTTAGCAAAATAAATTAGCACGACAGAGCAGTACTGGTAACAGGAGCAAGGTACTAAAAGGGTCTCATTGCATCTTTGGGTCTTGTCCCCTGCTGTTGTCAGTAAAAATTATGCACAATCCTCATTCAGAATATAATGAGACCCATCAAAAAGGAGCAAGGAAATCTGGGCAAAACACATTAAGAGGCTGCAAGAACTGCTGGGCTGGACAAGACAAATGCTGATTTAAACCCAAAGGGGACTCAAAAGTTGGGATCTCGGGTTCCTTCTGCAGTCAGCGGGGATTATCAATAAAGCAGCTGTCTAAAAAATGTGGGTGATGGAGAACTGTCTCCTCCTCCCTTAGTCATGATTAAAATACAGTGGCTCTTGACCATGGTGAGAAGCCCTCCAGGTTTAACCCCCAGGACATCAGCTGGTGATCAGCCACTTCTGATGGGGCTCAGGGATGAGCAATGAATGAAGCTGCTCATCCTGAGCAGTGCTGGGTGTGTGGTGACACAGGGCCTGCAGCTCCCTGGAGGCTCTTGATGCCTCTGGGAGAGTGCTAAGTGATTTAGGCACACCCAGCATTAGAGGGCTTTCAAGAGGCTGTAACTTGCAAGGACAGGATGCAAAGGGATGGTGTCCAACATGGCTCTAGCCCCAGCTCCTGTTACACCCAGTAATATATTGTTCAAAACCTCTTTCCACTGATTACAAGATTTTTTTCTAATTGACTCATGGTCCTTTATTTCTTTTGCTGCCAACTCTGTCCTTTAGCTCAGCTGGCTCTCCGTTCTCCCTGATGTTATGCCCTTGCTTTATTTATAGAAAGCATTGGTATCCACTCCGGGATACTTTCTCAGTAGCAGTGAGCCAGACAAGTTCCTGTTGTTCCAGCCAGGCTCTCAGCTCCCCTGCTCTGCTCAGATCTCCCTACTGCACCTGTGTGGTCTGAGTTGGCCTTTCGGGCACACTGCGTGCAGTATTTGGGAGTAGATCTCATAAATGTCTAATACCACAGGATATTAGTACTTGTTATTATTAAGTATTATGGTTATTAGCATTCTTATTATTTCAGGAGACCACTGAGAGGCTGAACTGTCAGAACTGCTGGATTTCCCCCTCAAAGGATAGTTGTTTTATATACTCCTTCAACATCATGGAAATTCTCTTCATGGGGCATAACACAATTAAAAGCTCCTTTGACACCAAAAGGTCCCTTTAACAACATCTTTCACTCTTACTGTTTGAAGTAACTCTTCCAGAATAGTCTGTGTGTTTCTCCATTTTCTTTGCAGGCTGCAACATTTAGAGAGGAAAGTTGCTAAATTCAAAGTATATGAAGGTTTCCTGCTGAAAAACTGACAAGTTGCCTGACAGTGTTACTCTAAGGCACCTGCTGTCTCCTTTACTGTAACAACAGCAACTGGCACTGCTCGGTTTGCTCCTGAGCTGGGTCTGGTTACCAGCAATCAGCTGTGCAGGGCTGTGCTGGGGTGCACCTGGCAGCTGATGGCAGGAAGAGCAGGGAGCGAGTCAGACCCATTTCATGGGTTGAGCCTCTGTGCCTGGTCAGCACGGTCAAGGGGCAGGTAGAGGGTGAGAGAGACAGATCCCTTCAACAACAGCAGCAGCCCAGTTTGACCCTGGGATCTGCATTGCCTCATGGCTGGGAACTGGCAGCACCAACTCCTCCAGCTGATACCAACCCAAGGGGCAGAATTCTTCAGCTTACCAGTACAACTGTGCTTGGGAAGAGAGTAAGTCAGGACTGCATAGTGCAGCTCAGCAGCACCACCACAATTAATTGATGATGTCCACTCAGGAGACGGGTTGGACCAAGATGACATGAAGTTGCTGAAAGGATTCACAAGGTGTGTGGTTCATTCCTGCCTTGCCGAGCTTGCTTTTGAAGGTGGGGTCTAAAGCATGCCTCTTGCACAGGAAGCTCTTAGACCTGCACCTCCACCCATTTGCCACAGGCACCAGGTCTGCTGAGCCTGCAGAAGTGGGCAGTGATGCTTGGACTGCTGCACCACATTATCCCTGCAAGCATAGACTGGACTCAAAGCAACTCTAAGCACCCTGAGCCTCCTGACCCCCTTGCTTCCCATTTCCATCATTGGCTGTCAGTTCTGTTTTTCTGCTGGCTCCACACAACCATACAGCACTCAGGTGGGGCCAGCCTGAAGAAAACTGCCTGGACAAATTGCAGCCTATGTATGGCCTTGCTTAGTGCTTTTGTCAGACCACACAGGCACATCCTCAGGCCCCAGGACTTGGGGTTTGACCATGGTTGGATTCCTTCTCTCCAGGTGACTGTGAATCTTGCCCTGAAATGGCTCCACAGCACATGCTTGCATGGGAGCAATGTGGATGGGAGACAGCCCTGAAATTCTACTTCTGCCCTTTTGTGAATGACACAGTCTGATTATCTCCACTTCTTTATTAGGGGATTAGGGCTGCAGTGGAAGAGGCTCCAGACTGTTTTATAGCTCAGTGTTTTTCAGCAAATTGGTTGTGACCCCTGTAGCCCCACGCAAGAGGGTTGTGATATGTTGAAACTTTTATTACACTATAAAATGAAAACAGTCCTGCTCCCTGACCCCCTCCCCACCATGTCTAAGGTCAGCTATGCTCTGTCAGCTTCTCCAAACAAGCAAATCAGTCCAACAAGCTTTGATTTTTTTTTTTCTTGCTTTTATAACAAGTATGCTGGGGTCAGGGGGATATTTATTTTGGAATGAGGGGACCACCATCCAGTAGAGGCTGTTAAACATAGATCCAGCTTGCAGAAGGCTCGTTGGGTGTACATAAACCCATTTGTGTTTTAAGGCCGTACTTAAACACTTAGGTGATTTTCTTTTAAATAAATTCCCTGTTGTGTTGTTTACTTGCAGGTAAAAGACCCGTCTGTCATTACCAAACTCCCTAATCCTACTGAATTACACAACCTTAGAGAAGATACATTAAATACTTCTTTTTAAATGCATCTTAAACCCTACCTGAATCCTTTACAGCAGTCCAGGTCTTTGGGTTTCCAGTCCAGTCTTAATCTGGAGTGATAATTTTGCACCGAAAGCTTTATCAGCCAGAGCTATTTAGCACATAGTCAGGTGTTAAGCTTATAAATAGTTTATCTCTTGGCAACGTTTAGACCTTGAGCTAAGAAAAGTCACTGGGTTGCTTTCACTGTCGGGTCAAGTCTGTTTGAACGAGTGGCCTATTTAAAGGACACAGAAGTACTCATGCAGGCATTAAAAAACCCCAAATCACCAAAACAACAAAAACCCTCAACCTAAAAAAACCAAGCCAAAATCCAAACCAAACAGCTTTTCTTAAAAGCCCACGTCACTCATCGGTGTGATGTCTCCCTCTGGATTGATTTCCTTGTTGGATCACTATTGAGTCCCACTGTATTCACTCTCTATTGATGGCGCAACACTTTACTGGGTGGAGAGTTTTCCTTCTTTCTGTCCTTATCACCATGTTTTACAGAAATTAAATTCCCTGAGATTAGAAGTTTAAAGCCCCTCAGTAAGAGTGGTATGAAGTGCCATTCATTTCCCTGACAAAACTTTGACATGAAACCGCTTTATCTGCCTTGTTTTCTTACCTTTCACATTCTCTGAGTAGAACAGGGTTGTTTCCTTTTGTCAGACTTTCACCAGCACGGGCACTTTAATTTTCTCACCTCTCAATCTAGCTCATGCTTTGGACTCAGCAGGTTAAGCAGCATTCCCCCTGTTCAGGTGGGAGTGGGAAAGAAGACAGTGTGGTTTTTTTCCTTGGGAGTCTATTTCAAGCCTCTTCAAAGTAGCAGGGAAACCTGCAGTTGCACCTGAAAATGTGAACTCCCACATTTAAAACCTGACAAGCACAAATCACTCCCAATTTCCAATTTTGGAATTCTTCACTACTGAGATGACCTTCAGATGCGGTAGAGGGGAGCAAACTGAGAGCTGAGACACAAGTGCTCCTAATTAGTCATCTTGAATCACTTCCCACTACTAGATGCACTCCCCGAAAGTGAGATTAGGTTGTTATGCAGAGGTCCTGGTCCTTTGTGGACTCTGTAAGGTGCATTCACTTCCTGAGAGGTCCATGAGAATCCTGCAGGAAGAAGTTTGTACATCAGTAGGATTCGGCTCCCACCATGCCACAAAAGGACCATAATGTATGTGATAGATGGTAGGTGGCACCTCATCCACTTTGTGGTTCATTTCCCTCTGTCGATTAGTCAGAACATGTTTGGGAACTTGGGGTACGAGCTACCATCAGGAAACACAGGACTCACCTACAAACCAGATCTTCAAAAAGAATTTAGTCATCCAGTCAGATGACCACAAAAATAAACCAGCATGACCCTGAAGCCACGCTATGGGAACACGATACCACAAAAATTGTAATGCTATTAAGCAGGTTATTTATGGTTTATAAGGTGGTATTTAGGTCGAGTCACACCATAGAAAAATCGAACGCTTCATGGTGCTGAATTGCATCTTCTTGCGAGAATTCTTTAGACTCGCATGTAACAACTGAACAGGTGAACATTTCTTCAGCTATTGCTGACCATAAATATAAAACATATCTCCCTCAGTTGAACAGGAAAGAAAAAAATCCCTTTTGTCAAATGAGCGGTGTCAGTGGCCACTGCACAGTCTGGATATCCTCCCTGTTGGAATCTCTCATGGATATCAAGTGGGTTCCTGGAAGGAGGCCAATCGCAATCCAGGCCACAGGGATACACAAACATGGTGACTGAAGCCTATTTTTGACACATGTTTACAAAATGTTGCTACTGAGGCTGATTTCTATGATTAAACGAATACTCACGATATTTTTGGTTCAATCAATTATCCTTATTTATTATTTTAATTGGGATAAGTTGAGGAACTGTGCCCTTGCTGGGAGAGAAAGCAGCCCCAAAGAGCCTGTCTCCTCATATTACCGGCCTGGAGCTGATCAGTACTCCAGGCCAGGTCCCAGGGAGGCTCCAGTGGTGCCCGTTGGGCGTGGGCTGTGTCCGGGTGGCACTAATCTCATCAGTGACCTTTCTGCTCAGCAGTGGCTGAGTGCTGATGCCAGAGCTGCTCGAGGTTTACCTCAGTATTGACAGTGAGAGAAGGAGCTGGGCCTGCCAGCAAGGATGGAGCTGCACAGAGCAGAGCCTTGGTGCCTGTGGAGCAGCCCAGCCTATGTTTGTCTCTGCCCAGCCCCAGAAGCAGGATTGGCAGATTTGCAAAGACTCTTGGAGTCACTAAGAAAGCCATTTGGTAACTGGAAGCCACCAGAGCTGGCAGTCACTCTGCAAGTGAGAGGCACAACAGTGGGTTAGCTTTCTGCTCTCTTCATCCAGGTGCTGATGAGTGAGAAGAAGGACAGCATCTTGTGGAAAAAAACAAAGAGCTGGAGTTACACACCACCCAGGAGAAAGGTCATTTCAGACAGCAGGTGAGCAGCTTGCATGAGGCCAGCCAGAGTCTCAGGGAGGAAATGGGGACAGGGACAAAAGCATCAGTGTCATTGGCTAGCTGCCAGAAGAAAGAGAGAATCTCCCAATGGGATCTGTACTGGGCTGAAGCCCTGCTCTGTCAGCACGGGAAGAACGGCCTTTTCTGGGAACTCGGCAATCCTCAACTCGCTGCAGGGGGCAGAAATTCATGCAGGGCTTTCGTGCCGGGGCAGAACCAGGAGCAAGTCAGGCTGCTGTCAGACACCCCATCATATGCAGCCCCTGGCAAGGAGGTGGGATTTTTATCAAGCCTGAGTATGAGGCAGGTAAGTAACAAACTTTGAGTATGGCATGTCTGTGGCACTCCACCATGAGGACTGTACACACCCCTGTGTCACCTGAACCCCTGGGGAATTGCCCTGCTCACCAAAGCACTCTGGCAACTGCAGTCCCCCTCAGATTAGCAGCACTGCTGATGACAGCAGGACTACAAACAGCCAGCAACAAGGAGCTCCAAACCGTCCCTCAGCTCCACCAGCAAAGCTACGAAGAGACTAGGAAAAGGTGACATAATGCCATGCTTCCTCACAAAGAGCAATATTGCTCTGCCTCTTGCTTTTTCTCTGAAAATTAATAGACACATCAAACAATAGAAATACTGGGGGAAATGTGCTTAAAAGGGCTGCATATCACCAGCAGCACGTGCACCTATGCAGGTGTGGTGTGCACATTGCACAAAGCATGTTACCAGTCTCATCTTGCTGCCTGTCTGCAGCACTCACAGTGCTGGTGGATTCAGCTCCTTTTAGGTGATCTGACAACAGGCAGGCCATAAAGCCAGGGCAGGGAGACTTGTACTCTTTGGCCAAGATATGTCACAACATGATCTTCGAAACTGATTTTTCAGGATTCAGCCCCTGGGAATGTAAACCTGGGGAGCAAAGTGTTTGTTGGAGAAAGCCATGGAGCATGCAATCTGCCTGAATAAATAAATCCACTTGGAGACTGCCTAAGTTTAGCTATATATGGACATTTCCAGAAAGTGAAAACTGCCATGGTTTTTCCATCAGTATTTCAAGAGTTTTCTCCAGCCTTTTCTAAAGCCCTGTATTAAAGGGGTTTAGCAGAATAATCCTGTCTTAACAGAGGGACAACAGAGACACGGAGAAGTGCTTGGTCAGAGGAAAGGGACAAGAATAGCATCCAGACAGTCCCAAGATGTCTGTCCCTTTGGGTCTAACTCTGAACCTCGCATCGGGTCTCTCAACCTTCAGCTGAAATCCTGGCCCTACTGAGACAAGACAAATAATTTCACCTTGCAAAAATAAAGAGGAAGGAGGAAATCAATTCAGCTCTATGGTCTCAGATCTCAGATTGTGGAGGTAGTCTGTATCTACACGCATTTCATAGCAAGGGCAAGAAATCCTAAAGGTCGGATATGCTAATAGCAATAAATAATCCGAGTACTGGCCAAGACTAGTTAGTAGTGTACATAAACAGCCTCCTTCACTTACTCTGATTCACTCTGCCTGCATTCCTGGCTACAGCATGTGCCTGCAAGGGACAGCACAGCCCCATGACAATACTGTGGTGAGGCACAGGCTGAGGAGAGCAGAACTGTAACTCAAATCCTGTAGATTAGGAGGGCACTTAAAGCAATGAATGGTTTTCTGCAGAGGAATCCTCTGCTTTTCATCACTAGAATTTACTTCTGAAAAGATTCATATCACACACTTAGTGACACAGACAGATGAATCCGGAAGGTTGCCATTTGGTGTTGGAGACCAGACTCAGTGCAAGATGGTACAAAGAAGGTACAAAACAAGTTACCAGTGGGTAGTGATGGAATAATACAATGGGGTGAGAAAAAGTGGAAAGCATCCACACAGCACTCTTTTAGATGAATGTACTGCTTCTTTTAAAATCGAGAACCTCAGCATTAGGCTAGCTGGTTTTCTTAACTAGTTCTTCTTCTAATGCTCTTTTTCATTTCTTTTCCCTGCATATCCAACTTGGTAGAAGTAGATTTAACTGCTGCATAATGGAAACAAACTGGTAATGGAAAATATTGACATTATACTGATCATGATGGGAATCAGTGGGAGTAATGTACGTTTTGGTGCACTCTGATTCAGGGCATCCACTTTGAAATTAGTGCAGGACCCCTCATTTTAGTTCCTTCTTCTCTGGGAGAAAGAAGGTGTTACTGGAATCACTCACAGTGACAATACCCTATCATGGTACTTCAGAATCTTTTCAGGGTGAGGCCAGTGGGGTTCAGAGGTTTTTGGCCTCTTTGCTTCCCTACACTAGCTCCTCACTAGCTCACTTTGCCCATCGGATTTACACCAGTCCCTTGAAACTTCCCCTGAACCTGGAGCTGAACAAGGCTGTGCTGGAACTGGCCCTCACCCCCTCTCCCCAGTGTGCACAATGCCCTTCCCAGTCCATTATTTAAAGGCTGAGAGACAAGCCAGTAGCTCCAAGAGCACCAAAACCAAAAGAGGAGAGTGGGGTGCAATTCTCTTTTGCTCATCCTCCTTCCTACACTCCCTCTTTGATGACACTCCCACTCTGGGGGGGCTCCTCAGCTCAGCGGTGGAAGAGAGAGGAGGACATCAGGAGCAGAGGCTCTCCAGGGCCAGAAGGTGTGAGCAGCGATGGAGGAACAAGAAAGGGAAAGATGCAAACCCAGAATCACTGATCTTGTGACAGTACTTTGGTTCTGGCCAGTAAAACATGCTGCATTGTGTTATCACAGCATCCATCACTCTGTATGAGAAATTATTCACTGCCTATGAAACACGAGGGCTCTACTGACTTATGCCTGGGGAATACCTTACCCAGGATTTCCAGTGACATAACAGCATGTTCCATTCAGTTTTCCTGCAAGCTGCCAAATCTCTGCACTAGGGCAAGCCTGCTAGAAAACCCTACCAAATTGGAAAGGAAGCATCTGACACTGCTTTGCAGCAGGCTGCAGGGAACCAAAGCCCTTGAGTTCTCCCTCACACCATTCCAAACAGAAGAGCTGGTTGGTGAAGTTTTGTTTCCTAAGAGTCATGGAATTAGACACTCCTAAGTGACTCACCAGCGGATGAAGCTGGAGGCACTCATTGCAGGCAGCATAAAGTTCTTTCAGATCTACATCAAACCCCTTGTCTTTCGTCTCAGTCCAAAGGTAGCATCAGCTTTAATAGCTCTAGCATCAAACCACTTGTTAAGACCAGCCCTCCTTGAGTCACAAAAAATTATCCCCAGCTAGTAAAAGCCCTGTAGGACAGCAGCTGAGAACAGTTCATGCCCCATGCTTATTGCCAAACTCAACAAAGAGTGCTACTGGGGCCAAGGATGCCAACTTTTAGGACAGGTAGGCAAGTGGTAGTCAGAGCTCACACTGGTGCCTCGGCTGGCAGGTGTGGAGCTGTGTCCAGAGCAGAGTGTGCAGATTCACACGTGTTCTCCAAAATGTCCCACCACTGTGCTGCAGATCCTACTCCCCTCTCACCTCATGCATCCTGAGCTGCCCCCTGGGTAGCTGCAGAAGCAGGGCTTGCAACTGCCTCCACCTTGCTCTTGCCCAGGCACTGCCATGAGATGTCATTTGGCCTCTCAGCCTGATGACAGGGACCTGGGTAGGCACTTGTGGTGAGAGGCTTGTCTCTGGTCCCCCCATGCTCTCCAGTGGGGGTGTGGTAAAGATGGCTCTTCATCCAAAGCGTGGGATGGTGGGCTGGGTGGGACTGGGCTGCCCACTGGACTGCCCTGAATGATGTAGTGAAGGAAATTTCTTCTGATCACACAGAGGATGAAAGTGACACCTTTTCTCCTGTTGTACCACAGCCCCGTGTCCAGTCAGTCCATTGGTAAATTAATAACAATTGCTTCTTTCAAAAAAGTGTGATGTAGCAGTTAATTCATAGAATGAAACTGAACGAGTTGGAAGGGACATCAAAGATCATCTAGTTTCAACCCCCTGTGCCATAGGCAGGGACGCCTTCCACTACACCAGGCTGGTCAAGGCCTCATCCAACCTGGCCTTGAACACTTCCAGGGATGGGGCATCCACAGCTTCTCTGGGCACCCTGTTCCAGTGCCTCACCACCCTCACAGGGATGAATTTCTGCTCTTTATCTAATCTAGTCCTGGCCTCTTTCAGTTTCAAGCCATTGTGCTATCCCTACCTGCCCTTGTAGAAAGCTCCTCTCCAGCTTTTTTGAGCCCGTTTAGGAACTGGAAGGTGCTATAAGGTCTCCCCGGAGCCTTCTCTTCTCCAGGCTGAACAATCCCAACTCCTTCAGCCCATCTTCATAGGAGAGGTGCTCCAGTCCTCCCAATCAGCTTTGTGTCCCTCCTCTGGACGTGCTCCAACATGTCTATGTCCTTCTGATGCTGGGGGCCCCAGAGCTGGATGCAGTACTCCAGGTAGGTCGCAAGAGAATGGAGTAGAGAGAGGGAGTCACCTCCCTCAACTCGACTCAGTCACCCCAGATTCTGTTAAGTTCCACATTTTGGATTTTTGAATGATTTTATGATACTATAGTTACTGCATATAGTGCGGCTGTATGGCTAAAGACCCAGAATGAACCAGTACTCCTGTGGTTTGTACAGATATAAATAAAACCCAAAGAAAATCACTGACACCACATTACCTGTGCTCATTTGGAGAAGGACATGGATTTTCCTTTGGTGTTGAAGGCTCAGTTCAATAGTGTTTGGAAGCTGATATTATTTGATAAGTAGAAATTACCAAAGCTGCGTTCACAGCTTAGAAACCTTTAAAAAGCATCCCTTTTATAACAAATACCTGGTTGGTCTGTACAACCCACCAGGACAAAGTCAGGAGATCAACCTGCCGCAAATTAAGTTGTACAGTAAAATAAAGAAGAAAGTAAGAACGTGTTTAAAGACCTGAGGAAGACAAGTGTTCCTGTTGCTGATGTGTTAAGAGACACGACTGAAGAACAGTTTGTGCATGTGAAACACGACCCCAGTAACTCTGTCCAGTTCAGTCAGCTGAGGGACAGCGTGATTTGCTGGGAAGGAACAAGCAGTGCCACAGAGCTCTGCATCTTGTGTGATCAGCTTAATTAGAACTAAAAAAGCAGGATTTAAAAGTGACTGCATGCTTCCTATACTTTATGGCTGCCTCTGTCCTCCTCCTGGCCCCTCTCTTTACTTGGAGCGTCCTCACCCAAAACTGCTTCGTGGCTCTCTCCTCTCATGTTTATCAGTGTGCAGAAGAGGGGACAAAGTGTCAGGCACATGGAAAAGGCTGCTCTGCACCAGTCCTGGAGTGAATCTCATTAACTCATTAACTGTTAATAGGCACTGCTAATGCTGAAACTGCTTCCGAAATGTAAACAAGACTTTCTGAAACTGTGGGGTTTGATAGAAAATGAAACTGACCCTTGGGATACTACAGCAGTCATGTAAATACCTGGAAAATGAAAGTCACAGGGTCTATAGACTAGAGCTGCACTTTGTACCCTGTATCCTTCAGCTTTCCTAGAGGCCAGGATCACCCTCTCTCTGGCAAGTAGCAAGGCCAGCACCTCCCAGGGAAAGGAAGCTGAGGGGTCCCCTCAGGATCTCAGCGCTAAGACAGGAATGACAGCTGCAAATGTAAAATGTGACTTTTCAGCAGCATGACAGCTCCTGTTTTGACGGCAGACTTTCATGTTTTCAGAAATTAAATCAGAATTTTCCACTGAATGAAATGTTCTATTTCAGCAACATTTTCCCTGCCTTTCCCTCTTCTACCAAAATGCTTGGAAGGATTTCAATTAAAACTGTAAACTGCCACATAAAATTTTTTATTTCCTTATTTTTTTTCTTTAGGCCACACTAAGTCCTTTTTCTATAAGAAAACCAAATGTTTGGAGCTGCTGTGGTCTTTCTTTCTGTGACAGATCTGCAAAGGCAGAATGGTGCCCATGCCCATTCCACCATGACAAAGTTCCTCTTTGGAACTCCAACAGTTAAGTGAACCGAACTCAGAAATGTCTCATTCCTCCTCTTTGCACCTTTGTTTAACCTGTGCAGTGCAAAATGCAGTGGAATTGCACTGGCCCCAAGCAGCTCTGGTGCTCCTATTCCTCACCCACTGTTCCCCATCACCTTCTTCCAGCTCCCATCAAGATTCCTGCCTTCTGCTGCTCACCACTGCCTGCTCCAGGGATGTGATTTAATCTAGCCCAGGTCATTACTTGAGCAAATTGGGATTCGGCCGCTCCAGCTTCTTGGGGGAAAGCCAACAGAGGGTAAAAATGTCACCTCTGGGTCGTGCCTGTGGATTGCCCCACTGCACCCCATTGCATGCACCCAGATTCCCATGGCCCTGCTGCTCCACAAAGATCTACACACAGCTAACCAGTTTAAATGGAGAGCTGGTCTCAGACTGCGAGAGTATCACAGTTGGGAGTCTACAGAGTTTAAGTACCAACGATTGAAGCATCTGAGTGAGATTTCCAGAAGAGAAACCCATAAGAAGAGTCTGCTGAGACTATTTATGAACAAAAGTGAGGAGAGTTAAGCAGTCCTTGTTTTAGGCAGGAGGCAAATGGGGAAAACAATCCAGAACTGCTGTGTCTTGACAGCTTCAGGACAGTAACCGGGTTTGTCCTCCTGATTACAAAATGCCAGTCCTTGCTGTCTAGACCCACATCTGCTTGTTTCATACCATTGTTTGGCTCAGAAGTTTTCCAGTTTCCTTCAGCCTGCCTCACTGGGGAGGACATCAAGGACAACCATGATCATGGTTACTCCTGGGACTGAACATACCCAGATCAACATGAGGGCACAAGAACAAAATGGCTGAAAGACTCTGAGGACTTCCATGAGGCAAAGTCTAGTCTTCACCTCTGTTGCTGAGACAAATGAGTTACCAAAAAACCCCGGGTTTGGGCCAAGTAAAAGGGGCAGTGCAAATACCCAGTGCTCCTCATTTCACTCGTGAACCGAAAGGGGGGAGACTTACAGATATGTCAGCTTGGCCAGGGACGCCTCTCCCAGCGGCTACCGGAGCAGAGGGAAGGACGCTGGTGGCGCACGATGACCCTGGTCACAGTCCCTTGCGCCTCCTTGGCTGCAGAGGCCCGGGTTTGGCTCCCGGGGAGGGAGGGAGGGAGGGAGGGAGGATGCCCGGGCTGCCCCGGCTTTCCCAGCGCTCCGGTGCCACCCAGCGCCTGCTCCGCCTCACCGCCTCACGGCCCGGAGCAGCCCCCGCGGCGCTCAGCACGGCCCGGAGTGAGCTGGCTGTTCGCTAATGAGCTTAGCTGGGTGAAGGTACCTCAGACAGAAGCGGCACAAGCTCTGTTGCCCCCATAGGCACGCGATCACTGGGACATTAAACGCCAGGGAGAGATGAACGCTGGCCTGCTATTGCACAGAATCGTGGAACAGTTTGGGCCAGGAGAGACCTTAAAGATCGTCTTGTTCCAGCCCCCCTGCCACGGGCAAGGACTCATCCCACTAGACCAGGTTGCTCAAAGCCCTGTCCATTCTGGCCTTGAACACTTCCAGTGGTGGGGCATTCCATAACTTCTCTGGGCAATCTGTTCCAGTGCCTCACCACCCCCATAGGAATGATTTCTTCCTAATAGCTAATTTAAAATTTCTTGTAGGGCCCATTAGGCACTGGTTTAGTGGAAGGTGTACTTGCCCATGGCAGGAGGGCAGGAACTAGATCATCTCTAAGGTGCCTTTCAACCTAAGCAATTCTGTGATCCTACATTTTCACCTAAAAGGTAATCAATACTCCACAACACAGGAAAGAAAAAAAAACAACCCCAAACCCCAAAAACCAGCCCTGAATAACCCCACCCCCCTCAATCCATCAATTTCATTTAGCCTGAATTTTACTGTTAATGGTTTAAATAAGACACCAGAGTTTTGAATTCAGTTTTCCAATCCAATAGAATAGAGCTGGCATTTTTACCTGGCATCACATCTGTATGGCTTCAGAAGACACAAAAAGGCTTAAGGATTACAGAACAGTCCTTCTCTGATGCTTTCAGAGGATCGGTACAATCTGAAATACGGAGCCTGCTGCCTCCTGCAGGAGACAGGAGAGCGGCCCAGGCAGGCCTGCGACCTGGCCAGAGACGCTGTCCATGAGCTCTGCCTGACACAGGCAGAACCAGAGTCACCTACCAAGTAAAACTGCAAACAGTGCTGATGCTTTGATGGGAACCTAAAGAGCATGTCACAGCTGCTACCTGCAGCAGCTTGAGATATCTTAATTGCCACATGATGCTTTCAGTGTGTCAGAAGAAAAGCACCAGACAGCCCAGCCAGACTGCTGCATTTATGGGCAGAGCAGCTGATCCCATCCTCACATGGTGAGTAACACGCTAAGCTGAGCACTGCTGCGGCTGCAGCTCCAGGCGAGGCTGCAGCTCTGCCTCACCAACAGCCAGGTGGATCAGCTGCTCGACCAGAAACTGTGTCCTGTGGTGAAACAAGCCAAGGAGCAATGAACAGCTGCAGAAAATGAGACAGAATGTGAGCAAAGGTAATACTTCGAGAAATCAGCAAGACTCCGGGAAACTCTCCTACTTGTCCTACAGCTGTGGCTGGTGGAGAATGATGTAGATCTGAAACAAACTCAACTGTCCTGTGAAAATCTCCCCTTTCTCTTTTTCTGTCAGTGCTTTGGTCTGTCCCAAGTCCTGCCCCATTTTGGCTCTCTTTGCTGTGGGAGGCAGAGGTGGGTGCTGGCAGAAGCCAGCAGCCACCAGCACAAACACAGCCATTGCCAGTGGGAGGGCGATGGAAACAGCAGCCAGTGTTTCAAGGTATGCCAGCTGTCCGGGAGATAAAATGTGGGGGGTTTTGGCAATATAAATAGCTATTGCATTAGTACTGGATTAACAGGAGAAAGGCCAAGCTTAATCCCTCTCTTAGTGTGCTCCTGTATGCTGGGAAAAGGGCTAAGGAAGAGACTTTTCAGAGATGAGCTGGCAGACAGGTACAGAGAATTTTGCTTGAAAGAGGAAGACACTGAAGAAAAATACATCACCCAGAGTAGGAATTCCCTAGCATTAGTGGCTTAAATTCAAACAGCACTGTCCTATCGTGATTTTTGTTTTCAATCTTGTTAACAAGAGATAACAGATGTTTTTGCTATGAGTATTTATCATCTTTCATGATCTCTCCTTGTATTCTCAATCACTGCAATGCAACAACACTTGGCAAGATTTGGCTTTAGTGCAATACTGAACAAGAAATATAAGGAATGCTGAAAATATAAAAAGAAGAGAGGGATTGTTGCAGTGATAACGCCCAGGGAAGCAAGGCAGAAAGGTGGGTGGTAACTCCAGGCAGTGGTGAGGGACTTTGAGATACAAGATGCTGAAGCAGACCTGAGAGGAGAGCAAGGCTCTTCCTTTCATCTTAATGAATTTCATTTCCCTCTTGCAAGGAGAAGGCAGGATTCCACAAGGAGGATAACCACTGCTTGTGCAGCAGCATCACTCTGGTTAAGTTCTGTACATGGGACAAAACTGTATGTCCATAAAAGTGCTCTGTGTGACACCAGTACAGGAGTTAATCGCTGTACCAGCTTTAGCCCTCAGTGCAGCCACTGTTGCAATGTGCTATGCACTTTATAATCCAACACCAAAGGGAATTTGTTTACTTTAAATTCCATGCTGACTAGGGAAAAATGTACTATCAGATTTGCCAGGATGGATAAAACCTGTGGCTAAAGCAGAGAGAAGACCTGTTTACTACTCACAGCAGCAGAAGCCTTTTGAATTTCATGGCTTCCTCCAAAACTTGAGAAAAGTTTCTGAAGGGTCATGGAATTTTTCTGCAAAGGGCGCACAGACAATGCCTGATATTCACCAGTCACCAGATATTAATGGAGAAAGATACCTGCCTATCCCCTAGACACCATGCAGCCTGCTGAACAAACAGGGGTTTAAAATGACAAAGGATTTGGCACCCAAACAGGTTCTGACTTCGGGGATGTGAACAACCTTTTGCTTGATGCTTGTTAAGCACACAGGAACCTGGTTTGCACCTGGTGGTTCTGGCTGTGTTAATAGTACTGGATCAGTAACTAATGAGAGCTGTCAGGAATTAGCAAGCACCACTTATAAAGCTGTCACTCAAATCTAGTTCCCTCCACACACTCTAAGGTATTTAATAAATTTTTCTAAACGAGTGTTTACTTTTCACATTAACTTATCTGAAAGGTTATGCTAATAGCTCAAAAACAAAGCAGAGAGGAAGAACATGAAGTTCTAGTAATTGCAAGGTCACAGAAATTTTTTCTTGAACTGCCTTCTCCCTAACTCCTCTGCTTTGGCTGTCGTGTAGAGCAAGGCACATTTACCAGCCCTGTGTGTACCTATGTCCTGTCTGTTAGTCCTCTGCTGGGGTAACAATGCCATGTATACAAGGGCCTGACTTGCTTTTCAGAGCATATAAAATGGTCATAAATATAAGTACACCAAGGAGCAGAAATGTTAATTTATGGCATTGATTGCCCAGCAGTGGAATCAGTGTCTGGCTGTTTGCTCTTGCACCATAACTCAGCTCTGGGATTCATCATGGACTGAGTTCTGGTTTCACCATCTGTGTAAGGAACAGTTTAATAAAAATGCAGGAATAACAAAAACAGCTTCCATTGATATACATTAGAGAAACCTTTCCCAGTCCAGGGTTTTGGTTTGTTATTTGGTTTTGTTGTGTTTTCAAATAACAAGGCATTGCAGTAAAATATGAATGTCATATAATGGAAACTGCAAACATTTTCTTTTTTCGAAGCAGGAAGTTGTCCCTGGCTATGGGTAACACCAAGACTTTTGTGTACAGAAAAGTGCTGGGATAAATGGTGGTACCCTTTTCTTATTAAATAGTTCCCGATAAATGTTTATTTTTGTGCTTATATTGATCATATTTTAAAAAGAAAACAACATGAAATTTCAACTTGCTAAACCTCTCCTTGGGTTTTTGTACCCCAAATATCAGGTCTTAATTCCTGGGGTTTTTTTGCCAATAAATCAATGCAATTTTTGTTGACCGTGTGTGGGAAATAGGAAGAAAAAAGGTAAGACAGTATCAGGAATCGTGTTTCAGGGCTTAAAGGAAGCTGCATTTTTTTTGCTAAGATGGAGTTGAGATAGAGCATCGAAGTTTCCTTGTTTCTTTTGAAATCTGTGATGGCAACACTTTTCCCAGCTCGCTTTCACTTATCATTCGGTAAACATATACCAAATTCTAATTCCAAATCCTAATTCCAAATCCTTAGAGCCAAGCGTGAGCGAGAGCAAGGCAGCAGCGGGAGCAGCCCTGCTTGCAAAGCGTGGCCACACCGCCGCCCCGTGGCTCAGCACCGAGCGGAGCCGCATCCCGGGCGCGGTAACTCGGGGTTAACGCGGCAGCGGGAGCGGCCACTGCCACAGGGAGCAGCAGAACATCCCCTCCGGGCCACCCCCGAACCCTGAATGTCCCGCATGAAGTAAATTTTGAAGCAACACCCTACACAAGCATTGTCCCCACAAGCGGCACAGCACTATGATTTAAAATCATTCAATTGCCTTAAATGAGAAGAATGTTATTTTAAAGAGATGTAGCGTTTTGAATCCAGCAGCTTTACTGCCTGCTCCTTATCATGAGCCCTGTCACGATTGTGCTAAGGCCCTGTTCCACTCCAACTGCACACGGGAAGATCTGCTGGATCAGCCTCTGGGGAACTCAAATCTAACCCTTATCACCGACAGATCTTTGTGCTGCATGAATGGAAAATGATACGTGGGCTATGCAGTGGTGAGAAACCTGGAGGTAGCTGAAGCAGAACCTCCACAAGCCTTGATGAATTAACTGCATTAGCAAGAGCAGCCTGGTGGGGACATCAGCAGCATTTATTCTTATTCTAAGTAAGTTTTTGGAGTGTGTCATGCAATGGGTATGCTATGGAAGGAATGAAGATTCCTTAACTCAGCAAGAAAGTCTATTTCTAGTGGAACTGAAATCTGAATGCTGTTGGAAGCTATTCAGCTTCCAAGGGAAATTGCTGTAGTGCACTGTCCAGCTGAAATCAAAGGATCCAGCAAAAGCAGAACAAATAATGAATTGGCAGACAAAGCAACTAAAGCTGCTGTCCAACAACCTATAATGAGTGTGCCACCGTAATAACTCCCTCTGCTGATGGCTAACTAGAGATCAGTTATCCAGCCCAAATATAAGCAGAGGCTACTCAGGAAGAACGGGCTCGATGGGAAAGTTGGGAGGCTGTGAAAGATGAGACTGGAATTTGGACTATTGGGAGATAACCTATTCCAGCAAGAAAGTATTTAATTACTTTGGCTAGGTGGTTTCATGATAAAATACATGGAGAGATGATAGCAATTGTTAACCAGATTGAAAAAATGTGGGCAGTCCCCAGAATGTATCTGACAGTAAAAAGGATTGTGAGTTCTTGTCCCACATGTTGGAAGTTTTCCAACACAAAACACAAACAAGAGGTTGAAGGATGATCATAATCGTCTCCCCTATGCTCAAAGACTGCAAAGTGGTTGTGCTGACATGCCTCTTATGAGCACTGGTAATCATGGATCAGCTCTCAGAATGGGCAGAAGCTTTTCCCACCAGGAAAACTGTTACTTGGGAGTGGTTAAAGCATCCTTATCAGATATGGAATACCTGAAAACATAGAACCTGCTAGAGGTTCTCGCTTTCCTGCAGGAATACTAAACAACATGTATAAAAGTTTAGGAACACAGTGCCAACGACACATTCAGTATCATTCACAGTCCTCAGGATCCTCAAAAATAAAATTGCTTGAATTTGTAGTCAGGTAGGGTTGAAATGGCCTTTAGGAATAGAACTATGGGATATTAGAAATTCTTCGTGCCACCAGCAGAAACAGTGTTTGGCAGGCATTTAGCTGTGTCTGCCTCCTCTGTCCCTATGACCGGCCTCTTAGATGGAGAGGAATGGGTTACCAAATTTATACTAGGGACACAAAAACATCTACTAGAAAAAAAAGGCACAAGACAGGTGGTTTCAACCAGTTTTATTGTTGGATTGTCTTCTACACCTTAAGATACTAGAATGGTTACTCCAGTTCCGGTATTAAACTCTTCCTTGTATAGATGTTTTGGTTCCTTTTGTTTTCTAGAATGCAAGGGACAAAGGAGACAATTCCAAGAGAATGAGGTAACTTAAGAAGGCCAGCCCAGCAATAGTGAAAACCAGTAAGAAATCGCGAGATGACTGACCAGAATGAAGTGACGAGGTGTGGATTGGGTGATGGGTGGTACAGGTATAACTGAGGGGCATGGTCTGGGGAAGGGGTCCCTCTTCCAGAGGCACACAATTGTAACCTGAGAACCAACAAAAGAGGAACTGGAAACCTTCACTTGGACTTGACAATCAGTGGGATCCTAGGGTTGGACCCTGTTATGATGGCCAGTGTTTGTAAATCCATAACACCTGTCAGCTTATACTGCTATAGATATTGCCATGAGGAAAGGAAAATAAACTTTACCTCTAAAAAACCATCCACATGTGATTAGACTGATATAATTGCATCAATAATAAAAAATAATCCGACCTTTAATTAGCCCAGTGGTACTAAAGCCCATGTGTACTTTGTAGTGCCTGTTCTGCTTTTCCAAGCCAGGTTTTGTGTTTATGTTCTGTAACTGCAGCTCTCACCTACAGAACTTTGGCAATTTGTACCATCTAAAGTTGGTTGCTCTGGAAACTGGCTACAATTTCTTCTAGTTTCACAGCAAGAGCTGCTGAACTCCAAGGCAAAAAGCATAGCAGCTCTATTCACTTGCTTCCCCAGGCCAATAAACTTGTCACAGGAGTCACAGATTATTTTCCTCTTTCTTACTCACTCTGGGAGGCCAACCCCAGGAGGAGCTTATGACTGACTTGAGAAAACACTGAAGCCTTGAAATATCTTTCACAAAAAGAAGCCGAAATAGAAAATCTCTCACAGGCCAGAACAGTATCAGACAACATCTGCCTGGGTGTCAGAAGGGGGCTATAGAGGGGATCGATAGCGGATTACAGAACCAGGACCATTTTCTCAAGGAGAGCCCTTCTGTCTTGTGCCTCCCTTCTACTTCCCCAGCCTATGGCCACTGACAACATCCTACTTTTCTGCAATGCCTGTTGGGTATTACTTACAGACTGTTGCTTGCTATATTATCAGTCTGTTACTAGTCATTCAATTCACGGTCTTCCGAGCTCCTTCCTTCACCCAGCCATTCATCAAACAGCCTGGAATAGCTCAGGCACCCAAAAAACACATCCTGCTAGCACAGGACAAAGCAGTGGGAGTTTCACCACCCAAGAAAGCACAGCGTTTCTTACCAATTTTCCTGCTTGTGTCAGGCTTTGTGAGGTGAGGCTGTCAAAAAGTGTCCGTTTCCCATCTCCTCTCCCCTCAGAGACCTGATACAGACTAATTGAGTGAGTGTGTGGGACCCGGCCCTCTCTCAGGAAGGTGTGAATTACCTCCCCTGTGCCACATGGCCAGCCGTGTGCCTGGGCTGCTGGCATATGGCAAGGCAGCACTCCAGCTTCTGCTCTGCTAACTTGCTGCTTTATTAACATACAGGGGAGGAGGGAAATAAAAGGCATGGGGAGTGTCAGGAAACTCTCTTGTCTAATATGTGAGATCCTGCCCAAACTATCTCCTCAGCAGATGCCTTAAACTGCAGGGACTCTTCCTTCTCTTTATAGAGTATGACAGACCAGGAACTGTGGCAGGGATGAGATCAACTGGCCCCATGCATTCAGAAAATAAAAACGAAGGTTCAGAAGCTATTGTTTCAGTTTTCTGTTTGGTAGTACTGGTTGCTCTGTATCAGCTTGTACCCTACGGCCACTCTGCTGAAGTCATGCTTTTTTTAATCTACTTGGAAGTTGCTTTGACAGCTTAAATAGACTTAGTAAGTCCCTTAATTAATGGGTATTTCAGCAGACATAAGCTGCCACAAAACACAAGATTACTCGTTTGAGGCCTCAGTTGAACTGCTGTGCCAGCAGAGCATTAGAGAAAGCATTTTATACTACATATCTGATAGATACTAAGATTACACTGCCCATATGGACTTGATGTAAAATTCTTCATGTCTAATTTGCACCGGTAGTACACGTGCAAATCAGAGCTAGAGAAAACATTCTGCCTTACCATCCTCTCTGCAGTAACTTAATTCACATGGTAATATCTTTCAGTTATTGGTTTAACAATTTTTTAAAATTAGCTAAAGCAAATAAAAGGTTTTTCCTCTAGCTAGAAGACTTAGGGTATCCTGGTAAGATAATGACAAGGCAAAACAGGCAGCCACAGGAGAGCTTTCAGAGCTCTACACAAGTATTCTTTTTAAGACATCGAGATATTTTTAGGGTCCAAGCTCTGCTTGAGTTCCTGTGGGGGTGCAGCATCAGTAGATTAAAGCATTGAGAGTTCATGCAGAGCCCATCAGAGGCTGCAGAAGAAAACCGGCCCCAGAGCATGTCCCACAGGCAAATGAACCATCAGGCATTGGAAAAGGCTCTCCAAGGAAGTGGTGGAGTCACCATGCCTGGAATGTTCAAAAAACGAGTGGATGTGGCACTTTGCTATATGGTTTAGTGGGCATGGTGGCATTAGGTTTTATGATTCGATGAAGGCAGCAAGGAGGGCACAAGTGCCATGCTCCATCGTGGGGAGACTCGGCAAGGCAGTGGGATGGAAGTGTGAGAACTGGGTTGTTAAACACAGGGAAACAGAAGGAGCTGAAAAACTTCACAGCAGTGATGGAAATGAAATAACAATACTCACACTGTCCCTCAGTTCAGTTCTCCTCATGATCTCGTGGAATGAGAAATTGCCAAAACTCCTACCTCATACAGATTCAGGCAGGAAGATGCTGAGCTCTATTGTCAGGATCCAGCCTTGATTTCGCTAATGAAATGGCAACAGAAATGCATCACAAGATGCAGAAAAGGCCTACCTGGTCTTCAAACCCTTCAGGATGCAAAACCAATACAAGTTTCCTTTTCATAATGTAAGAGTCTGATTAAAATGGCACAGAAAAGAAATGAGGGCATGCTTACCTTTGTTCAGTCCGTTTTTTCAGCCTTCCTTACAATGAACCGTCATAAAATTGTTTTTATTTTTCAGATGTCACATTAACTCCAAAGATGTGTCTCCTCACATGAGCGAGGAAACAGAACCTTCCCATCTCTTCTCTCCCAAAACTTCCCACTCTGCTCCCAAGGGCATGAGACAAACAGTGCATTGCAAGGAAAGTCTCATACATAATTGATAAGCTCTGCATGCTTATGATTATATTGTCATAGCTCTTCTTCAGTAATGCATGGAAACAAGAGAAAAACCCTCCAGAGACGGGGGGCTTCAATTATTTACACAGACCAAAGAATAAAGAGTTTGCTATTCTCACATAACTAGCAAGTGGTTAGAGGGGGCACTCAACTCCACAGACAAATTTCCCTGAGTAGCTGAGTAAATTGGTGCTTCCTATCATGGCAGTGACACTGGTTCATTCATTCCATATTGTATGAGACACAGAAACTAAGCCTCATCCAGAGCTGGCAGGTGAAGGTTACCTGTCCTCTCACCAATACAGATTCCACTGTCTTATCTTTTGGGTGCTTTTCCCCTCTCCTTGCTTGCTAAGTGCAAACAGCATCAGCTATGAGGGATTTAGAAATCTCAAGTAACTGAAAACAGACACAGGCTTTGGAGTTTATGGCAGATATAATTTAACAAAAATTCAAAATATATTTCTCTGACATATTATTAAAAATAGTTTTAAAAAATATTTGTCCAGACCAGGTTAAAATTATTTAAAAGCATAATTATCATGGAGCAATCTTCAAAAGTGACATTTCAAAACATCATCTCTTCCATTACAGCAAAGATCGTGGTTCTAACATGTTTTCAAATACAGGCTTAACTCCAAATATTAATTAAGAAAACACTGAGTAGCAACACTTATTCCTCAGAAATCTACACGTCCCCCAAGGTCAGTCCTGGCCCATTGTCACCTTAACTTTTTTTGCACGTTCAAAATGCATTAACACAGGACTAAGGGAATTAAACCTCGTGGAGAAGAGAACAGAGAAATATGATCAGAGGAGAAAGAAAATTGGGACATTTCCATAATCAGAATTGTAGACTTACTGGTAACATTATCTGTATTTCCTGCCTTTCACACTGAGCTGGAGGCAGTAAAAGCCAAACCTCCCACTACCACCAGCTCAGACTGTACTCACACCGTATATAGCTGACCTTCCCCTGTCCTTCAAAGACATTAAAATTGAAATTGAGTTTTATCATTAGAGTATGCCCACAGTGAATTCTACCCAGTCACTTTTACCCATCTCACAAAAGGGAGTAATTATCAGAACTATGTGAAAACTAATTAACTTCTATTAATATAGACATTTAAGGAAAAAATAAGTAAGAACATAAAAAACCAAGATCCAAGACAAGATTCAACAGTAACTAACCAGATGTTAACGGGGCCCTTTAGATCAACATTTTGTTTTGTGCCTGCACAACAAATACACAGGCAACACTCTTACACAATCTGTGTTCTATCTGGGTTCCTCCATAAGCAGCACTGACAGCCTTGATGAGGATAGTCCTTGCTTCTGTCACACTGAATGATCTTGCCGTTACTTAATTTTATTTTATTGATTTCTTCTTCTTGGCTTGCTTTTTGGACACGGCGCCTAGAGCTGAAATGCCCACCGATGTCTGAGGCAGGAGCAGTTTTCCAGACTGTGTCGGGTACTTGGTCTTCATAAGGACTTTAAACAGTGGCTGGGACAACATATGTTTCAGTTGTTTTTTCATCCCCTTCAGCATCTTTTGCTTCTGGCTTTCTTCCTGCTCACTAGATTTTCTTCCTTGGGGCAGAAATCAAAGATACAGAATGTTACAACAAGAGAAAAACTTGCATTGCAGGCTTTTGTAGTGATGGGGCAGATGCTAACCCCAGCTTTCTCTCTCTAACAAGGTCACTCAACTCCCAGTCTTCCAGTCATCTGTGACATTTACGGATCACCCAGGCTGTTCATGAGGTAACGAGACCGAGAAGAATCCTGACTACTGAGTAACCGTAGTTAAGGCCTGAACTGAAGAGAAAAATGAAATCAAGGTTGCTGTAAGGTTAAGATTGAAAGCACATTGCTAAATCTTTTGTAACTGTGCAAGAGGCACTTCACTTATGGGTGGAATGACTGAGAGTTTAATTGGCCTCCAACAAGCTACACAAGAATTAGAGACTGAGTACACTTTAAAGCATAAATCTGGCAAGTTTCTGGGTGGCAATTACAAAGTGTTTCACTTGAGAGTCACAACTTACTTGGACTGGATGTGCTGTTTGGAAACCCATTCCGAAGCACAGCATACTCAGATTATGTCAAAACAAGACAGCAGAGTGCTAATTATCTGAAAGCACTCCTGAACAATTTAGACAGAGATGGTTAGTGTTTGCTTGCAAAGTGGTTGAGAACCAGCTAGTCCAGCCATGAATAAAGAAAGGCATTAATCTAAATATGTTTCAAAATTAAGGCACCGACATATTTAGCAGCTAACAGGTTAGAGGCAGACTACTCTGAAGTGACCCCTGCAGCAACCCTATTCAGCCTGCCTTCGAAGAACTGGTAGGAAATCATACCTTCAGCTCCTAAAATATGAACGCAATGTGGCATTTTACAGTGCATCTAAGCTTTGCAAAACTTCATGGCATTGAACTGATAGCCACCTGCAGTTGTACAGCCCTACATACTCTCTCAGCCACAGCCTGCAAAATATTTAATTTTAAAAATATAAGAAATTATTTACTTCTAACAAACCACCTAAAAACCTCACCGACGTCAATACATGTATCGGCCGTTTAGCCCACACAACTCAACCTACTTAAGGCTCACATAATATTTGGTGTTCCCTAGCACTTCCTGGGTGTTCCCACACAGAGCTGTCAGGCTCCTGTCCTGATGCCTGACTACAAGGGAGTGGGAGAGACAAGCAGAAGTGTGGAAACAGCCTTCTCTATGACAAGAGGGGACAAGACTCAATCAGGACATACTGGGCTGCTCAGAGTACTCTGCAATGCTTGTCAGAAGCTCAACAGTTCTTGTCCTACAACATGTAGACTTGTCTGCGACTTGCCAGAACTGTCACACCTCACTCCCTCAGCTCCAGCACTCTCTGCTGCACGATCATCCTGAAAACACCACTAACACCACGCATCAACAACGCCCCTTTCCTTCCCCCCCACTTCTGCCCTGCAGCTTTTGAAGCTTCTCTGCCACGGTGAGGCTTCTTCTGGACACCAGCGCTATGGGACCTACTGAGAGTACCCATGGAAAAACATTTTCTACTTGCCCATCAACATGTCATCATCAAGATCCATCTCAAGAGCCTCTGCAGCTTGCTGGAGCCAGGAGTTGTGTTGCTTTGCCCGACTGTTGAAAAATTCTGCCTTCTCAATCTGCCTTGCCAAATTCATCCGTTCCTGCAACAGAAGTACATTTAGACATTATGATCAGGTTTAAACGTGGGGTACTTTAGCAGAATAAGTGTTTGAGAGCATGCACTACAATGCAACTGGGGTGCAGAGACACTTTTGTTCCCTACCCGTGTCCCAGGAGATGCCCCACCTAATAAACACATCATCATTCACTAGCGTTTTCCTTCTTTAGATCCATGATAGAATCTGACTCCTAAAACATCTCAACTACTAAACATACCTCAATGTTAACTCAACATTCTATGGGAATCATTACAAACACTTGAGAGACATCAAGAGCAAACCACGATTCAGATGCCAATCATTTCCAAGTTACATATTTATACAGTACAATTTGATCTCAGATTTATTAGTCTCAGCAGTAAGGGGCAGCCACTACTTTCATCCCACTCTGAAGAAAGTAAACTCCTGCAGGCCATATGGAAGGAACAGATCATGTTTTCAGGAATGCACCTGGATCTGGTTTAGGCACAGGACAGAATGTCCTGTCCTTCTTCCCAGCTGCACATGGGTGGAACAAAGATGTCCAGCAAACTTAACCTGACCTGCAGGCGTCCAGCTGGGCCAAACAAATAACTAATTCACTGTGGAAAGAAAGTCTGCACTAACAGTAAATACAAACCAACCAGAAGCAAGTTCTGCTCTTTGGAATGTGCCTGCAGTTGTATAAAACAAACTCTTGCAGGAACCTGAATAGTCTGGTGCTACACAGCAACAGACAGCACCAGCCAGGACTGCTAGGATGATTACCACAGAGAGAGAAGAAATAACACTTGCAGTGGACTACTCAGTCACTTCTTAGATCATTACAAGAAATTTCAAGCAAGTTTTTCCATCGCTGTAAAATTTAAGTCCCTTTTAAGTCTATCCTGGTTCAACAATTCTATTCCTCTCAAGTGTGAAACCCCTTCAGACTTTTCCTGACCTTGGATGAAGGCATGCAAAAGGAGGGAAGCAGCGCGCCAAAGGGACAGACATAAAGAACCAGGAGCACTATTAGTCCCAGCTACAATGACTTTGTGATTAAACCCAGGACAAAGCATAAATAAGACCTGACTGTTCCAAGGGCTTATGAGGCTGGAGTCCTGCAACTACAATTACAAAGATCTCTTCTGGGGAGAGGAGCACTATTATGGATAGGAGAGATCATTGTGAGATGGTGACAGGAAAAGGAAAGTGTAGAAACAATATTCATTTGCCCATTAATTGACAGAGCATGATAAGAGCCAAGAACTACTCATCAAGAAACACAGAAGGAACCTCCAAAGCAATACTCTTTGAAACAACAGATTTCTTTCAGTAATTAGAAACATTTAGTAGGTGGAAGGGGGCAGTGGGCGAGATAGGGGTGGAAATCAGATTCTCTTTGTTACTACCAAGAGCCGAAAAAAATGAGTCTGTGGAAGCATTTATTTGATTTTCGTTCCTCTTTCAGACAGCTGCATCTCCTGAAAGAAATAACCTATTTGCAGCAAGCCTGGCTTTTGCAACTTGCTGTCATTATTCCCAAGGTGAGGATACTGCTGTTGCCACTGGGGTAGACCCTGGGCTCAGTCCGAGCCTGAATTAGGTAAGCCTGAATCAGAATACCATGAGGAAGACACCTGCTGCATTATCTGGCTGCTTGCATTCTTCTCTGTTCTCAATGACTGTGCAATATTCAGCTATTTCAACCCCAGCTGGATTCCTCTAAACTCCAGTATTTAAATATGTCTCATTTGTACATGACTGACACCATCCAAACTGTTAGGAGAATGCTGAGACATGAAATAGTCTCTTATTAAAGAAGTAGAAAATCTGCAGTGACTAGATGCTTTCTAAAACACATTGTTTTGTAAATCCTAACCACTGTCCATCTTGTGAATTAGTGAATGATCGAGTGAGTCCTCCTTAAAATGGGCAATAACCTAGAAAAGGGAAACACACTCAGTTTGACAGGGTTCAGTGGCAGCTGTGGCCTCACAGTACAGGAACTTTTAGAAAAGCAGACAACTCACTACTTCAGATGGGAAGAAGCAGGTGAAGACCACTGAACATCCCTGGACCTGGTACTGTTCTCTAGTCTGTTCCTAACAAAAGAGGCTTTAAACAATGTCCTTAGCAGAGCCATCCCAGCTCCACAGCCACAAAACATACTTGCTTCCCTATACTGTTCTGGAAAAATGTAAGTGATATTTATGTTTGAACACCATTCTTGGGCCAGTTATTGAGGAGAAATCATAGACATTGCTTAAAAAATATAAAGTGTGATTAACTTAATTTTCAAATCCAGATCCTCAAGAGTAAATTTCATCTGAAACCTGGAAAGAACACGGCAGGCAATATCATAGCAGTAACATGAGTAAGCAAGCAACTACTCAGGCTGCAAAAAGACTGCTGTTTCTTTACCTTGATAGAAGTCATGCACTTGGTATCAACTGGGAAAATTGGCAGCTCTTCACTCTTCTCCAATGTTTTATAGATTTTCCGAAAATTGATCAAGTCCTCGGGGCCAATCAGCAGCAGGCTGAGGCCTTCAGTGGCAGCTCGGGCTGTTCGGCCACTCCTGTGCACGTACAGCTCAGAAGTACGAGGGACCTGCAAGGATTCAGAGAAGCCATGCAGCTGGCCACGGACAGCTACCAGCAGCCTGGCATGCTTTGGGCAAGAGGCTGCCAAAGAATATTGGCTTTTATACACACAGTACATTGCATGCAACACCGATGAAAGTCATGTAAAAGATGATGTCTTGACACACTTTTTGTTCTCTGATCCAGCATTTTTCCTTGCATAATGTTTTGTGAGTCTCTCTGACTTCTGACCCTCTGTCATTTCATTTGCAAAGCAGGAAAATATTTTATGTGTCCTCAGAGAAGAGTTATAAGGCTGAGTCATTTCACACCTTTGGATATCAAAGTTAAGCAAAAAGGAGGATCATAGCTATTATGTCATTTCTGATACACAATCACACATTCATAAAGTACTACCTACTGCAGTCAGTCACTGCAGAAATGAGATCTTTGAGTGCAAAGCACTAAGGACAGTTAAATGTTTTAATCTCTGTACTCCGGTCTATACTATACACAGGACCAAGAATTACAGCTTTACAATGTTCAGGATTTGGATCAGCAAAAACTTACGTCAAACCAAAACGGTAAAAGGAAAAACATTAAAAATACTTAACCTGGTAGTGGATGACATGCTGGACATTAGGAATATCAAGACCACGAGCTGCAACATCTGTTGTCAGGAGGACACAGCTGAGAGTGACAAAATTTAATGAACATAAAATTGAAGAGTAAATCATGTGCCTAGGAACATAAAATACAGCAACCTAGAATTCTACCAGAGCAGTTTCAGAAACAGGTTTATACTGTATTATCTGTTGGACATGTGCATTCTGTTTGCCCTTACAGAAACGATACCCAATTTACCTCAAGGGCAGTCTTGAAACAATAATTCTTAGAAGTAAAATTAAAAAACGCAAATGTTGCCTTCAGCAGGTCTATTCTGTTTCCAATAAATAAATACACTACCTTGCTGGATCCTGTTTTTCTATGTTTTTCTTCTCTCTCAGCTCACAAGAATGCTAGAACAAACTGCTATTCAATGAGGAAGGGGGGTATGTGCCTCTGCATTACACTTTTCAGCGCACTGTCCAGGTTTTAAAGAATTTCTTTAGCTTGCTATGACCACACCGTTAAAAATACAGTTGATCCTCTGGCAGTACAGACATGTTATTAAAAGTTTTACCAGTTGAGAAAAATCATATTCTTGACATTATCTATTTAAATAACAGTTTTTGGGGCTGAAATATCTTCTACCAACTTGCACTCAAATAAGCTCTCAGTAAATTAAAAGCTAAAAATATAAGGGGGGGAGTTCTGTTCTAACAATTACTATTTCTCCTTATCCCTAGACAAGATGAACTACTCAAAGAAGATGTTCTTTTATATAAGCAGTCTCTACAGAGACAAAAGTCTCCCCAGCATATGGAACAGTTTGTTTTAAAAACATCTCCCAGCAACTGAAATGAGTAACTTTTAGGTAATGGAAATTTATTAAGACTTGATGGCATCTGACTGCATACTCTATTGCTACAAGGTTCAAAGCAGAAATAACAAGAGAAAATTCTGCAGCTTGCAATCTGCAGAAGGCTGTGAGAGATGGTCTCAGATTTATTTCCTGGCTTGAAAATCTGCAGTCTCTGAAAACACCTCATCTGACCTATGCAAATGCTATCAATACATTTGCCAAAGGATGCTGCAGCTCCATCACGGCAATTCAACTTCTGTTCTCCTTGCCTGAATCCCTTAACAAGGTACAAATTCTCAGACAGCACACAGCAGTTCACAGCAGGACTAAACTGTGAGGCTTCTGGATTATGGAAGTACTGAGACCAAACATCTCCTCCCAAAGGCCACCCCAAAGACACCCCAAAACAATGTCTCCTAAAATGGCAAGACAGGTCTGCTTGGGTAAGCCCTGGCTGCCCACTACTGCTGAAAGGCACGAGGGCCCTTTCTTTTGCATTGCTTAAAGATACTTTGACCCTTGGGATGTTAATTTATGTAACTAAACCTGCAAATGAGTAATGAGTGGTTAGTTTTCTGATGGCTTAGGGAGATTCAATAACTTACAGAGGATCAAATGAGCTGCAGAGCCTGGACACAGGCAGAGGTGTGCAGGACAGTTCTAAAAACATGTCTGAAAACAGGGCAAGTGACAGCTCCTTCAGCAGCAACGAGCTGCTGGACCACAGGATATTGCAGGCTCCAGTGGACCTCAGGAGGCCTCCAGTAAAACCTCCTCTTCAAAGCAGGATGAGCTGCAAGACTGGACCAGGTTGCTCAGGGCTTTTATCCAATTGAGCCTCAAAAAATTCCAAGACAAGCAGCCTGTTCCCATGCACAACTGTCCTCACAGAGGAAAAGCACTTTCTCATATCCGGCCTGATCCTCTTATTTCAACTTGCACCCATTACCCCCCATTCTCCCATCAAGCACCACTCTGAAAAGCCTGGCTCCATCTGCTGGATAACCTTCTTTTATGGTGGCAGAAGGCTGCCATTAGGTCCCCACAAAATACTTTTCCCAGGTAATACAAACATCCAGTGCCTTCAGCCTCTCCTCTTGCAGAGCCAGTGCTTCTTGAACATCTTGGTGGTCTTCCACTGAACTTGAGCCAGTTCATCACCTCAGCTGTGAAACTTCATCCTTAATTGTTAATACCTTGGGCTCATGACCAGGGGACTCCCATCCTCAGCTAACTTCCCCAACCTGCTCCTACTCTAACAGAGTTGTTTCCCCTCTCCACCACCCTTTATGCAATTTCTTTATTTCTCTGCTAGGAAGTTGAAAATCAACTCACCTCTCTCGCTCAGCAAACCTTTCCAGGTTTTTCAGCCTTTGCTTTTGGTGCATGTTGGCGTGCAAAGGAAGAGGATCACAATTTAAGATTGTGAGGAGAGAACTGAGGCGTTTGACACAGTCTATGCTGTTTGCAAAAACCATGGTTCTTCCTGGATGCTGGAGAAGGAAGTAATAGAGATAATAGTCCTTCTCATTTGTGTTACAGTGGATTCTGGTTTCTGTCAGAGTCTCAACGGTAGCCTCTTTCCTTGTTAAGTCTATTACTTTGGGTTTGCCCTTTATTCCTACTTTCTCCATTAACAATTCTAGTTTGGTCTTCTTGTCCATCTTTTTAGCATTCTTTTTTTGTAAAACTCTTGTGGGAGTCTGATGGACTAAAGTCAAAGTGGCAGAAAAAACAAAAGTCTGCCGTCGAGGGTTATACTGTGAATCGTTTAAGATTTCCAGCAAATGAGACAGCTCTAAGAAGTGACCTTTCTCAACCATTCGGTCTGCTTCATCAATCACAAGGCACCTGCCAAGCAGAAAACACACAGTAAAAATACACTTGTGCAGCTAAATACAAACCTGATACATTTAAGAACAACTTTTCCTGCTAAACACATAAAGGATGTTATGCATACAAAACCGAAAAGAACACCACATATGCTGGAGCAGCTACAGCAGCCCTCTGCATTTCCTTTTGAAAAATCAGTTCTTTACTACTGTCTTTCACTGACATTTCCCTCCATCCATATAACCAATGTGCATTTCAATAAAACACTGACACAGAAATAGGTGATCTTATGTAGTTTAAATTATTGAACCTGTTAGTACACCTAATCAATATGCAGGGCTGCTCAGTTCAGTATCCAGCAGTTATCTGAAAAGGCACTTTTACCTGAGCTGACGAAGATTTGAAAGATGCGGGTGTCTCTCCTTAACTAACTCCCACAGACGGCCTGGGGTTGCAATTACAATTTCTGGCTTTCGATTCAGTACACGTTCTTGCTTCTGTGCAGCCATGCCTCCTACTAGAATTGCAGTCTTAATGCCTAGAACATATAAATAACAGATTTTATTTCACTAATTTACCAGGGAATGTTTTGATATAGATCTAATTCATGAAGTCTTTTAAACAGTCTACACTGCAACTTTCAACAAGCATTTTGGCCAGGGAACTTCAGGGGTTTTCTGTAACACCGAGCATACAGCAATGCACTCAATTTCACAGAAAAATGCTCATTATAGTTAGATACCAAGAATTAGTGCACCTGTCTTTCAACAGCATGAAGAATCACATCCATGGCTGTTAGGTCTGTTTATACATATTTCAGAGTCTCATGTTTTCTCAGTTGTATTTGCATGAACAAGCATATTCCTGTTAAGAATAACCAGAAGAATCCCTTCAAGAATAAGACTGAGAAATGCTTGTCTTGCTAAATAACTGCTCGTTTGCTATGGAATAATCCTACCAAGTATGCTCCCATATGATTAATGATTCTTGCACAGCAGCACAGACCTCGTTAGCTTTAATTAGTCTGCTGAGGTACTAAAAGTTTTATCTCTGGAAGCAGACTCCACACATGGCTTATTTCACCGTACTTCTTCAAACAATACATTGGCCCATGATTAACTCAATGTTACTCTAAAAGACCCTTCCAGTAGCCAAGCTCCCACTGATCTCTCTTCTGGACTACTTGTGGAACACCATGCTTCCAGGCGCAGATTTTTTTCCCCAAAGTGAGTTTGAGGCAATAAAGAAAGTCCACATCAAAACGCTTCCTCTCCTGCTGCAGCAACTGTATTATCACTTAGACAGCAGATTTTTGCACAGAAATAGCACTGCTCCTATCAGAACTGCATGACATAAATTGATTATTTCAGCCTCGCAGTTAAAATAAGCCTTGTAATCAGACGCAGACTGATGAGCACAGCAGGACATACAAACACCAAAGGAAGATGGGCTTAAAAGTAGTGCATTGCAAGTTCTTCCCAAATCTCTCCACTTCTCCAGTACCAGTAATTGTGTCTTTATTAAAGAGGATATGTCGTGCAATCTTCAGCAGTTTCATGTCCTCACTCATTCACTTAACAGATGTACTGACTTCTGGTTTGGAAAGGAGAGGGAGGAATTGCTTTTGTCAGGCATGTTACTCAGTAACACTTCTGTGGCTTGATTGCTGCAGAGGTAAGTCAGACAATCCAGCAATGCCATCTACCCTAAATATTTATGGCCATAACTTCTTTTTCTTTTTTAATAGATATACATATACAGTATATACAAAGATTGATACACCTGTCAAAGATGAAATTATTATATGTACAATCAAAATTTTATATATAATGAAATTATTAATTATATATAGCCTACATTATCCAAAACTAGAACAAAGTTAGCTGTGGCCAGATATCTAGTACTGATTCTGTGTTGTGAGGGCATGAATCAATACCTATTTGAAGGAAGACACATTTTAAAGCAAAAGAGCTCACATTAACTGCTTACTTCCACATGCATCTCACTGAAGAATCTTCAAGCATTTCTCACACATCAGTGACTACAAACTCTAACCCTTCAAGAGCTACACCAATTTTATGATTTTATGGAAGAAAGTGCGGCACACATTCTGGCTCAACACCAATGCCAAGATCCAAACACAGTGTAATCTGAGACGTGGCCTGTGGGATCTACGTACCTGTAAACTTCGCAACTGCATCAATGTGGTGCTTTACTTGTACAGCTAATTCTCTTGTAGGAGTAAGGACCAGTCCTAAAAGAGGTCTCTTTTTATGGGAGTCGACAGTATGTGTCTCGTCATCGGAATCAAATTTAACATTTTCCAGCACCTTCACACAGCCTATTGTGAAAGATGCATCATCTTCATCTCCGCTATCTTCAACCTGCTGATGGGTTACTTTTTCTGCTTCATCCTCATTTTCCCATCTTGTTTCATCATGACGCTGATGGGACTCTTTAGAAACACTGTCATTTCTGGTTGTTGAGTTATTTGATTTTTGCCACTGCAGCACAGAGTGAATCATTGGAATTGCAAATGCAAGCGTTTTGCCGCTTCCTAAAAAAACAAACAAGAATAATAACACAGACTGACAAGTCATTTATTTGAAAAGATGAGAAAAGCAACAGCCAATCACACACTGTTCTTAAAACATACCATTGTAACAGATGCAAACTCATGATCTTTAGAAGATCAGAAACTTGCAGCAATAGCATCTTTTCTCCTCTTTCCTTTATACATCTTTTTGACGTGACCAATAGCATATTTCCTGGGGAGCAGGTATTTTTCCAATCTCTAGCAGCTCAGGCAGATTTATTTGTTCTGAAAGTGTTTTTTAAAAGCTGCAGTTGCAGTCAAGATATTTTTAAGGAACTGTATGCCCATAATGAGAATACCATGCCCTAATTGAAAGTTCTAATCAACGTTCTCCAAATAAAGGAGTAGCAAATGAGGCCAAGGACAAACTGGAATGCACTTGAAGGATTAGCTTCCATCTTCAATTTACAGTCCTGTATTTACGACTTTCTAAGAAACTGTATTTTGAAATACTCCACTGTCTAATTTCCTGATCTAGCACCGGGTCACATTTTTACAATCGGAATACATACATTTAATTTAAAAGAAAGAATCCACTTTGGAGAGATGGGGCTTGTCAAAAGCAAGTTTAATTGCAAGGCTTCACTGTACCAACTGCAAGTTACATCCCTGCCACATATATTCCCTTCTGAACTATCTGTCAGTAATAAAGACCTTAGGAAAAGCCTGGTAGCACATCCACCCCAGCCAATTAAGCTTCTCAGATGTAGCAGTTCACTAACCATGAAAGCAGCATCCAGAGTACAAGACACTATTACACCATTCCTGTAACAGGCCACTGCTGGAAAGCAGTCCTTTGGAAATCTCATCTCAATTCCTGTCCATATCACAAAGCTGTAAAGGTTTGCCAAATTTGGCAACACAGAATTTTGCCTATTTAGGCGAGAACCTTAATATGAGTTAATAAACAGCTAAGCCCAGTGTCATCATCCTGACCAGTGCTGCTGCAGTCTCATATCCACTTCTCCACCTTTCTGCATGTCTGCGAGGTCTTTCATGACTTCTGTCTGCACTTGAAGCAGAAAATGTTTATAGCCTGTACTTAGAGCACTTACACAGCAAGATTCTGTACTACCAAAACATCTGTTTTTAAGGTGAACAACACTGCTGTTCTTGAATTAAACGTAATTCAATTTGACTGGTGCAAATGTCAGTACTGCACCCAGATTGATTATGGCTGTGATAATCAGGACTATTCTGCAGGCACTGGATTCGCCCACAAATTAAACAAATTATCACCTCACAGGACACATGAGGACACTCTTTATAACACACAAACCACATACCATAGGCAGGCATGCAAAACCAAAGAAAGTATATCTTGGTACTACAGCTCAAACCAATTCTTGCTCTTTTAAACTGTTTCAGATTGTATAATTTTACACAGATTTGGCTCCTTAACCAGAAACCTCACTAGTTCTACATAGTAATGGACAGAAAGGGTTAGACCCACTGCAAAAACAAGCCTTGACATTCCCTGCATCTGATCTCCACGTGGACCTACTGCCATATCAAAAGAAAGATTAATAGTTCTTTAACTTCATACATTCCTCCCTCAGGCCCAATGCTAAGGGGTGCTACAGGATGCAGAAAAAGAACTAGAGAGTTTCAACCTCTCCCACCTGCAGCCCCTCTTAACAGGCAGTCGTCCACATCTCCCAAGTTTCTACAGAAACACCAATGATCCACTGGACTCTCTGGAGAGAATCTGGATTTCTCTCATGAAAGAATAAATGAGCAAAACACAGACCTACTACCTCAGGGTTATACAAAATTATAAAGCAACAACACAGCCCGCCACCAACCATGCTTTCCATTCTGCAGAAGGAGAGGAATTTGCTAACCAGCACTGCCAAAATGGCACTTTTTTTCAGTACAAAAACACCATTTAAATTCTCAGTTCCATTTTCAAAACCACTCCCTGCGGGGCTTTCTAATCTTATTAAAGCTAATAGCATCAACGGAGCTTCTAATTAAAATAAAAACGCAGATGACTGCGTATCATATTAGTTACTACACCTTCCTGCTTGAGAGCAGTAAATGACTTTACAGAGAAGCAGTGAGATAAAGCAACTGGAACAGATGAAAACAATGTAAAGGAAGCCTTTAAACCAAGGCAGCTTCCAACTGTGCTCCCTATCTCTAGGTGTTTTAGGGAAAAAAATGCTGCAGTGCTAAAGACAAAACTTCAAAGGTAGGAACTGCAAACAAACTTTGAGGGAACATCATGTTCTGAGATTTCCTCGCATAAGTTAAACAAGGAGCTACAACAAATTTCATGAAGGGTAGCAATGCTCAAAGCATGAACTGAGGGCAAGACGGACGTGACTCTACCTCTCAAATCATCGAGGTAAGACTCAGTTCAAGCACAAGCAGGGAGAAGGGCTGGTGACAATGTGCAGGCAAAGCCAGGGGACAGAGCACAGGATGGGCCCGTTTTGCTGCGAGTATGACCTGGGTCACGTTCACACTTAACGCTGTGCCCAGTGTTTATTCACTGCTCCACACTAGTATGAATTATCTCCACAGGAACCTGGTTCTCTGCTTTGCCTCGCCAGGAGCACACGTTTGGCTGCTGCAGAGATGACCCTGTTTGTTTCATTGATTCTGCCTTTTGCAGAGCATCGCCTCACCGTTCCCAAAACAGGAAGCAACTTAAGAAACAGAAAAAGAGACTTCTGCCAAAAGCATAAAAGCTCATTGAGACTTCAAAGCTTTGCATGCTTTATAAAAATGGGACATTCCCACGTCTGTAAGTTACAAAGTTTTAAAAACTTTATTAATATGTTGGATATGCAAAAGACAAAAGCTCTTCTCTTACAATATATAAAAGCTGCCTCTTCTATACATAAAACCTTGTAACCTGGGCTACATTTAAAGAAGAGAAACGGGATGCTCCCGGCACACACAATCATTTTAACAGATTTGTACCTGTTTCTGCAGCACCAAGAACATCCATGTTATCCCGAATGGCAGAAGGCAAGGCTAAGGCTTGAATAGGAGTTGGAGCACTAAAGCCCAGGTAGCTCAAGGCCTGCAACACAGGCTCAGGTACAAACAGGTCTTTCCATGCAGACACATCAGCTTTCTGACCAGTTGAGGCAGATAAAACTTCCGTTGTCCAGTTTTTGACTTTTTTAGAAGTAGCTACTGATGGAAGGGCTTCCTGTGCTTGAGAAGCCTTGGTTTTAGGTACCTTCTTCTTCTTTTTCTTTGGAGGGTCTTTTCTGCTTGACGTGCTCTCAGTCACGTGTCCGCAGTCTTCATAATTTGCTTCTTCGATTATTTCATTACACTTTGCCTCTTTATCAACCAGCACATCAACTTCTGCTGCATTAGGAGTATTGCCTTTATCTGTTTGGCTTCTCAAATCCTTGTTTTTCTTCTTCTTTTTTGGAGGGACAACAAGTTCTTCCACCTCCTCACTGCCGCCTTCTGAAGCACTCTCAGCTTTTCTCTTCTTCTCTCTTACTTTCCCCACTTTGGAAGAACTTACTAGCTTGTACTCTGTAAGTTCCTCCAAGCACACTATATCTCGAAACTCCTCCTCAGCAAATAGATTGGGGTCGATCTGCACGGTTTTCCATTCTCCTACTACTTCAATGCCTTTTCGTTTCAATTTAAAGGGAGATCTAAATCTCCCTCCTTTTCTGACCTTCATTTTTTACCTAAAAAAGAAACTGAGGGAGAAAAAAACAAAGGAAGGGCTTCAGATACAAGGAATGAAGGCTACCTTGATATTCAAGCAAACAGCAATCCATGGAATAATTATTTTACTTCTTTTTAAAATATACCAATAACAGAACTTACACATAGCTTCAGGCTAATATATATATATATATAGCTAAAATATAACTCAATGCAACAGGCAGGCCAGGACTACTGCGTCCCTCCTGCAACCTGTACCTCCGGAGATAAAACTAGAACCGCTGGATAAATCCCCGCAGGCTGCGCAGCGCTCCCACCCCTGCCCACCCCAGGAACCACCCGCCGGAGTCACGGCAGAGCCCGGCACGGCCTCCGCTGCCACACGCGGGAGCTCCGGGCACCTGCATCCCCCGGCCCGCCCAGCGCTTACCGCGCTCAGGAGCCCCGGGACAAAGGGGAACGGAGAGGGACAGAGGGGAGCGGAGAGGGACGGAGAGGAGCGCAGAGGGACGGAGAGGAACGCAGGGGGCCCGCGGTCTCTGCTGAGGCCCGGCCGCTGCCGCCGCTACGCTCCGCGTGCACTCCCGGGCGCCGCCATTGCCGCGTGACGTCACTCCGCCATTGCCGCGTGACGTCAGTGCCCGGCGCCCCGGCCGGCGGCGGGCCGGGTGTGGATCCCCGCGCTCAGCGCCGCCCCTGAGGAATGCGGGACGGGCCTCTGGAACCGCAACCCCCAAGTCAGCACCCACGCTGCTCACTCAGTAAAAGAGATTTGTTACTCACGCTTGCTTGTGTGTGCGTGTGGTCCTGTTTTAAAGACTATCACGGGTAAAGTAACGCATTTAGGAGAGAAGTAGCAAATACCTACAGAAAAGGAGCAAGCACCACCGAGGTCACAGCAAGGGGTTTTTCTGCTCTTGTGTGATCACATGCTCTTCACAGCCGCATCTTGCCGTAGGAAGAGGACGTCATAAATTATATTATAATGGAAGATTTTTGTTTCTCCTAAAAGAAACCTAAAGCTAAAAGGTTGGCTGATGTTCAGAAGCGCCTCTTGCTATGAGTGACTTAAACCCAGGAGGTTTCCAGGTGGCAGAGACCAGGACAGTAGGTTAAAGCACAATTACAACAACTACAGCTATTTCTTCTCTTCGATATTTGCAGATGTTTCCTGGTTCTGTGAGAAGATGGGAAAGCAGAGGGTTGTTTTCTCTACTGTTTTTTTTGTTTTGTTTTAAAGTTTTAAGGCCAAAGGCAGAAATCAGCACATTAAATGTTTTCAAGGACAGTTCCAGTTCCAGGCAGTCATCATTAATGACCTACCAATGCACAACATAGGGAGTTGCTTCCAATTCATATTCCACGAGCAAGGCTAAAGAGCATTTGATGCTTGGTCCTTGTGTTCTGTACGAGGTGAGTTTAAATCAGTGGCAGTCAGGAAGTGAGTTCAGGGGCAGGGTTTTATGTGGTACCTTTAACACTACAGCCATCAAACCTTATTTACGGAGTGCTGAGCTGGAGGCAGCGATGGCCAACAGTGAGTCCTGTCTCACTGATAAGAACTGGGACTGCATCTTCACACCAGCCTTAATGGAGGGTCTCAGCAGTCTTCATGCATTCCTTCATTAAAAGGATCTTTCCTTCCAGGTTGTTTACATTCAAATTTGTAAGTGACAAAAGAGCTTGTTTATGATTTTTCCATTTTCTCTCTTCTTATTTTACTGCATATTAGCAGTAAAATAAGCAAATTTGCAGAAGCAAATGAAACAGGTTACTCTGAATTTCTGGTGTGGTTGACTTAGCATTGATGCTGAATAAAAATAATGAAAAAAAAATTTGGACAGAAGAGTTCTTAGCTGTTACTCCGAGGTATAATCATATGTCCTTATGTAGTTGCAGAGATTCCAGTTTTGTTTTGAAAGAAAGATTTAACATGGAAATTACTTGCCAAATTATGTTGAATTATGCATTCTAATGTAATTGTGGACATGTTTTTACAGGAGTATTCTGATTTTTTCAGTAAGAATTCATGTGAGGGTGCAGCTGACTTTTCTTCTTGATCAGTATTGAGCTCTATATACCGTTTATAGACTGAGGGACTGAGCTACAGGCCCTAAATCTCAATTTGAAAGAAGGGACGTGCCTGTTCACAATAAGCAATGAGCTTCGGAACAGCCTTAGCTACACAGACATGGAAACTTTCTCCCTGCCGTGGTGTGAACTGGTTGTACAAGAGGCCTTTGGTTACTTGAGTTGCTTTGAAATGGGATAACCAAGGGAACTAAACATTTGCTTAGTATTACAGTGCCATTAATCTTTCTGAGCCTTTGTGACCTGAAAGAGGCGCAGCTTCGGTATGTTGTGACAAGGCTTGGTCAATGAGAAGTTCACCTTGGTGTCCTAACAGAGAGTCAGCTGTTAAAACTCCTGGTAAATACCGTTCCATTATCGAGTGAGCTCTTAGTAAAAATACCAATGACAAATGAAACAGGTCTGCTTTACCCCCCTAGGACTTCTTTAGACCAACAGTTATTTAAATACCAGGAAATTGTGCATTGAAGATGTTAGGGGTTTAGGAGTTCCCCTGTTGTTTCCCTTTTCGTTTAAGGATTTTTCCCCATATGTGTTGCCAGGGGACACTAACGATTGGATACTTAAGAGAGACAAAAGACCCCGACCACGGGGGGTGGTTCTGATGGCCACTCTCTTTTCTTTGAGGTTTTCTCGTGTAGGGCAGAGATGCCGCGAGATCTGAACAGGGAAAAAAGATGTTGGGTGCAGCCCCTGGCACTCTTGCCCTCTCGGCGTTCAGAGGGGAAAGGAGCTGCAGTTGCTGTGGAGAGAATTCGTCACCACTGCAGGATTCTGCCTTCTGCTGCCTTTCCTTCTACCGTGAGTGGAGCTCTGCTTGCTGGAGCAGCCATTGCACTGGGACCCCATTTAACACCCTGCCTCACTAAGGGAGGAACCTTTTTTCACCATCTGCTGGGGTGCCCCAGGGGCAA
>VZTA01028208.1:0-51983 GCA_013398855.1 Mohoua ochrocephala | reverse complement strand
TGGGCGGGGGCGGCGGCCGGCGGGCGCTGCCGCAGTGTGTGCGCCGAGCCGGGACTGCTGCCGGCGGCGGGAGCGCCCCGGGGCTTCGCTCCTGCCGCCCTCGGTGCGATGTGAGGCTCGGGGACAGCGTCGGCTGCCGAAGGCTGTAGTTGTTACATGCGCCCAATAATCGTCTTCAAAATGGATTTTAGTCATAGCAATCTTTTTGGATACATAGAAGACCTGCAGGAACTAACTATTATAGAGAGGCCAGTACGCAGGAGCCTGAAGGTATATACCTTGAAATAGAACGATGCTTTAAAAACCGTTGTAAATTGTGTCTGTTTTAATTGTGCACAAATAAGTGAATGGACATTTTTTTTTTTACAGCACCAGGATACGAAACATTGTTCTCAGTCATTTTACAATCTCGAATTCTAGGTAGCAGGGATTTCATGTTTTCAGTATAAGAATATTAAGATGGGAACAAGTATACTGATTTGGGTCTTTAGATTAATTTATATGCCAGTTGTTTAATAGTGATAGTGTCTGACTTGAAACTGTACTTCTCTGACATTCTGTCTTTTCCTGGTGAAAGATTTATTTGATTGAATTTGAAATGTTGACTAGAGGTTTCATGAATAAATTCAAATTACTCGTGAAGCTAGCCCTGTATATGTGGGGAGAAAGGGGTTGTTTTAAGAAGATTGGGACAGTGAAATAGTAAGGCATTGTAAACTCATAATCTCTATTTCACACTTGACAGACGCCAGAAGAAATAGAAAGATTGACAGTTGATGAAGAGCTCAATGATATTGAAAGGGCTGTTTATCTACTCAGGTATTTCCTAAAACGTTGCTGTGAAACATTGCTGACCATCGTGTTTGCATACAGCTTTTTTAGTGTTTTCACTCTTTTAATTTTCAGTCTATTAGAAGTTTTTTTACCTTCAACTATGTTAAGCATATAGGCAAGATAAAAATAGGTACTGTAATTTAAAAAAAATCACTCGATAATGGGGTGTTTGTGTATACGTATAAGCATTTCTGAGCTTTTAATATGGTCCTCACCAGCGCAGAGTTGTACTTAATCATCTTTTCCCCTGCAGTTGATTTTGCAAGGTTCCCTGAGCGTTAATGTTATTAACACCAATCATTCAGGGAGTTCATGCTCACTCTAAGCGAATATTCACTCATGGGCAGTTACCACAGGCTGCTAACAGAGCTGTTCTAGCATCTTGTGTGTGTTTGGACTTTCAGAAGAGAAAACTTGAGAGATTAGTTTTATAGTCTTTAGAAATTACTGTAGAAGATACTGTATTCATATTTCCCTCTGTTCTGCTTTTTTTTCGTGTTACCTCTTTCTTGTTGTTGAAAGCATTTATTTGCAGCTACTTGAAAAACTTAAATTTGGTAGTTTAAAATACGGATCTTTCAACTACTGTAGAAGTAATCTATGAGAGTAGAAATGTTCTGGGGGATTTTGAGTTGAATATGCATTTTTAAACAATACCTAGTAATTGGAGAACCAGCTGCAACTCCCTCTCAGTTTGCTTATTCTGCTGTTTTAAGTGCTTTTCTAGTCTATGCCTGTGCTCAGTATTTAGAATAGATATTCCTGGTTATTTAATTTTCTCTTTTTGGGGTGCATAGCATCATTTTTAACTTAACATTTTTGTCCACTGATACTGCTTTTGATACTGACTTCTGTTCATGGGTTTGCTTTTTTTTTTTAAGTTGAAATTTATTAAATAGAGGATTTTAAAACTTGCTTTGCTCTTAGTTCCTGTAATCAAAGCAGTCTGTTGACTCTAGGGAAATTCAGAGGAAACAGTTTGCATGAGCTACACATCACTGAAAGGATGCATATCAATTCTGGTTTTCACCTCACAACAATCAGCGTAGGTGATGGGTTTTTTTCTTGTCCAGTGTGGTAGCAAATTTCTTTGCTCTTTTTCCAATTAAAGATCACATTTCCAGCATATATGTCTTAACTAGATCATTGCCTTTTTTAATGGCAAAAGGTTCCACTTCATGTCTTTCATCTTATCAATTGCTTTTCAACCTGGCCTTGACCTTCTCCTGACATCTTTATCTGATTTTCTCTACTCTAGCAGCTGTTCTTGAGACACAACATTCCTTTTCTTTTAATGAAGCTTTCATTTTTTTTCTCTGCGTTGTTCTCATTGCTGAAAGGTACCTTCAACTCTGCTTGATAGGCTTTTTGTAAGGTAATCTTACTGTGCAGGTATGTTAAAATAATAATCCGGTGAGAGCTTTTGCTGTTGAATAGCATATTGCTGTCCTTGTACTGAGTGGAGTAAAAGCAGAGTTGAAAAGCTGCCTGTAAGCCAGTAGTACCTTTTATATAATGTACAAGAGCGTGTACTTTTGGCTTGTCAGGAATTTTTCATCTATTTTAATACAATATCCCTGCCTGTTGCTGTTTGACAGTAATGTCAGTCCGGTCTTTCCATGCCTCATTTTCTCACACAGATGCATTATTCACTGTCCTTCAGGTTGTTCCTTATGTGGGACTCTCCTTGAGCTTACCCAAAAAGCCACTGCCTTTTCTGAAAATCTGTCTATAGAAATAGCTTTCCTGAGATTGAAACAATTTGTTAATGATGCCTCTGTTGTATCCCATTTGGAAAGGAGGATGTTATCTCCATATACATTAAAAATATACAAGAACAATAATAGAAAGCAAATCTCTCACCTAAAATATCTACAGATAACATCAAAATACTACTTCTGTCACAATGCCTTTATATTGTCATTTACTTATTGTACCCTAATCTGCAAGTTGAAGATTTTAAATTTACTGAGGTGAGTATCTTCAGTGTTTCTTGTACAGTGCAATGGAGCTGATTAACGCTGAGTGAAACCTTTGTGTGCTACAGCAAAGCTAATGTTTACTAATGATTTTCTGGGAAAGTTTGGAGTCTTCACATTTTAAAGGTTTTCATTCCGAACAAAGAAACTCAATTGCTTTCTTCTCTTTTCACATCCTTTCCCTCTAAAACTTTTCCAACTTATCCTCCCCATCCTTCAACTTGGTTTTGCTTATATGCAGAGTTGTTGTATGTTTACTAGATACTTGTTTTCAGAAGATTTCTGCTCCTGTAGTCTTTTACTGTAGCAGTCTGAAAATGGGTACATTGACATCCAAGTTGGAGAGGATGGATTTTCTTTTTTTCCTTGTGACTGATTCTTGCTTGCTGTATATATGAGAAGGTATTAATTTCCCAACTCTCAGAGTTTCATCAGTTATTCTTCTCTTCTTGCTTCTTGTGTTCTCCACTTCTCATTTGCCAGTAGTACTGTAGAGTTTCTGGCATGGTCTTTCACTTCTTGATATGGTAAAGTTAATTGTTTTGCTCATCTGGTATGTATTTGTAACCATCTAGTGATTATTTTGCATTTCCACAGTGCCTTGTCTGTGTCTAGTCATGATGTATGGTCACAGGTTTTGTAAATTTCTGTTCATACTCTTCTCTTAAGTATGACATAATTATATACCTACACATGTTTTTAGCACGTGGTAAGTGCGTTGACACATTGATCCTGTGTGAGATCTCACTTCCATAGGGACATGATTTCGTTGTAATTGGTTTTTTGTTGTTACCTATCATAATTTGGCTTCACATTCTAAAGTGATCATTGCAATTTTGATAATCCTATAAAGTTAATCTCTCTCTCATTATTAATTCTAGTGAATATCTTTGCTTTCAGTCTCCTCTTTTCTGCTAGTACAATTTTTCAGATAACTATGTAATGAGGTAGATTGATAAGAAGATTTAGCTAAAGCTGATAATTTTTAGTTGCATTAGTTTTCAGATAAATCAACTCTTTGATTTGCTACATCATGTGGATACAGAAACAGTTCTGCAAGCAAAAGGAGAGGAAGTAGTAGCTCTCCTGGTGGTTAGGGTTACTTTAATATGACATGAGCATAAGTGAGCTTCTGCTTTAAATCACTGATGCCCAGAGTACTCAGTTTTAATTAGGTAACATTCTGCAATTAGACTGAGCAAGTTCTAATTTAATAAGAATGTGGTAACAAAGTGGACTGTAATTTGTTTCAATCTCATTTAACCTTGATTCTGGTAAAGGAACTGGGCTTCCTTAGACCAGACTGTCAGGGATGTTTATGAACTTCTCATTGAAATCAAATGGGTTTAGGGACTTATGGAGGGAGAGGCATCTGAGTGTGTCAGATCTGTGTTTTAAAGCTTCAGCCTGTGTGTTTGGTGGTTTCTGGAGGGTCTAGCAGGAATCACTGAGGAGTTGTACTCTGCCTGGGCTTTGCATGCTGCTGGCCCAGCAGAAGAACAAGGACAGCAAAATAGCTGTGCATCTCAGCCAAATCAGTGTCAAGACTGATGGCTTATCATAAAACCATCAGCAGCTTAAGAGAAGCTGCCAGACCACACTGAAGGAACTGAAGAGTTTGCATTCCACCTCAGGGCATCGTGACCTCTACCAGGACAGTGGCAATAAGCAGCTCAGGGACAGTAATTTTTATTCCTGCTGTGAAGTTTTGCCTGTAATCTTAGTTTCCATGTTTTCTGATGCTTGATTCATGTTATTACTTATATTAATTTGTCTTACTGTGGCTCCCTCTTTTATGGTATACAGCCAAAAATAGGTATTCTTTGCCTGATGAGAAGAATCTGGTTCCGGATGCTTGTTGGCATGTGCACTGCAGAGTGGTTTGTTTTCTGAGGACTTTTCTGATAGATTTCCCTAGGGCTTTTACATTGTTGTGTGTACTGTATGATTTTGTATTCAGCTACTTTTTTTTTTTCATTTATGCCTGCTTAGTGTTAAAGCTTCCAGACCTTGACATTTGTGTCTTGCTCAAAATAACAGGGTAATAATGAGTTATCAAGGTGGAAGATTGAATTATTCACCCTTCTGGGAACAAAATCTTTGTTTTTGGAGAGATCCTATCTATCAGTGCAGAAAACAAAACAATCCTTTTCTAAAACATTTAACACAGTTTTTGAAGAGACAATAGATACTCTGTCTAATTGGAAAGAATTCAATGCCTCTAAACTTAGGATGACTTAAAAAGACCACAGCAACAAGAAAAGTTGTACTTTATTGTCGCTATCTTGATTAGCTAAAGCATTCTTAAATTCTGAACCTCTTTTAATACATTGTATGTTGTTAATTGTGAATTGCAAAACCACTACTATTTAAGAGTTTGTGGGGTTTTTATTTTTTCGTCTAGTTTTTAGTGATCGTGTTAGTTTTGGAAAATTTAATTTTTCTGTAGGTGCAGGCAACTCACTTTTGATTTTAAATGAAAGCTTTCATTTACATGTAATTCTAGGAGCTGATTTTCTGCATTGTATCATTTTTTTTGTGTGTGTTACATAATCATGAAAACTGGCTACTCTCTTCCAATTATGCAGTTTATGGTCCTGATGCATACATAGTATACTGAATGATCCAGCTGTAATGCTCAGCATGTTGGAAAATAGTTCTGCCATCTGTACTGCCAAGCTGTAAATATTAATGTAGGAAGTATTTCTTCATTTCCCCCGTCTTTTATTTTTCAAATTGCAACTTAAATTTTATAAAAGTTTCATTCTGATTCACTTTGTTGGACAGGTAAATGATTTGCTTGACCTTAAATGTGTTATGCAAATAAATTAATGAGTGTAAAATTGATTCTTTCACCTTAAAGTAAAAGGTGTACCTATAGACTCCTAAAGTGTTGCTAAGTCACATACTTTTATTTAAATTTAGATTTGTGCAAATACTTCTGTTAATCATATTTGCTGAGTTGAAACTGCAGCTGAGGAACCAGCTGTGAATATACAGAGCAGAGTTAATGTAGTGCTTTGAGAAGCCTTAAAAAAAAAAAGGAGAGAGAAAAATCTACATTTCAGTTTTCTTTCTCAGGCTACAGTCAGTGCAGGAAGATGGCAGTGCCAGTCCTCTCCCTATCCTAGTGGTTGTGCTGTGTTTGCCCTTTTGCCTGCACAGCACATTGGGGACTTTATCTGAGGCAAACCCAGAAAATGATGGTTAGTTTTAAAACTGATCCACTGTGTGATCCAGGACTTTGTACACTTTAAAAAAGACCTGTGCCAGCACAAAGGAATTGAATAGCAGCATGGGAACAATGCTTGGGAGAGGGTGAAATGTTTTTGAGACTTAGCACTACGTTTGGCTGCCTTATGGTTTTTATGAAGTTGTGGATTCCTGGTGTCTGGTTTCACAGTCAAGTTAAGCTGAAAGAAGCTTTCCTGATATCAGAGAGGAGCTCTCCTCTCCTTTCATTATGTTGACTGCATGTTACTGATAAGTTTTGTTTACCAGCACTAATGCTGTTGCAGCCACACAATCTCAGTCAGATTAGGGAATGGATGCTAATTCTAACAAGTTTTTCAGATGCTTGCTTCCAACAAACTGTGGAACAAAATGCCACTGCTCGTGCTACTATAAATGGGAGCATGAGCAAGAAGTCACAGCTGGTAGATGACTCTCCCATCAATAGCAAACCAGATTTAGTTCTTGTTACTCTAATTTTGAATGTGTACTTTGAATCTGTGAAGTAAAGTACTGGTTGAAATGACCAGAGAATAGAAAGCTGTTGTTTATTTAACAAGGCCTTTGACATAAAATGGACTTAAAGAATCATTAAAGTTGGAAAAGACCTCCAAGGTCATTGAGTCCAACCTTTGACTAAATACCACCATGTCAAATAAACTATAACACTAAGTGCCATGCCAGTCATTTTTTGAACACTTCCAGGGATAGAGAATCCACTACTGCTCTGGGCAGCCTTAACTACCCCTTCAGTGAAGAAATTCTTCCTGATCTTCAGCTTGACCCTCCCCTGACACGGCTTGAGGCCATTTCCTCTCGTCCTGTCACTTGTTGCCTAAGAGGCTGATCCCCACCTGGCTACAAACCCCTTTCAGGTGGTTGTGGAGAGTAATTAGGTCACCCCTGAGCCTCCTCTTCTCCAGGCTAATCACCCCCAGCTCCCTCAGCTGCTTATCACAAGACTTGTGCTCCACACCCTTCCCCAGCTCCATTGCCGTCAATGCTCCAGCACCTCAGTGTCTTTCTTGTCATGAGGGGCCCAGAACTGGACACAGGATTTGAGGTGTGGCCTCACCAGTACCAAGTACAGGAGGACAATCCTTGCCCTGGTCCTGCTGGCCACACTATTGCTGACACAGGCCAGGATGCCATTGGCCTTCTTGGCCACCTGGGCACTGCTGGCTCATGTTCAGCTGCTGTCGACNCACCCCCAGGTCCTTTTCCACCAGGCAGCTTTCCAGCCACTCTGCCCCCAGCCTGTCATGCTCTGTGGGGTTGTTGTGACCCCAGTGCAGGACCTGACACTTGGCTTTGTTGAACCTCATACCACTGACCTCAGCCCATGGATCCAGTCTGTCCAGATCTCTTCGCAGAACCTTCCTACTCTCCAGCAGAGTGACATTCTCACCCAATTTGGTGTCATCTGCAAATTGACCAAGGGTGCCCTCTATCCCCTTGTCCAGATCATTGATAAAAAGATATCAAACAGGGCTGTCTCCAATACTAAGCCCTGGGGAACACCACTGGTGACCATCTGCCAACTGAACGCAGCACCATTCACCACCACTCTCTGCGTCCAGCTGTCCAGACAGTTTTTAACCCAGCGAAGAGTACACCCATCCAAGCCATAAGCTTTCAGCTTCTCCAGGAGATGATGTCCACGTGGCCTATAGCCACACCCTACACCACCCCTAGGTGGTTCACCTGGTCATAGAAGGGAGATCAGGTCTGCGAGAGGTTTGGAAGTCTGCCTGAGCCGTGATGTGTGAGACCAGGTAGTTTTTCCTTATGTGTAGTCAGATTCTTCTCTGGAGATACCAATTATATTTGTGTTTCAGAGCATCTTTGCTCATGACATAATAAGGAGAAACTACGTGGCTACTAGGTGTAGATGTATTTTTTTAATATCAGACACAGTTGAAAAATCTGTGGGTTTTCTTAACTTCTAAAAATTGTTCTGTTGTCCTGGGAAAACCTTATCATCTTCTCCTAGAAACGTTTGACATAGGAATATCCAGCTAAATATTGCCCATATTTCTTTCTTTCTACGTGATGGATCTCATACAGAAATAGACTGTTGCCCAGCAGGAGTTTCTTTTGGTTTTGTTTAGATGAGCCCTGGCATTTAACAAATAAGTTTAACAGTTGCACAGTTCATTTTAGGTGTCACATAATTAATATATAAGTATAATAATTCTTTAAATCACCTTCCTTAGAAAGTTCCAAGTGTTTATAGAAACATTTTGTGCTTATAAGGAGCTTTTATCCTCATGCTTGCTCAATATTACTAATTTATGTTTTTATCCTTTGCCTGATTTGGCAGGACATGATAGTATTATACTAGTTTTTGTTAGGACCTGGAAATGCCAGTGGAAACTCTATGAAGATGTAGATGGGAAAATGTTATATTTTGTGTTAGAATACATCAAAGGTACAGACTCCTCAAAGAGTAGATCAGGCTGTCCATTTATGACTAGTCTGAATATGCTTTCACATGATGGTGCCCTGTAATGTAATGACTGTTGCGTACTAGGGACTAAAACACAGATCTCTAGTCAATTTTCATGGAATCATTGAATGGCTGGGGTCAGAAGGGATCAAAGGTCATCTAATTCCAACCCCCTGCCGTGGGCAGAGACACCTTCAACTAGGCCAGTTTGCTCAAGGCCCCATCCAGCTTGGCTGTGGATGCTTCCAGGGATGGGAACTCTGAGCAACCTCTTCCAGTGCCTCTCCACCCTCACAGTAAAGAATTTCTTCCTAATATTCAATTTAAACCTACTCTCAGTTTGAAGCCATTTCCCTTTGTCCTGTCACTACATGCCCTTGTAAAAAGTCCTCTTTCAGGTTTCCTGTAGGGCCCCTTTAGATACTGTAGGGCTTCTATAAGAGGCTGCTCTCTTCTCCAGGCTAAACAGCCCCAGTTCTCTCAGCCTTTCCTCACAGGAGAGGTGCTCCATCTCTTTAGTTGCCTTTGTGGCCCTCCTCTGGACTTGTTCAAACAGGTTTATGTCCTTTCTCTGCTGAGGAACCCTGACCTGGATGCAGCACTCCAGGTTGGGTCTCATGAGAGCAGAGTAGAGGGACAGAGTCACATGGCCTTGCTGGCCACGCTGCTTTGGATGCAAAAGCCCAGGATACAGTTGGCTTTGTGGGCTGTTGCAAAGTGCACGTAGCCAGCTCATGTCCAGCCTCTCACCGACCAGCACCCCCAGGTCCTTCCCAGCAGGGCTGCTCTGATCTGTTCATCTGCTGGCCTGTGTTGGTACCAGGGGTTGCCCCGACCCAGGGGCAGCACCTTGCACTTGGTCTTGTTAAACTTCCTGACGTTCCAGCAACGCCCAGCTTGGTGTCATTGGCAAACTTGCTGAGGCTGCACTTGATCCTTTCGAGTCGTTAATGAAGGTACCAAGTGTCACTGGTCCCAGTACAGACCTCTGAGGGACACCACTTGTCACTGGTGTCCATTGGGACCACTGTCCTCTGAATGTGAACATGCAGCCAGTTCCTTATTCACCAAACATGTTTTTCTTGCAAATTCCTTCTGGTGTTTTGAGGACTACTTTGTTGTAGGCGTAGGAAGCCCTTCACGTGTCATGACAGGGACACCACATGGCCCTGCACTCTGACTCCATATGTTGCTGGCACAAAGAAGAAACAGCAATTAGTACTGATCCAGCTACTCTTTCCCTAAAATCAGTTTAGTAGCGTGCACCGCTACCTGTCCCAAAAAATCTGAGTACTCTGAGACTCTTCAGAAGAATGACTCTTAGTGCTGATACACCCCATGTTTTTGCATTCAGGGCTGTTTAAAAGCCTTTCTGAATCTCTGCAGGGCAAGGTAGATAAAACTCCATTACATATTGGTTCATATTGCTATGCTGTAACTTTATGTGAAGGGAAGTTGTTTTACTGAGGTGAAATTCTGATTATAATTTAAGGACTGCAGGAACTAGGACTGCAGTCTTGGGCCTGTATCTGTGTCTTAGCAGATACGCTATGACAGAAGAATTTGGAATGAGACAAGAAATAGCTTTGTTGAGATTTAAAATTAATTCTGCTCTCTGGGGTAAACTTGTATAACAGTTCATTTAGCTATTTTTAGAGTTAACTTTAGTAATATTAATGTTTTTGTCCTTGTTCCACCAGCTGGTCCTCTGAATGCCAACACTGAGTTACCCTGGATTTTGTCAAGCCTTGGAGCCCAAAGCTTTGTCACAGGAAAATACCCCAGGATTATTTAATCACTTAGACAGAAATTTTTTCACTGGGAAGACAAAATGGGAATGTAGACAGTCCTTGAGACTAAGCAACTCAAAGAGGTCTACATTATTCATTGAGAAGTTCTCCAGTGTTGGTAGGAGCATCTTATTTAATCTTCTAGGGGCAGCTTTGTGTGTAAGAGAAGTTCTCTTTAGTTCTTGAGGACGAACAGAAAAGGAAATTGAAGTGATTTCTGTATCAAGGACTTCTATTGACATAGTCTGGCAAAACCCATATTGCAGCTAAAGAACCAACTGTTTTAATTAGACACAATTATAGGACTCTGTAGCTGAATAAGAAGGTCGCTTCAGATTCCAAAACTGAGGCCAGAAGTGGCATCTCTAGCCAAAGACAGTTATGTCCTCGGGCAAAGATTTTTAAAAGACGACCAGTAGCACAAAAGCACAATGATGGGAATTGTTTGTAACTGAGTTGTTCTTGAAATTCATCCTTGGGGAATTAACGTGTCACTGGCATTCTTACACCTTGATTCTCCTCTCCTTCCTCCAATGTACCTTTACCTTCCTAGATAAGGTGGTGGAGCTGTCTCCAGTCTGAACAGTAACAGTATCCTTTCCAGGCTTTGAAAACCAGGGCTTTCCTAACTCCTAGGCCTCAGACTGTTAAAACTAGTTTTACATGGCCATCACATTCTCTGCGGTTTGAAGTTGCTCCTCTCTCCATGAATAGCTTTGCTGTCTCATGGAGACACTGACAAGGTGGAGTCTTTCCCTTTGAATGCTAATTCCCTATGGCCTATCCACCCCTGCATAAGGAAGAAAAATGTCTTTCTGGTTTAAGAGTAAAAATTAAACAGAATGAAGAAAGAGACAAAGAATCACTTGAAAACTTCTGCTACATCTCCTGGACACATCTGTCTGAGGCTTTTTTGCCGCTGCGTGATACTTTTACACAAGCAGAAGGTACCAGATGTTTCATGTCCATGTTAGTAATTCAATGGACTCTTGACCATGCAGGTATTCTTATTTAAATTATTCTATTTAGCTTCTTTTACATTCAAGTAAATGTTTCTGCATGTTTCTCTTTGCAAAACCTTACCCTATGAGGGGTTAATGTTAAGAAATAAAAATATCAGGCTCTGGGTATGTCTCTGTATCTTGGTAGCGGTTGTTCCAGCAGCAGTTTTGTTTATTCCATGTTACATGACTGTGGGTTCTGAGACTGTGTACAACTCTCCTGTACAGAGAAGCTGAGTCATTTCTTGTCAGTTGTATCAATTCAGAGCAGGACCAAGGGTAATTGCTATGCTTTACTGAACTCATTAACTGTTGTTGGAAATGCCTTGCCCATCTATCCCTTACATACTACCTTTCCTAACAGACTACACATGGACAGTGCTTCTTAGTCATTGCATAATTCCAGAATTGCAGTTGCTTTGTTTACAGAAACATGTTACAGTGTGAATTTAGCCTCAGTGGAATGTAATGCCTACTTCCATGTTCTTCCACTTGTTCTTGAATTTACTATAAGGCAGTCAGATTTAGGCAGTGTGTAAGCAGGGATAGACGAACTGGCATGAATGGAATTGCATCATTTTATTTGTGTATGAGTCCAAGCTGAGTATAGTAACAGGGGCTTGTTGTAGGACTTCAGACTTTTTTTTTTAAACTGACAGTGTTTGATTATATAAATAAAGGTGACCCACATTGCATAGTCAATATAATGTGTAGTGGTGAAGAAAGACTGCAGTCTCAAAGAGCATAGTCTCACATTCTTTCTAATAGGGAAGAAAGTAATTTATGCATTCTTCTTGTCCTTATCCATTTTTCAAGAATCTTCCAGTTTAAGAGAATACTTCTGGCTTTGGAAATAGACCAATACAACATTTTTTCCTGGGGCATTTTTCTCATAAGTTTTTAGAGTTAAATCTCCTATTTGATTGGGAAAAAAAAGGAAAGAAATTGTTTTTCTTTCCCCGATCTATCTTAAATCAGAATGATATAATTTCTTTTTATTTTTTTAAATGGCAAAGCACTGTAACTTTAAATAAAATTACGAAAATTTTCACAAGGTTTTATGTGACAGACCAAGACAAAAGCTATGAACAGAAAATCTTGGAGGACTAGAGTTTTCGGGTTTTTTTGTTTATGGGAGTAGCTTTGTGTCCAAATTGTCAATTATGCCTCTAGTGAAAATTCCACATTTCTAGAAGTAAAACTGGTAAATTAATTTGGGTAGGCATCAGTTAGTGTCTCCCTCTCCTCATCCCTGCTGCCTCCCCATGACTGCTGTTGAACAACTAAGAAGAGCATTCATCACTGGAGCCACCAGTTTATGCTACGATTAAATAAAAGTTGTTCCAAGCTGCTTGTTTAATTCCAAAACATTTCTCTTTACCAGCTGAAGTAGACTAGGAGAGTTGGATTCAATGTGGATCAAAGCATTTGATAACACAATTGATATTAACAGAGCTGCACAGCAGAAGTGTTGTTGCACTCAATAATACCGTTGCATTTTGCTTGCAGTAGTTTATGTCTACAAAATGGGATGATTTACTGTTTGTCTGTGCTGCATGAGAAGTGCAGCTGACCAGCTTGTGGTCAGATTTTCCAAAGTAGGATACACTGGCTGTTTTTTTCCTCCTCCTTAGTGAAATTGCTTGGTAACTTCTGTTACCAAGAGTATATTGAGAAGGCTCAACTAGGGACAGAAGGAAAATGTTTTAAACATGCTGATTGTATTTTTGTTGTAAGTAGGGGTTGACTGTATTGTCTCTGGCAGAATAAACATATATAAAAGAGAAATGTGAAAGGCATCTGCTTTAATACACTTTTTTGCATGGTAATATTACTTACATTGCTGGGCAGGCTTGGAGATAAAAATCCTGTCTTTAAAGGGAGAAAGAGAAAAGATGCCATTTTCACTGCTGAAATTGTAACTGAGCTTTTTGAGGGGGAGGATTTATGTCCATATTAAATAGCAAAACATGAGTCATTGCCTCATTTCTGCTCGCACCAAAATTCTTCTGTTATAAACAGTTAATCTCTTTTATGTAATTTCATTTCAAAGCTCAGGATTAGGACACCTATTTCTCTGCCATTTTGGGAAGTAGAAGTCAGATTCAGGGCAAGATTTAATTTTATTTTTGCTTTTTCCAACTTCAGCAATTGATGGTCACTAAATCAATGGAGAAAAGAATGATGGCGACTTAAAATTAACCTGCTTCTTCACTACAGGTGTTAAGCCAAGAGTATGTCTATTTCTTCTTATTTTTACCACCATATAAAGCCAACTTAGGTGTATTTTAAGGGTTACTTGTAAATTCTTTTGACCCTTGCATGCTTATTGTATTGCAAGAAACTAGTACAAATGAGTTTGTAATAAATCATTAGATGCATACTGGCATGTAAAAATCAGCTCTAGTTGCAGATAAATACACCTGTGCTTTGATGACTTAAACTGTCTCACCTATTTGAAAATGATGTGTTAGAGAGTAGATAGATCAATAAAATTAATATACAGATCTTTGTATCCTATGTATTTATTGCCGATTCTGAGAGTATTAAGTAAAAACTTCTTCAGTGTCTCATCTTACTTCCTCATTAAATGAAGAAGTTGGTTTGGGTCTTTTTAAATGAACAGTTGGAACGTGGCAGCTTTTGGATCTATTGGATATAATGCCCCACACCGGTAAAACTCATGAGCTTAAAAAGGTTCTAACTAGACTTTAGTACTTGATAGGTCATTTGAGATGTTCACGACTCCCTTTACCTGCCTTTTGGTAAAGGATGTGAGTGTTTTTCCCCAAATGTTATTCCTTTCCCGTTCCTACTTTCCCTCTCTTTGCCCTCATTGCTGTGACTGAGAGTTTGCCTTAAGCTCATTATTTTCAGGAGACTACGCACAGGATACCAACTGAGATGGTTTGTGAGACATCTGTAGAGACTATGTTGGCCCCATGGAAGTTGTATAAAACTTTGGAGTTCTTTATGCACTAGAATAACATTGATAGCTTAAGCACTGTGGGCTGTGTTTAAGGTAAATTCTGGCAGTAGATATCCATTTGCATGGATGCTTCTTCAGATATCTAATAAAAGTATTGTTCATGAAAATATGTTGTGTTGATATTACACCATGAGTTTAGACTAAAAATTTGTTGTTCCAAATCTTTTAGTGACCAGTTAGTTCAGTTCTTTTCCAGTAACCAACAAACCATAGGGAGGACAGCGGGGGAATGGCATGCAAATAGTGTTGGATCAGTGGATGCTTTTTACCATAATTTTTCTTTTTCCGTGTTACTTTTTCTTCCAGAGAATGATATTGATCTCAATGTAGTAAGTAGATAAGCCAGAAATTCTGGTGGTTAACACTGAATATATGCTGTGAAGGATCTATGCAGCTGAGCATATTTGACATGCATTCAAAGGAAAGAGATTCTTTTCTTCAGAGATGATTCTGGACTAATTTTAGTAAACGTGGGTGGAATTACTGGTAAATGCTTTTATTTATTCTTCCCATTGCAGAATGTCGAACTCTTTCTGGGATAACTGTACCACTAGAAGTAAGTTAATATGTGAGGTAAAAATAGTGTAACAAAAGGCTATTTAAGATTATTGTAGTGATTTTGAAGACAGGGAATGTTACTAGGTCTATAATTATCTAAACATAATTGAATAGTGTTGCGGATTAACCCCAGCCAGCTGCCAAGCCCCACATAGCCACTCGCTCATTGGGAGACAATCAGAAGGGTAAAAGCTGGAAAACTTGTGGGCTGAGATAAAAACAATTTCATAGGGAAAGTAAAGCCATGCACACAAGCAAAGCAAAGCACTGCTTCCTACAGGGGAGGCAGGTGTTCAGCCATCTCCAGGAGAGTAGAGCCCCATCATGTGTAACGGTGACTTGGAAAGAGAAACACCATCATTACAAATGTTTCCCCCTTCCTCCTTCTTCCTCCCATTTTATATACCGAGCATGATGCCATATGGTCTGGAATATCCCTTTGGTCAGTGTGGGTCACCTGTCCTGGCTGTGTCTCCCCCCATTCTCCCATGCACCCCCAGTCTCCTCCCTGGCATGGCAGTATGAAAAGCAGAAAAGGCCTTGGCTCTGTGTAAGCCCTGCTCAGCAATAACAAAACCATCTCTTTGTTATCAACCCCGTCTCCAGCACAAGTCCAAAACATAGCTGTATACCAGCCACTGGGAAGAAAATTAGCTCTACCTCAGCCAAAACCAGCACAGGTAGGCAAGAGGATTCTGCTGGTGTGCTGATAATGGTTTTAACAAGCATGCAGATATGGATTAATTGTCTGTATATGTAATGCTTATTTTTATCTACTGTTTAAAATCATTCTGTCAGAGAGCTGGAAATTTGAAAGACTTGTGTCACCACTTCGATTTGTTTGTTATGTTAATTGTATTACCTGGTTTGGTCCACTCCAACATGGAACAAATCTTATGTATGTTTGAGAGACATGACTTTGACTCTTCTATTTAATTAAGTAGGTGAATTTTATCCTACTTTCCAAAGTGAACATAATCAAGTAAAGCACTTTTTTGTTTGACAGAACACGAATCAGGAACAGCTTGGAATTGAAGCAGTTTTTAGTTATTTGTGTATTTACTTCAGAAAGCTGCCTTGGGTCTATGGTTGCTTTTGATATATGAGAAAGCAGCACTAGAGTCAGCTGTTTGACATTGTATTGCTGATGCATGTAACTGCATCAGTCTGAAGTACCTGTCCAGTATACTTGAAAATATGATATTACTGCTGTGAATACTCCTTGAGTAATGAATAGAATGTGAACCAGCAAAGCTTTCCACTTCTAACTTGTCTAAAACCTAGCTCTCATGAGGAGTAAGTTCACAGTTTCGTGTTCATTTTCTAATTACTTTTTTCTTCTGAGTTGTCAGGCCCTTTAAGTCTAACAGCAGTAATTTGATAGAAATTTAATATGAACCGTTGGAAGTCGTTCTGAGCCCACAGTTAGATTTCCTTGGCTGAGAATAAAGCTGCTTCTACAGCTAAAACTTCAATTTGTTTCTAAAATTTCAGATATATTTTATTGGTCTTCCCAATTTTACTCCTATATTTTTCAAATTAGAACATAAGCTTAGCTTGTATTATTAGATATGATACCTATCTACTTACAATATCTAGATATCTATATATATATATCTCTATAAAATATATCTAAGATATCTAGATACGTTTCTCTTGCATATGAGGGAAAATGCTGTGATCAAAAGCTTCAAACCCTCACTTTACCCTTTTTTATTTTTATTTTCCTTGTGGCTTTTCATTCAGTCACTGTACTCGTACCCTGTACTTTCCTTCTGTACTCAGTGTTATTTATAGTGTCTCTGTGAGTCTTCTACATTTGCATTTTCTTTGATCCAGTCTCTGTGATTTTGAAAAGGGCTGGTCAACTCATGTACCAAGTATGTTTTATTTACTTTTTGTCTGTGTTTTACTGCTAGTAAGATTTTGTTGTTATGAGGCTTATAAGCCTATTCTAAAAAGTTTGAATTTTTTGAAAGATGGGTAAGAAGTTCTACTTGTACATTAATTCTTAAAAGGCTGGGGTTGCTTCAGGCTTTTACCGTGGTCTTCAACTCTTGTGTATACAGAAAGGTCTTTTTTATAAAGCCAAGCAGAGATAGGCAAAAAGACCAGTTAACAGTTTCTTCCTAACCTTTAATGTGCTTTCCTTAATAGCATGACGAATTGCAAGTGGATTTAGCATAGCATAATTTGTTTTTAAATGATTGAAGAGACTCATAGCAAGGGTTGGGGTGAAGTGGCAGCTTCTGTTAGAGCTGTCAATAAATCTTGAAAAAATAAACAATTTTTTTAGACCTGTGAGTCAGTTTAAGAAAGGAGAGGTTGAAATGTACAGCCGCAGCTTTCTCCTTTTTAGAAATTCTCATCAGCTTCCACGACTATTAGATTAGAGCTGCTGTGAAAAAAAAGTATGGAATTGATACACACTGGAATATGTTATAGTCAGAAAGGCTGAGAAGGCATGATAGAAATACCCACAGTAATAAAGTGGGACCTTTGGGATCTCTTGTTTGTAATACCCCACACAGGTAAGACCGACAAGCTGAAGAAGACTCTAAGTAGATTTTAGTACTTACTAGGTCATTTCAAGTTTTCTTCTCTGTCTGCATGAAATATACTGATCGAAAAAATAAGACTGGAGAATGAAAAGAGATCCTGTGTCTAAATTAGACTATAAGAGAAATTTAGGTCAACAGAAGTAATTTATCCTTGTAGAATTCAGTTAGCATCTGTGATTTTTTTTTTTTTTTCACTTTCAGTGTAGAAAAATTACAGGCCTTGTACTTTTTCAGAAGACTTCTTATAGCACATAATGCATGCTGTGAACATGACAAATCTCATTGAATGTGAAAATTAGAAATTCTGGGTCAGTGAATGAAGACTGGCAGAATGAAAGATAATACCAGCTCCTAGCTCATTTTTGCTATATCATCTAGGAATGGGACATGGCATTATCTCGATCTTGAAGTAAAAAGACTGGCTTTACTTTTCACATTCAGACTCAAAATAAAAAATGCCAAAATGAATTCTACCCAGAAACTATACAAATTCAATATGTGTTATAAGCCCTCTAAGGAAGAAGAAACATTTATCTTCTAGGAGATTGTAATGTTGATACGGGGGTAATACTTGGGAGGAAAAATGTGTTCCTTTGAGGCACTTTTTACATTCTTGAAACTTTTCTTGAAATTCAAGGGAGAAAAGCTCAATGTTTACTCGTAATAATTAATGTATAAACTCACAGAAACTGATGCTATTAGGAAGAAAGAAATTATTGTGTCATTATAATGTATTTGTTTTGGTTCAGGAACAGAAAGGGATATCTGTATGAGTTAGACATTCTCCTTCCTCTCTTTGACAGATATTCAGCAAGGAAACAGAAATAAGAGACTTCAGTTGACCAAACCTATCCTGGTAAACAAGGTTACTATGAACACAGAACTACTGTGCAGCTCAATCTGGGGTTTCGGTTCTTGCTTTAATTACAGTAGAAGTTTCACGTGTAATGGTACAAGTTCAGATACGTACTAAAATCAGATTAGTTTCTTCTTTTTTTAATCTGTAGACCATGTAGATTTTATTCAGATGTGCTCTAAAATGATCATGGGTACATATATCTTAAGTAGAAGATGAAAATGAGAAAGTGGTTTTGAAAATCAGATTTTACTAGGAAAGGACTATAACGTCAATTGCAAGGGGCTGTTCAGCCTATGATATTATTAGGGCTTCTGACTTCTTGAAAATTGACATTATTATGGAATTAAATTTTCAGATTAATTTTATTCTGTCTTATTTTCAGTAAAGTTATAGAAGCCTAAAAATAAAGTTTTGTCTCTTAAAGAAGTCTCTTAATGTCTCTTCTCTTAATTTACTCTGGATTTTCTGCAGATTTACTCCCTTGTAATCTATAGATTCAAGACTGCTAATAATTATATTGCTCACAATTCTCTGTCTTTGTTCAACTGAGGCTCTTAAAGGAAGTTACTTTAACAAAATGACAGATCTTTCCATGGGACTGAGTCTGTTTATGGTATGCTTGCTACAATAAGTGTCAAATAGATGTTCAGGCACTCCTGTTGCATAATTTATGTTTAAAGAAGTATAATTGAAATGTAAGTATACCTCACATGAAATGAAAGTTACTGCTTTACACCAGTGTAAAGAAAGGGTTGTACTTTCACAGAAAATACTGGATTGTATTTTATCAGAGGAGTATTCACTTTAAAATAAAATGAAAACTAACCATAAAATGACACATCAATATTTGTGATTTCAAGACATTTTTCTAATTTCTAGATTTCCCCCCTTTTTTTACTAAAAGTCTAAAATTATTCAATCAAAGAAAAAACTTAAAAAACACCCCAAAAAACCCTTGTAAAAGTGTTAGTATTTACTAGCAAGAGCAGTACCTAGAAAGCAGTGTAATAGATTTTAGGTCTGCGTCTACCCATCTGCATAGGAAAGATTGCCATGTAAAAATCTTCACAATAAACTAAAGGTGTTTCTCAAAGGAAGTCTTACGGGCCACACACTTTTATGTTATTGACAGAAATATTTAGCTGGATTTCTAGTTTGCCTTGGCAACGGTAGATTGTACAGGAGAACAGAAATCCTGGAGGGAGAATTGAATTTGAATCATTCTGAACAGGCTAAATCCTGTCAGATACTGAGCTTATATACAAATAGGAAATTAAGTCTAGGATTTATGAATCCCAGTCACAGAATAGTTTAGGTGGTTGGGGAAGTCATTTGGTCCAATGCTCTGCTTAGAGAAGAGCCAACTTCCAAGTCTGATGTCATTTGATGTTAGATCACGTTGCTTGAGACATTGTCCAGATGAGTTATGTCTCCAAAGATTCCCACAATCTTTGGATACCCTTTTTCAGGTTTGAGTGTTTGTGAATTTCATTTTCCAAATACCCAATTAGTTACTGAATACTTAAATCATTTTTTTTAGTTTTGCTATTCTAATCCTTCACTCATTGAAGTTGCTAAATTTTTACTTCTGTCTTCAACAAATTCAGATTAAGACCGACATAGAGCATTATAGAATCTTGCACTGAAAACAATGTCACTTAAGGGGTGTTAACATTGTAATTCCCTGCAGCCCTTCATCAGAACTTCTGTTTACACAGAGCACAGACTTCAGTGGTTGATTCAACAATGACTATTTAACAAATCATTTTTGCTGAACTGGTACACTTAGCCACAGTGTGAAAGAAAAGCCTCTTCACAAACAGAGCCTCAGTTGGAGCGTGGGTAAACATTGTACCTCAGTCTTCTTTACAATACTGTATTCTGCTCCTGTTGTGTTTTGTAGGCTAGCGTGAATGAAGGAGAGAGAGATGTAAATCTATCTACTCTTTTTCAAAATCCTTTGTGGCAATGTTGTCTTGCAGTACATTCAGTGACTAATCTTTATTCTTCATGCTGTAGAAGGAGCTGTAGTCCTTCCATCCATTTCCAGATACAAATGTTTCTAATTGAGTACCCAGGGACTTCTAAAATTTTCTTTGTTCTTATCTTGTAGAATCTGTCTTTAAAAATGCTTTAAAAATTAATGTAAGAAATCTTATTGTCTTCCCTGAGCTTCATGAAAGTTTGCAAAATTGGCAACACCAACCCTGAACATAATCAGAGTATAGTTGTGGGAAGGGACCTCTGGAGATCACCTAGTCCACCTCCCTGCTCAAAGTAGTGTCAATTAGAGCAATATATTCAGTCTTGTCTTGAACTCAGGACTTTGAATCCTACAGATGGAGATTGCAACACCTGTGTAGGCAACTCATTCCAATATTTGAACACTCTGACATTAGAAGAATTTATCGTTTTTTTAAGGTTTAAGTAGAATTTCCTGTGTATTGAATTTGTTCCCATTGCTTTGCATCCTGTCACTGGGCACTGCTGGGAAGAATCTGCCTGTGTCTTCTTTACTGTCTCACATCAGAGTTTATACATGTCAGATAAGGCCCCCAAGCTTTCTCTTCTCAAGATTAAAAATCCCTGTTGTCTAAGCTTCTGCTCAGATATTGCGATGAACTTGCTGCCACCTGTCTGTGAGATTCTTGTGTTGAATAGAGAAGAACAATTCAACTCTCTTGAGCTGCTGGAGATGCTCTTGAGTGCAGCCCAGGATGCTGTCAGGTGCCTTTCCCGCAAGAATGCATTATTGGCTCCTGGTCAGCTTTGTGTCCACTGGGACCTCCAGGTCCTTTCCTCCCAAGCTATTTCCCAGTTGGCTGGCCCCCAGCCTCTGCTGGTGCATGGGGCTGTTCTGCCTCAGCTACAGAACTTGCATTTCCTGCTGCCGAACTTAGTAAGATCCCTGTTGGTTTGTTTCTCCAACTTGTTGAGTCACCAGAGTCTCCTGGTCTGTCAGTCCCTCCTCCTGGTTTTGTGTCATCTGTATACTGAGAGTCCACCTTGTCCCATCACCCAGGACATTAATGAAAACTTTAAACTGTTGCCTCCAGTAAGGTAAACCACCTGAGGTAGCTGGTTCTTCCTTGCCACTAATCACAACCCTTTAGGCTCAATAGTTCGCTCAGTTTTCAGTCCACATCACTTTTCATTTGTCCAGCTTGTATTTCATGAGTTTATCCATGGGGATATGATGGGAGACAATGTCAACAGCCTTGCTAAAATAAGTTAAACAACTTCCACCATTTCAGCCAGTCATTGTGTTGACAAGTCAGCTGGTCAGGATTGATTTCCCCTGCACAAATCCAGGCTGACTACTCCCAGGCACTTTTTTGTCCTTTGTATGTTTGTATATGTTTTCTAGGAGTATTTGCTTCAGTCTCAAGGCATCCCAAGTATTATGTGGATTTCATTTTATGATGGTAGAAGAAACAAGTAAAACCAAATGCAGGGGCTAGTGGGGGGAGGCTTAGTGCTGTGCTTGTGCTTGAGAAGTGTTTGAAAAGTGCTTTGCAATGGATCTTGCAGTTAGACCAGGCCTGGTACCACTGGCCAGCAGCAAACAGCTGCTGTTGCAGAGGAAGAAATATTAGGACAGGAGTGTTGGGGCATAAGAGCTTCCCTCCCTGCATGATGGTTCCCAGCCTTGTAAAGTCACTGGGATCTCCTGTAGGATGAACTCAGAAGATGAGTCCCGAAGTTTTATATTGAAATGGTATGTGGATTTTGCTAGCACAAAAGAGGTTGAGTTAAATTGCTTCTAAGTATAGGGCTCTGTTGTGTTCTTCTATAGTTAGCATTGTTAATAAAGGAATAGTGCCTTCTCAACACTGAGCTTACTGTGACTCTGAAGAAAAGATTTAGCATTTATTTTAATTTGTTTATTAGCACCAAAACGTGTACATCTGAGCACTTAGCAATAATTCGCTATAATTCCGAAGTCTTCAATATTTAAAGAAAATCTGTGCTGCAGCTCTTTTGGTAGAAATAGAAGAAAAATCTTCTGCAGTTGGAAAATTACAGACTGTGTAGGTGTTGAAATGCCTCCTGCTTCACATTCTTAATTGGCAGTAAGCCAGTTACTAAGACTTTCTGGTTTAAAGGGAAATGCTTCCCTTTGCTTTACATTTTGATGGATAAAGGTAGCATTTTGTTTGCATTTTTAGCAGTTATGGTTTCTTCCATCTTGATATGAAATGAATAAAATTTAAATTAATTAGCTTCTCCAAGTTACCTTGGCCTTTTGCATTACTACTGGATAACACAAAGATATGCATGGCTTGCCAAAGGAAAAGGATGTGTTGATGTTTAGTTTTAGTTTTAATTTTGGCATCCAGACCCTCTTGCTTTCAGATTCTATTCTTGGAGTTTATCCACTTGAGTAATTTTTGTTTTCACCTCATACTTTTTTTCATTGCTGCCTACCATTTCCTTCCCATACTGCTTTTTTTTTCATTTCCTTTTTCAATTGTGGTATACCATTGAGAGAGACAGGATGAGGAGAAAGGTAAAAGATCTGTAATTTAACCAAGTTTTTGCATCCTTTCTTAATCATGTTTGTGTGCATATGACTATACATCTGACTGCTTTCCCTACAAAAAGGAAATAATGGTAGATTTCTGTTAAAATGTTGTACATTGCATGTAGTTTTCATGTATATCTTCTATTTGCCCCCTTTCTATGGTTTATCCCTTGAATTGCTTTAATACAAAACATTCCTTTAAACCATTGCCTTCATCCTCTGGTGTGAAAAGATCTTTCAAAAGTTTTATATTTTTATGCAAAGCTATACTAAAATTTAAAGCATTCCATGTAGGAAATGATACATAATAGCTTGATAGGTTGATATTTTAAAATGTTGTCTTCTACCAGATATTATAGAAAAACATAATGCCTCTCTTTACTTACATGAAAAACCTGAGTAGTGTAGGTTTATTCTTGTTGGTTTTGTTTTGTTTTTTTAATGAAAGCTGTGAGCTTGTAATCATCATAGTAACTAATGTATTGTATGTTTATGTTTTGGTAAGTTCTGGTCAGGACATCCAAGGAACAAGTGTGGTGGCAAATCTTCCAGTCCTGATGCGACAGAATCCTGCAGAAACACTTCGTCGGGTTTTGCCAAAAATCAGAGTAAGTTTTGTGTATTGAGGTTTGAATGTATCTTTTTCTGCCAGTTTAAGTATTTTAACAAAGGAAAAAAGAAAATCCCACATTTATTGCAAGCTCGCTCTCCAAGAGGTGTATGTCCAGTGGGTCTTCCACATTAATTCACTGAATTTATGAAGTATTACAGGTATTATATATTTTTTTTAAATTGTTACACCAGAGAAAAAAACCAACCAGCATTAATACTACTTACATGTTCTAAAGATTTACCAGTGTTTTGACAGCTTTTTGAGAATTCTTTTTGAGGACCATCCGGTCATAAGGGTTCATTCTGATGTTTTCAATCTCCTTTCATCCAAACATTAGGATTTTCATAGTGCTGTGCAGAAGAGTATACTTTGCTTTTAGCTGTCTGTGTAAGTCACTGCTAGTTGTGATAGATGCATGCTGACCATGGAATGTTATACAGTAGTTTTATATAGGGATATGTTTGTATAAAAGATATTTGGGTTGGTTAACCTGGAGAAGAGAAGGCTCTGGGTACACCTTATTGGGACTTTTCAGTACTTAAAAGGGGGCTTATAAGAAAGATGAGGACAAGCTTTTTGGCAGTGCCTTTTGAGATATGACAAGGAGCAATGGGGTTAAACTAAAGGATAGATTCAGACTAGATATGAGGAAGAAATTTTTTAACATGAGGATGGTGAAACACTGGAACAGATTGCCCAGAGAAGTTGTGGATGCCCCATCCCTGGAAATGTTCAAGGTCAGACTGGATAGGACTCTGAGCAACCTGGTCTAGTGGAAGGTGTCCCTACTCATTGCTGTGGGGCTGGACTAGCTGACTTTTAAAGGTCCCTTCCAACCCAAACTATTCTATGATTCTGTGATTTTGGAGAAGGTAGGTGTCTCTGTATTTCCACTCTGTCCCAGATATGAACCCTTGCCCAGAAGAAATGTACAAGTTCATTTGAGGTGTGGTTTAAGGAGCAGCCTTGGCTAAATAAGAACAAACTAAATCACAAATGCAAATGCAAAACTTAATAACGCTAAAGATCCATGGGGCCCCTGCAGAAGAAGAGGGTTGGAGAGGGCCTTATCAATGTGTACAAACGCCTGACAAAGCGAAGACAGAGACTGGCTCTTTGCAGTGGTATCCAGTGACAGTACTGCAACTGTTGTTGGCACTGGGCACAAACAGAAACACAGGAGGTTTCTTCTGAACATCAGGAATCACTTTTTCACTGTGAGGGTGACTGAGCAGTGGCACGCGTTGCCCAGAGATGTTACTGTCTCCCTCCTCGGAGGTACTCAAAAGCGGTCTGGGCATGTCCTAGCTGTAACTGGCCTTGCTTGAGCAGGGGGATTGGACAAAATGACCTCAAGAAGACCGTTCCAGCCTCAAGCATTCTGTGAATATCAGACATCACCTCTCAACTTCATATTATCTCCTGAAACATCGGTGATTTCAGGAGACTTCTGTTTCTTAAGAGGAGCTGTTCCAACTTTTGTCTGATTATTTAGATTCAGCAAATGGTCAAGAAATAGCTCTCCTCAGGACTAAGGACTGGTATAGACTGACAGATTGTTTAGAAAACATTAAAGTGCTTCCAGTTACATTCTGTGCTATAAGATGCAGGTCAGTAGGCATTTTGCTTAAATATGTATGAGTGTAAAAGTGCTTTGAGAACAGTAACTTGAAGTTGCAAAGTAATTGGCAACCTTTCTACTTTCACCAAGTATCTGCAGTCACTACCACGTTATTCTGACATATCTAATACAGTCTTTATAAACCAACCAACTGGCTTCAAGAAAAGTTGGTTTGGTTTTTTTATGCTTGCCATACTGAATCTGTTTTTGCCTCTGGTTTTCAACTTTGAGAGCAGAATTCTTCCTGAAATTAAGGAGGAGTAAGAAGCACTGGGGATTTTCTACTCTTATTTTTCAGGCTGTAGAGAAGTGCTGGTCTTGGCCTGTCTTCAGTAAAAATTCTAGTATGGGAATACAGTTTTTGATTCTAGTTTGAAGTTTTTTTATGTAGGGATGAAGAAAATATTTGAAAGTATGATCATTTGCATGAATAGGGCCTAGAGCCTGGGAAGTATTTGTACAGTGGGAGCTGGATCTCAGTGTGATCTTAGATCAGGCTGTACTTAGTTAATTCATAAAAGTATCTTCCTGTATAATATTAAAGACATTCAACCGAAAACAGTATATGAAGGAAGAAGCATTAGGAATTGAACATAGAAATAATTTGAAATGAAGCAGACAACTTTAATAAAAATGCAGTCAATCTTTGAGCAAATTACTGAGAAAAGTAGTGTGGTTTTTCATCTTGCAGTGTCATTTAAACCCAAACTGGATGCCTTCCTAGATGGTAAATTAAATGAAACCCAAGTTAATGGGCTCCAGACAGAGGTGAAAAAGTAAAATATAATGAGGTCAGTCTAAATCCAAGTGTTTCTTTCACGTTTAAGCTTTATAAACTAAAACTTTGTAGAATGTATATGAATTAAGTTCCTTTCTGTGGCACTGCTCTTATAAAGCCAATTCTTCAATGGTGTTCTGTTATCTAATATTATTTATCTGTAATAGAAGTAAAGTTCTGTTGTAGCCATGTGCACTGCACTTCTAACTGCAAAACAGTATTTGGCATCATTAACTTGACCTATTTTCTTTTTTCTTAACCTTGTTTTTATTGGAGGAATCATCCTGACCATTAAATGGAGACGTTTATAGTCTGTAAAGGCATAATTGAACTCAACTGCGATTAGAGTCTTGCAAATGTAATCTGCCATTGCAGGGAAATAAGCTGATTTAAATTACTGCACTTGGTTCTACTTCTTTAGGTTGGGAGCAATCATTTGTGAAATCAAATTGGCACAGGAAAAATGAATTGTGTAGTAGTTTCAGAGGGCTGTTTATTTGAAAGTATTGTCACTATATAATTGCATAAGGAAACCAGCGAACTTACTTAGCATACTTGCAGACACCTAAAGCAAAAATAATGTTTTTATTAGAGCTGAGGGTAAAGCAGATGAAGAAAGAAATAAATGCAAGGAATGTTCAGTCTGAATACATTGCAAATTTGTATTTTATTTGTGAAAAATTGATAAACCTGGTTACTTCTAGAAATGTAGAAATGGGTATATGCAAATTGCTTATCATTCTGTGAAATCTAATTAAATTAAAATTGTATCAAAGAGACTATATATTTAACGTAAGTGTTTGAGGTCTGAGATGAGCAAAATCAATACATCAATAAATGCGACATATGTAAGTAATTATTGAATTGTCACTATTTTGGTTATGCTTTTTAAACAAACATACGGTATACAATTTAGATGTTAATGTAGGAATGAGATTAGGAATCTTTTTTTTAAGTTCTGCAGTTAAAATGAAGTTGCATCCTTGTATGTGTTCTTTTGCATAGAGAACCCCGCTCTGGATTTCTGCATGCACCTCCTCATGAACCTTGGAAGTCATTGAAATGCAGATGTAGGGAAAGCTTAGACATTCTTACCAGCATTTCTCTTTGTGCACAAAATGTCTCTTTTCAAATGATGTTAATAGTATTTTTCCTGCTTTCCATCTTTGGGCTCTGCAGCCAGAAGCGAGGGAGGGAGATTGCAGGTGTCTATCTGATTGACTAATAAGACATTTTTCCAAATGCTGTGATTGCGGCAAACTATGCTCATTCTTGTTGTTGTGTATACATCAAGCTTTATTCAGTGTTGTCTGATTAGTTCCAAACTCATTTTCATAGTTACTTATTTTCTTAATAAATCAGCCTCCTCTTGAAAGCTTTTCTTTTCCATAGCTGATTTTATAGTTTAAGAAAAGGTGGGGTGATTTTCATCCTTCCTTATACCTAACATTAATTTTAAGGTCTGTTATCATTGTATCCTTGATCTTCTGTAATCTCCATTATTTCTGTGTCTTTTAGTCTTAAATGAAAGTTTCTATCATATCAATGCAATTACTAAAAGGATTTGATTATGTCTCTGCTTGCAGCATTCTTTTAAGAGAATTCTGTTGTTGCAGGACAAAACGTGCATTTAAACTAGAGGTGAATTTTCTTTTTTCCAATTAATGGAATAAACCAGGCTTTCTAAATTTTAAGTTTCGATGCCTGAGTTTAACTTGTAGACATTAGAATAGTTAAGAACATGCTAATACCCTTAAATTCCATTAAATATGCTTGTCTGACTAAGATAGACAGGGAGAGCTTTTTTAGTCTGGAGTGAAAATTTGTGGAGCATCCATGTATGGGAAAATACATTACTTTCTAAATAAATAAGTCTGTAGTAAGTAAATTTAAATTACTCAACTTAGGTTGTATGAAAATGGAAAGAGGAGACCCATACATTTCCAAATGCGGAACTGTGTAGTTCTGAGTGTAAACATCAGTGCAGGCAGGTGTGTAAGCAGTCTAGAAATTTATATTTCAATGTCTCCCGAGGTCCATGAGGAGGCACATCCAGAGAATGTGTTCTCACACATGACTATCCAGAGTTATGTGCATCAGTGGAGGAGACTATTGGGAAACTTTGTTTGTTGGTAAGTAACCCTGTTTGTATTGCGTACAAAGTGAATATGTACGGAAAACCGAATTCATAGAATCATAGAATTATTTAGGTTGGAAAAGACCTTTAAGTTCATCAAGTCCAACTGTTAACCTGGCACTGCTCCATAATTTTCTGGTCTGCACTGCTGTGTTAGCATCCACAGTGTGAAGATAGTGCTTTTGATTCTCTTGGGGATGTTTTTTTGAACAAGTGTAAGCCAGAATCCCAGAACAGTGTGGACAGGTATTCTGATCCCAAAAATATTCAAAATACAAAATGCATAGGTGTCCTTATTCTTTCTTGGCTGTGGCTGTAATAGCAGTGGAGGAACAAGGACAGGCATAGTCTATGGAAATAAGAAAAAGGCAGTTTCCGTGGCTATTGAATGTGAATATTTTGTTGGAAAGCAGCGCGGTGCTGTTTCTTTTTTTCGTTTAGGGGAGCAAGGACACAGAAAATCCTTTTAGAAAGAAGCATGGCTGTAAACTGAGACAGGTCTTGAGAGATAAGTTATGGTTCTCCTTGAAATAAGATAAACTAATAATTGTACATTTGCGTGTACAAATTGTTTGACATTTGTAGAATGAAAACTTCTTGGTTTTTAGCAAGTCAAATAGTAATTTCTCAGGTGTTCTCTACAAATTATTTTCTCAGCAAAATCCCTCTGATATACAATACTTAGAGTCATAGAATCGTTAAAGTTGGAAAAGTCTTAAGATTATCGAGTCCAATTGTTTAGCCAGCACCACCATTTTTGCTGTGTCCCTAAGTTCCATATCCACGTGCCTTTTGAACCCTTCCAGGAGTGGTGGTTCCACCATGTCCCTGGCAGCCTGTTCCAATGCCTGACCACCCTTCCAGTGAAGAAAGCCACTTTCCAGCCACTCTGCCCCCAGCCTGTAGCACTGCATGGGGTTTGTGTGACCCAAGTGTAGGACCCGGCTCTTGCCTTTGTTGAACCTCAGACCATTGGCCTTGGCCTTGATATTAATTAAGATATTAAACAGGACTGGCCCCAGCACTGAGCCCTGGGGACACCCGCTTGTGACTGTCTGCCAACTTTATGGAATTCCATTGACCAGCACTCTGGACCTGGCCATCCAGCCAGTTTGTAACCCGGTGAAGAGTGCACCTGTCCAATCCATAAGCAACCACGCACTTAGCTGCAAAATGAATTTTTTTTTAATCTGATCCAGGCTTATTTTTATTTTAAGTTAGAAGACCAGCTTATGTTTGATTTTTGGCGACTGTTCATCTCAAGCACTTTAGAAAAGAAACAAAACCACATATGTAAAGTGCTAAATAGGAAATATGGGCTTTAAACTCTTACTGAATTTGGAATCACTTGTAAAATGAGTGTGATGCTTTAGTAGTATAATAATGAACTTTTTATTTTCTCGTGAAATAGAGAGACACATTTAGAAAAGTAAACAAATAGAATGTTCACTTCGTTGATAGATATTTACAGTTACTAATACTTACAGTGGATGCTACATCATAGATTGAATCCTGCAAGGTCTGTGCATAAATTTAAAATTTAAATTGCCTTTTTTTAATTTAAAAAAATAGTAATATTTCATTTCATTTCACCATATTAACTTTGTTTAACTTTTGAATTTATAATTTTAAAGACAACCTAATTAATGACTTTCTTGTGTGTCAGAGCTCAGAACAACATAATGTTTAGCTAGCTAGATAAATATTCTAGTGCATCTTGCTTTATTCTTAAGACTATATATATGTACTTTTCATTTGCATTCCATGTTAGTCGAGGGATGAAATTTAAATTGCCTTCTGCTATTTTAGTATCTCTCACTGAATGAATGAATGAAATACTTCTTTTTAATTCATGTGCGTAAACAGCAGAAGTGCAAGTGTTGGCTGGTCTGTTTCTACCTCTCATTTTGTAAAGTAGAAAAATCCACACGTATGCACTGATGAAACTTAAAGTCACAAAAAATATTGTAACTACCTTTTTTTCTCTTAGAAGATTCATGCTATATCATAAGAAAATTTAATGTCTGCAATAAATTGCTGTTAAGAGAAAATAATTTTACAGCGAATTTTATAGCTTACCCAGGTCGTTGCATATTAATTCTAAAAGTGAATGTAAAAATTTGGATGTTTTCAGTACATTTCTGCCTCACTCTCTAAATTGTTATAATTTGTAATTATACAGGAGGTTCTGCATGTTGCAGGAGTGGAAATGCAGTTAACAGCTGCTGTTTCTTTTTTGACTGTTCTGCAAGAGGAGTCGGTATCCATTCATACGTACTCCCACTCCTTCCTACACATCATTCTCCAGAACCTGGAACACAGAGATGCAGGTCAGGGCTGTACAGCTACTCGGATGACTTCTACGTGTTTTGTTTCTTTAGTGACCCTACAATACTGTGTCAACAGTGAGGGCAGTCACTGTGGCTTTGTATCTGGGCTGGCAAGAATGAAAAGATTTTTGCATGATGACCACTTTCATTCTGACATTTAAATGTAATTCTGATTGAAGCAAAAAAACCCTCTCACTTTGTCTGAAGGATTAAATCCCAAAGTTGTTTCTGAGTCTCAGTTTCTCCTGAAGTACCAACTTTTTGTGGCTGAGAAAATGGAGGCTGGTTGACAATTCTTTTGTGTTGAATATTTTTTCTTAATTTCTTTGACACTAATTATAGAATACAAAGGAAAAAAAAGGCCTATTGTGAAACTAGGAAGTTTCAGTGGGCATAAGAAAAGAATATGCTTCTAAATGAGGGAAATTAGCTTTATAAAGCAATTAGAGTAATAATTAATTTTGTATAGGAATTGGAAAGGGAAAAGAAATGGGGATAGACTTTGCTTCTTACCTGTCCTCCTCCTTACTTTGAAGTCTTGAATGTTTAGTGGCTTTCAAGATACGCAGCTCCTTGAAGACGTGTGTAAAAAGAGCAAATTTTGTAAAACTGGTGTATGTTTTGGTTTAGTCATTGTATGTACAATATAACATATCATGTATAACTCATTTCTTTTAAACAGGTGTCAGCAATGCGTGGTTAGAAACTCTTCTTGCTGTAATAGAAGCTTTACCAAAAGAAACTGTCAGACATGAGGTAATAATAATCTCTCACTTGTGCTAACAAAAAATAATATTAAGATTGTAAGATTGTATTTCCCTGCAAGTTTTATTCACCTCAGTCAGATTTGTGGCAGTTCTGTACCTGTGAAAATAATAATGGTTGTGGAACACACTGTAAGAGACGAATATGCAAAAAGGCAAGACAGGAAGTCACCTTAAAAAAAGTACTGTTCTTCAGCAAATAAAGTCAACACTTACTTACACTGTAACACTTCCACTGCACCTTGTATTCTCAGTAACGTTTTCCTGCAGTCTGTTTTGATTTACAGGATAGTATCTCACTCTGTGTCTTCTTCATGAAGAAACTACATTTTGTTTACTACTGGACTAAAATTCCAGTCTGCTATGTCTGCTAAATGGGACTGAATGCTGGAGATCCATTCCTTAGTGTATTTCAGTTGTTCTTGATGTACCAAAATCCTAATGCACTGCAAACTCTGAATTTTTCACTGTGTAGCTCAAGAAGGAAGAAGAAAATCTGTCACTAAGTTATAATGCCAGTCCCCTTTAGTCAGCTAATTTATTCACTTTTAAGTATTCATATTTTATTAAGTTTAAAAGCTTTGCAACAGGCATATTTACTGTGTTTATAATTTAAAACAATATGGAGATTTAAATATATGATTGTTTGTGTGGTATAAAACTTCTCGTTAAAATAAGGGTAAAATCCAGAACTGTTTAAAAAATAAACTTCTAAAGGGTAAAAACTTAGGTTAGATGAAGCACATAGAAATTATTCTAGTCACCTCCAAAATCTAATTGCAATGTAATGCTAAAGATGTCATTTAAACAAAATGGACTATTAATGTGCATGGGCGCTATTATTGTTAGTACTGATTAATTCAGTGAAAAGGTTAATGACATTTGGGATATGTTTTTCTAGATTTTTTTAAAGAAGAGGAATACTTTATTTAATGCTCACAATTTTTCTGCTCATACTTCTTTTTTTTTCCCATGTAGATCCTGAATCCACTGGTTTCCAAAGCACAGCTTTCTCAAACACTTCAGTCCCGCTTAGTTAGTTGTAAAATCATGGGAAAAGTAGCTAACAAGTTTGAAGCTCATATGTAAGTAGACTGTAAATATATTTTCATTCCACAGTGTAAACCAGTATTTCTTTGTTAGTGGACAAAAATTACTGCAAGAAAAGTAGACTTTATTGCAAAAATGAAATGATTTTTTTTTAACCAGATCCCTTTCATTATTTAACTAGCATGTTCAGACTTGCTAATGATCATCATTTTATAACTTGAGTTTGTTCGTTCTTTCACAGATTTGAAGAGATACCATTTTTAGGCCATTTTTCCTTTTTTTTTTTTTTAACTAGAAAATAAGCCACAAAGTGGATTTCTCTGCAACTTATAGACACAATCCACAGCTTCATCTCCTTGGAGTTTCTTGTCAAAAACCATAAACAGAAGAATTCCATTCCTAACTTTATATTATGTAACCAAATTTAGCATGTAGACCTGTTTTTTTCTATCCCTAATTAAAATGTAGATATATCAGGAACTGCTGCTGTTCCCTGATATTATCCAGCCCTTAGATTCAGTGTCTGTGAGTCTGGACAGAAGAGTGTGCAATGATGGAAGTAAATCTGAGTAACTCCAATGCCCAAAGCTGGTGTGGTTCATTCCTTGGTCAGTTTACCCAGGCTTATGATGGTAGGACTTCACCAGATGTGTTTCCTGTCTGGGCAATTGGCACAATGTGACTTTGAATTACAGGAGCAATCCACTGCACAGAAACTGTCTAGCTGATGAAGTCCACTCTAATAATGACTTTGATGTGCCCCAAAATGCAAGAATTCAGCATAACAGGAAAGAAGAACAACAGGACAATATGACAAGATATTTAGGAATAAATTTCTTTAGATTATATAATTTTTTCTTTAATAAAGAAGAACTAGAAGCAGCCAAAAGGAAACTATCTAAATCTTCATTTGCTGTTTAGACTATACTTCTTGGACATTCAAAAGTTAATGAACATGGTAGAATAGTACTTTTTGAGAATGTTACCAAAGCCTTCTAAATCTTTATATTCCAAATCTCCAGGACTCTGTCAGAATAGCAGTTGCATTTATTTATTTTATGTTACATTCTCATGAAAATCAGTGACTTTACGGATTACTTGGAATCTTATATGAGCATATAGCAGTGTTAATTAGTAGCCATAATTATCATATTTTCTTGTTTTGTGTTTCATCGAGGTGATACCTTGCTGTTCAGAAGTAAGAATCTCCTCATTTCAGTAAACAGATAACAGCACCTTTTCTGCACAGCCACTGCATTTTAAGAAGATAACTGAGAATTTTCTGGGGCATCTTGTTCATCTGGTAGAGAGCTCTGAGTGCAGTTCAGAGGCCTGAGAGCTGGGTCCCCAGGTTTAGAATGTGGCAGATTGAGTAAAATTCAGGACACACTCTCATTCCCCTTTCAGTAGGGCTCTTGGTACAGGCCCAGAAGATGTATCTGGCCCCAGGAACAGGCAATACATAAACGTATCTTCACTTTCTTCTTCAGAATGGCACAGTTTTTCCTCATAAAATTTATACTGTAAGTAAATACTTTGTATTTGATGTTACTCCCAGGTTATTTTATATCCTGTCCTTGTCATAGAACATTAGTTTTTCTACCCTCTGTTCCAGTGTTCCAAGTTAAAAAGTCTTTTTTTTATGTAGCCCCTACTTTAGAGTATTCTAAAATGCCAAACTTCCAAGACTGTACAATTTTTGAAACTTGAGGCTAAATTTTTCTGTAAGAAGTAAGTTAATTTTCACTGGAATGGATGGAGGCTGTGCAAGCTGGCTTGAAAATTTGCTTGTCTGTGTCTACATATTATTTATCTTGAGTTTTGCAATAACATAAGGATTTTTATAGAGATATTTTATGAATACTTATGACAGAATCTTGGGCAGTGAAAGGAAACACGATGGCTGATTCTACCAAGTTGTAGTATGTGTTTTTACTTAAATAGGAATCAAAATTTTTATTGTGTATCTGCCATTGATTTATGTGAATACTTGGTCTACTTGCCTTAAGGCATTGCAGTATTCATGCTTTCAGTCTTAAATTCTTCTTCTCCTTTCTTCCTAATTGTGTCTTGGATGATACCTGCGTATCAAAGATGAGGTATTACAGACATTTAATTGGGATTTGCATTTCCATTTATATAATTCTTTGTATTCTTTCAGTGGCTGTTCAGAAATTGTGCTGAAGATGGTTATTAAATGAGGACAGCATTCTACTACAGTAGCCTACCTACTGTTTTTGTAGTTTATAAGAAATAATAGATGAAATAGGAGCAAATGATAGTGACAGTAAATATTCCTTTTCCTGTTTCTCTGTGGCACATATTTGCGTCTAATGTACAATATTCTTTTTTTAATTACTAATTATCAGAAAAATCATTTACTATGTGTGATAAATTAGTAATACGTGGGATAAACAAGTAATGTATGAGTAAATTTCAGTACTACTCAATGGATATGTTCTTGTTCTATATATTAATTAAAAATGTTCACATTTTTAGTATTAAAAGAGAGGTTCTTCCGTTGGTAAAATCACTGTGCCAGGATGTGGAATATGAAGTTAGAACTTGCATGTGTCGGCAACTGGAACATGTAGCTCAAGGAATAGGGTGAGTACAATTTGCCTAACTGATCTTAAATGCAAAATATTTCTCTAAAATGGTAACCTAAAAACTCCTTTTAAAATTGCTGAATTCATGCACACTCAGTAATGAATTTGGAGCGTACAGATGTGTTCTTAGGAACTGGCTGTTGGCAGTTGTTGCTTTTCCACTTTTAGATTTTTCTTTCTCTTTTATAGTAAAATTGCTGAACCATAAACCCAACAGTTTTTTTGTAAATAATTACTTCGTCTATAGCTTCTTGAAATCATCTCAATTACCCATTGGTGGTATTTGGCCTATTTAAAAATCCTGACAAGTATTAGCAGTTTCAATAATTACTGTGCAGTGTTTGAGGAAGGATGCTAAATGGGTTTTGTAAGCAAATTTCAGCTCAGTATCAACTTTTACTCAAAGCTTGAAGGCCTCCAATATTCACGCATAGGATTAAAAAAATCTGGAACTTTAATAAAAGAAAATGTTAATTACACACAGGATTGGTCTCTGAGTGAACAAATACTTTAAACTTCGAGGTCTCTCTACCTGCTATTTTGTCAAGGAGGAAAAAAAGCAGTAACTTCTTTTACAGACTGGAAAATTTATCAACTAATGTTCCCTATCGAGTGCTAGACAGCAGAGATAGATTAGTTCTTGAGTGTCTGTCTGGCTTTTAAAATTGTAAATCTATGAGCAAATTCAAGGATGAGGCTGAAACTGAAGTGTAGTTGGAAAGATCCGTTAAGTACGTACTTGAGTTTGTTATGTTAGTACAGGTGTGTGTGGAAAGGATGCTTTCCTGTAGCTGTGGAATGTTTTTTGGTTTTTGGGGGGTTTTTTTTTTTGTTTGTTTGGGGTTTTTTGTTGGTTTTTTTTGTTTTTTTTGTTTTTTTTTTTTTTTTAAATGGAGAATTATATTGTGATTTAGATTCTGAGTTATTAAAAAAAAAAATTAAAAAAAACATCAAAACCCCCCAAAACTATACCACCAGAAATTCCTGAAGCAATGTGCTTAGGGAATATAGAGATGCAGGGAATTCTCAGCAAGAGGTAAGCATTGCTGTTATGTACTTAATTTGTCTCTTTTTTTTTGTAAGGTCATGAAGGTTAGTAATTTCTAGATTCCTAGAAAAACTTGTCTTTATTGCACAGAAAATAATCTTATCTATGTGCTTTAGGCACTTCTTCTGCAAGGTTTTAGTCCTGCAGAAGTTCAGAGGATGTGAATAATGTTGAAACCATATTATACTCATCTCAGTAAAGTTGCTTTTTTGTTTTTTGTACTCACTCTAATTTATATGAAAATGTAGGCTAGTGTGATAAATCATTCTAACATTTGCCATATTGAATGTCTTTCAATATAAAAGAACTTGTGATTAAAGAAAAAAAGGGTACTATTTCTCAGTACTGTTGATATTTGTAAAACTGTGAGTTTAACAGGCATTTTACTAAACTGAATTACTGAATAATTTGAACTTGCATTTATTTTTACTGTGTGCATGGGTGTCATGCATCTTCCTGTATCACAAAATTGAATTCTGTTTAATGGGAGATTAAAGATGAGAGAAAGAGAGGGTTCTGTTTACCTCCAGGGAGTAGCCTGGTGTTTTTATTCCATAACTACTATGTTTTGAAGGGAGAAATGGTTCTGTCCATCATATTAGTTTGAAGATTTTTGATGCCACCAATTTTGAAATCCAAAGAAACATTTGCAATTTTTTTTTTTTAAATTTCTTTCCCGCTTCCCCCTGTTTCTATGTTTTGATTTAGGATGTAGTCCTAACCTTTTCTTTCCTGGTCTTTCTTAGGCTGTCTGTTCTCATCTATCTCATTTGTTCTTGCTCAATCCCATGGGAATTTTTTTGTGTCTTAAGTTTGAGATATTGTCTCCATTTCCATGGATTCCTTTAACATTCTCAGTCAACCTGTGCTGTAGTCAAGAGCTGAGAAGTAAGCATATGAATTTGGCTTTGAAAATGATTTGTAATGCATAATATGGAAATTTTTTTTAAACAGTGCAAATATGTAATTCTGAGTAACGTATCCCTTACCTAGGATGTGCATATAGTTAGAGAATATTTCTTGCAGCTACAGAAATTATTTTGGTGGTAGCCTTTAGGAAGCTCTCTACAGGTTTGTATGAACCTGTACGACTTTGCTTTCAGCAGTTTCACTTTACATTTAAAACAGGTTTATGAACAGCCAGGTGTTAAAATAATAACTGAAAGTGTGCGCTTGTGTCATTTTCTTCACTCCTCCAAGTGCAGTTTAAGTTCAACATATATTAAGCAGTGTGAAAGAAGAATGAAAAAATGTTGTTTTCAGTGGTTACAAGGTGGCTATATCTTATACTAATAAGTAACCATACTGGAAAGGAAATTTTCTTAATTCTGTTTAGTGTCTTTAAAATGAACTAAATTTAATTTATTCTACCTGGGAGTTGAAAGTTTTAAAAAATTATAGGTATTATGCAGTGGCAAATGACAGTATTACTGTCATTATTAAATTGTAATTTACCCAGCCTTAGAGTAGTGGGTTTAATAGGGCTAAATACTTTGTTATCAATTAGTGGTCTGTCCTGTGTATTTTTCTTAGATTCTTTCCTCACCAAGTTTTATTTTTAGCATTAATGCATTTATATAGACTCTTCTCTCTGTGAAGTTTTTACTTAATCCCTTCTCAATGCTTTGGATGATTTAATCTCATAAGAAGTGGTGAACATTCAGTATTTTCAGTATGAAAGCTATTCCAGCGTGTCATGTTGAGGATGAATAGGTGGTAGGTAAATGAAGAACTAAACAGACATGAGTAAATCTTCAGGTAAATGTTGAAGGTATAATGTGACAACAGTCTCAATGCTTATTTTTACTAGTTAGTTAGTTATTGCCACTAAATGATCTACCATTTTCTTGTAATTTTATTTGAATATTTAATCATTTGCTTGGAAGAATACTGTTAAGATACCTCTTGGTTTGCTGGTAAGAATAATAAACTCTGTAAGGTGCAAATCACTTTGATGCTGATTATAAACATTTGAAAGGATTATTGTTTATATTGACTTACAAAAGGGGCAGCTGTTAATACTGTAGTCTAATTGGAAGGGATATTGTGAACATTTTTATTTCAGCATCCTGGAGTTAAGTATTAGCAGTATATTAGTGGGTCAGTACACACCAAGGCAAAAAAGGACAAGCAGAACCCTTTCTTCACTACTTTAAACCGAGGCTAAAAGCCAGTGTTTAGACTCGTTGGGAAATCACATTTTCTCTGAGCAGTCATGCTCTCTGTAAAGAAGGCTCATCTTTGATGTATAAAATATCCAGACACTTCAATCCAACATGGCTCATACTTAATAATTTTTGGCTTTGGACCATCATACTGAGCATATTGGATCATAAGAATTTTCTTAGTGACATAGTGAAATAGCTGGAATCCGTGATTTTTTTTCAGACTACATTTTCTCTAGTTTATTTTGAGCTAATTTGAATGCTTTTTAAATGATGAAGTTTTGCATTTTAAATTTGCATGTTTGTTTGGTTGACAAAGAAAAAAAGTCCTGAGATTGACTGGAGGTTTTTCTTTAGTTTTAATTTCCTTAGAACTTTGTCAGTTTTTTCTTCTTGACTTCCCAAAAAATACCTAAATGAGTATTTCAAGGAAGAATTCTGTTTTGCAGTGGCAGTAGTGTTTCATTGTAAGTTTTCTTTTGACTGCTTGCTTCACGTTGCAGGACAGAACTAACAAAAACTGTAGTGCTTCCTGAGTTAGTGGAACTGGCAAGAGATGAGGCCAGCAGTGTACGCCTGGCAGCTTTTGAGACCTTAGTGAATCTGCTTGATATGTTTGATGCAGGTAAGAATTTAATTTGGGCTTTCTAGCCCAAATTCGTGCTTTAGTGCATCTTATAATTGTACTTAAATGCTTTTTGTTCTGTCTGCATTATTCAGACATTTCTGATTTTATTTTGTTTATTGCTTTGTCCTTTATATCTCCTTATATTTCCTGTCTTGCAGTGCTTGATATGCAGAAAGTTTTAAGGGAGGGGAACCTAGTTTTCCATGAAATCAGTTGTCATATTCCAAGTTTCTAATGTAATGTGCCTCGATGGAGTGAGTAAAATTACTGTATAAATGATGGGAATATTGTGTTGCTACTATTTAATTAATTAATGTAGTGCTATCAATACACAGAATATAAAGTGCTAGCTCAACAAAAACATACTGAGTGGGAACTTGGTGATGAATTACTACAATATAGGGTCGTATTTAAGCCATATGGAGGAGTGGATAAGGAAAAGAAAAAATTATATAGTTTTGGGGAGAATACTGTAAATGGACTTTTTAGCAGTTAGTGTTTATATCACTAAGTGTGATAGTAGGTTAATTTTATAATTCTTGAGCCTTTGGATTGATGCTATCAAGTTTGTGGCTCTCTTTGCACCTCGCAGTCTTCACTCCTCCTCCCCCACCCCCTGCCGTAACTACTGCTTTGAGTTACTGTAAGAAGCTTAGAGAAAGCAGTCAGGGGTTATTTACAGGTTTGGAAGGAATGTGTTTCTAGAAATTGGGTTTGCTTTCATGGCTGAACTAGAAAATGAACACTTTTGAAGGTAGATGACCCAAAATTACATTCTAGAGTTTATCTCCCACAATATTAAAATATTTCTTCAGGCAAACCTAACTTTGTTCAGCCAAAATGATTTGCTGAATTTTGCTGTTGATCTACCATTTAAAAAATCATAATCCCTTTAGAACTCAAACATTTTAATACAGTGCTTTTATTCAAAATAAGTCAAAATATATAAATTTCTTTAAACACTTGCTTCTTTATTTTATAAGGAGGCAGAGTGCTTGGATGTGACTTTAGTTTCTAAATGATTTGATTTCTTTCCGTTATCCTTAATTATTTTGTTTCTTTGAATTTATTGTATGCGAAAAGATTTTGAAACACTTCTCAGTAGGTTAAAAAAATTAACTTGCAGCATATCCAGGTTTTTGTATTTACTGTCAGAGTCATGTTCAGTCTTGATCTCCCTGTGTGCCTACTATTGTAAGAAATTTTGTTGTAGGAGTACTGCAGTATTCTTTCTCTCTCTATATTCTTGGTGAATGGAGAAGGTAGTGACTGTTTATTTATTCTATGCCTCATCCTTTAATGGGGGATGCCTTTTCACTAACAACAAACAAACAAATGAGCATAACAGGCAAAGTATTAAATTTAGGACCTGCATTATATTAACACGCTCATCATTCTCTCTACCTCTTTTCAGAGACTGCCTGCCAGAAGTAATCCTGAGACTGTTAAATGAAATTTTTCTTAATTTATGACAGAAGTTCAGTCTCTGTGCTCTTTTTTAAAATGTTGACAAATGGTTAACTCTAAAAATTTCTGTTTTTCAGATGATCGGAGTCAAACTGTTCTCCCATTAGTGAAATCGTTCTGTGAAAAATCCTTCAAAGCAGATGAATCTATCCTGGTTTCTTTATCTTTCCATTTAGGGAAACTGTGTAATGGATTATATGGTATGATTTAATTTCTTTTTAAAAATCTTAAAAATATGGGAGGATTGGAGAATTTGAACCGCTTGGAAAATATCCAGATTTGAATGTATGAAATTAAATGGTAGTTAGATTTTGGAAATTTCCTCTTAGAGTGACCATCTGCTTATTGTTTGTTTTTGTTTTGTTTAGGCAGGGTCAAAGATGGAAACATGGTGTTTTATCTTTGGTTTGACTGATTTATTTGGGTGTTCTGGAGCTTGTGATTTGGATGACTGAATTTTTGGAACTAGAAACCTTTGAAAACATTATGATGTTAACTTTGTATGTTCGTTTCTGTGCTCGATCTCCTTTTTAAGGCACAGAGCAGAGTGTGGCCCATAAGGACCTTCAGGGGAGAAAGGAGACCTAATGGCATGTGGATTCCCCAGGTGCAGCTGAGGCCAAATCTGAACTCATAACTTTTATACCCATAATTTGTGCTCAAATTTTCACTTGAGCACAGCATATCTTTCCTTGATAATTCTGCCCACCATATATTACCTGTGGAGGAACAGCACAGAATCATGGCTTTACATTATAATTTCCTTCTAGACTCTTAAAACCTTTGATCTTTCCCACAGCTCTTTAAAATGAACCTTCATGATTACGTTAGAGACTGTCAAAGTGACCATTGCTTCACTACAAATTACATGAAGCGGCTGTTCCGCAGTGTCAAACTGTTATTTTCAGAAACAGAGAGCTAGGACAGTCCATTCTGTATTTATCATGTTTTTCCAGTCTTCTTTTCTCTAGATTGAATGACTAATTCCTGATCTTTCTTCACCTCTGAACTCCATCTGACAAGTTCATATTTTTCTGAAAGTGTTACGCCTTAGGACAGTTGAACAAAGTGAAAGGGTTACTTCATGTGTCTTGCCAGATATGTTGCTGTTCACATTTTTCAGTATGAAAAATTGCTTTTTAAAAAAAATTAATCTAGCAGCTAGTTAGTGTTTCTCTTTCCTGGCCTTGTGCAGGTGATGCAGATCAGGCTAAGTATGGTACCTTTCTGCTGTTCTAATGGAATAATAGTCTAAAGTTCTAAGGCCATATGTCCTGTTACTGAAGATCTTTTTAAACTCTGTCTCTGAAGAATAAGCAGTCTCTGTCCTTGGTTGATGCTTTCAGAATACTGAATAAGCAAAGTCTCTTGTCCAGCATCCAGAAAATCAATGAAAATACTGAATAGTACCACAGCTGGGACAGAACTTTCTTTATAGTTTCCTGTCTTGTCAGTAGTCCATGGGTAGCTTTCTCTTAGTTGCTTTTCCCAGCAGTTTTGGAGCACCTTTACAGTTTTTAATCTCTCATTCCTGTTCCCTTGTTGTGAAAGTCGTGACCTTTACTGCCTCTTTTGTTTCACACCTCCTGTTATCTCATACTAGAAGGAAATTGAATCAGCTTGACAAGTTTTCCTTTGGCCATGTTGTCTACTGCTATTTTTTGGAAGGGGGTAGGGTGGTGTTGGCATTTAGTAGTAGATTTTTTATTTCTTTTTTTGTTTCAATTTTTTCAAACATATGAAAGTAACCTGACTTACCCAATTATCTGGCTTGTCCTTTCCCTCTCCAGCTATTAAATATCAGTACCACTTCAGCCCTTTTCTGTTCCGTTATTTGACTTATTTAAGAATTCAGCAACTAGTACTTAAGTATTTTGAATACTGGAACGAAGCACATCTGACTGCACATTTTGAAAACCTCTTTTTTAAAATTCACTGACCTGTTGCTTCTCTACTTAAAGCTTGAATCTTTTTCACAGTTACCAATTGTACTGTATGATATTAATGGAATTTGAAAAAACAAATAAAATTATTAAGCATTTCAGCCTTCTTGGTACCAATCACTGATAGCTTTCCACCCTCTCTGGAGTAGAAAATCGAGCTTTACCTTGATTATTCTCTCATTACTAATGCACTTGTACTTTTTGAATTTTCTTGTTAGTTGCATTGCAGTTTGTTCTGAGTACTTGTGTGTACTGATTATACTCTGCTAGATTCAAGGGGGGCGGGAGGGAGAGGAGGGATAAAATCAAGATAATTGATAGATTTTAAAATAAGATTTGTTTGGGTACATTATTAATAGCATTTGTAATGAGGAAAGTTTGTTGTTTTGTTTGGTTTTGTTTTTTTCTTTTTTTGAGGCATTTTTACTCCTGAACAGCACTTGCGGTTTTTGGAATTTTATAAGAAGCTTTCCACACTGGGTTTACAGCAGGAAAATGGACACAATGATAATCAACTGCATCTGCAAACTCTGGAACAGGAAAAGAAGTATATTTCAGTGAGGAAGAACTGTGCTTACAATTTTCCAGTAAGTAATATTAATTTAAGGTTTAATATTAATTTGTGTCATGCATGTAGTTCACTAAATAGGACTACATGAGTGATAGAGGAGTTATTCCCAAATTGTCAGCTAGATTTGAGCTCTTTCCTGCAAAGTTTCAGTTAGTGAGGTTGTCCAAAAGAGTTAGCAGGAAATATTACTCTTTGCAGAGTCTCAGAAAATTATTGGCAAATTTTGACTGAGGAAATGGTGTTCTAAGAGTTTACTGGTCTTATTCTTTCCTACACATTTTCTCCAAACTCTTAGCACAAAGGATTTGGGAAGATGTCTGTGAAACAGTTCCCAGTTTCAAACCACTTGAATCTACACTTTCACATTCATTGTGTGTCACATCATTCTCGGGAGTTGAAGATGGAAACTGAATGCTTGGGTTGATGTTTTAGTCACGTTCCTGCCTGAGTACAGAAAGTCTTTTCAATTTTATGTGAGGTCTTTAAATACGCCAGTCATGTTTCTGTAAATCTGCTTTTTATTTTGACATTCTGCATTTGTATTCAATGAAAACATGTTTGCACCAAGAGCCAGTAGACAACTATTTTTTCTTCTGCCTTTTCAAGGCAAGCACACTGTATGTAGGTAGACATCTGTTGGTTTATTTGAGTGAAACCAAGGTATGTACAAACACAGTCATGTTGAAATTCAGATTCTTGCTTTGCTGCTTGCTAAAACGTTCTTTGTTTTTGAAGTATCCATTGGCAGTTTTTGCTGGAGTACAGAAACATTAGGAATGTTTATAAAACTGAGGTTTTCTATCTCATGGTTTTAGTCCTTATCTTCAGAAGAAAGGTCTGCAGCATGTCTGGAAGATACATAAATTCAGTTTAGTTCTCACCTCTGGATTTTGTCAGGTGCCCATGTTTTAACAAGGCCAACAAAACCTTCACAATTGCTCCTTAAAATAACGACCTGTTATCTCTTAAGTTCGTCTTATAATCTCCGATAGTGTGATTCTTTAGCTGTATACTTAAAAAAGGACTTTATCCTTCCACAGGCCATGATTGTTTTTGTGGATCCAAAGAACTTCCATTTAGAACTTTATTCTATATTCTTCTGCCTTTGTCATGACCCCGAAGTTCCTGTCAGATATACCATGGCCATAAGCTTCTTTGAAGTAAGTCCACAGTGGTTCTTTGTTACTGCTCACATGGGTTTGTTTTATTTTGTTTTCTTCTTTAAGCTTACATTTGTGACTGTTCAACCAAAATAAAAAGACTTGAGAAAATGTATAGAAATTATTCATTTTGTCAAGGGTGTTTAGTTCCTTCCAACCTCTGTATGTAGCCCATGTGCACACATTATTTTATTTAAGTTGTGTGACATTTGGCTACAACAGACTCCTGCTAGGTCAGATTGTAAGGAGCAAAAGCTAGAAGAAACTTTTAATGATCTAGTACCACAAACATAAACAAATGTAGTAACTATAATATTTGAAGTTTTTCAATGCTATTAGAAAACAGACAAATGGGAGAAAGGAACTTGCCCTTTTTGTGCCTGAAAACCTTTAGAACTGTAGTTTGCTGGTGTGGAATGTGAGGAATATTTATGTGGAACAAATCCAAATGAAATGCTCAATTTAATATGAAACTACTTGGAAATTTATGCAGATGTAACAGCATATGTATTCTTAAATTTCTTTTCATCTTATATAAGTTCTACTCTGTTATTTTCATAAAATTTTAAAAATTGTATAAATGCATAGGTAGTATTAGCTATATGGGGTGAATTCCAGAAATTAAAATACACTCTCCTAAATACAGAAACCAATATAGGGAAATCTTTGATGTTTTCATATTCTCTTACTGAGAATCCTTGTGTTTCAGTCCTTGAGCTCAGCTTTGATCCCATTTTGTTGCTGGGGAAATTGGTAAATTAAGCAGTTTGCTGAAAATCTTTAAATGACTAGCAGAGGAAAAAATGGCTTCATTTCCACCATTGTAAGAAAGATGTATGGATTTCCAGTTCTCATTACTTGTTGATGCCTTGTTTTAATGAATGATAATCCAACATGATTGTTGAAATTGTAAAATCAGCATTTCATTCTACATAATATTTGGATTTAGCTATATAACACTGTTAAGGTACTGCCTGAATATAAGGAAAGTATTTTAGCTCATTTTAAAAAACCTGTAAAATTATACCTTGGTCTAAACGTACATTTAGTTCTTTTTGGTTTAATTTTAACAGCATAACTAGGCAACCACGTGACAGACAAAAATGAGTAATTTATGGCATTCCCTGCTAGGTGGATTACTTTTCAAAAAATAAAAGTCCTTGTAGCCATTTCCCTAAAGCTTCATCTTGATTGGAAGTAAGCTCTTATTTTCACTTGGCTTAAAAAACCATTAAAAAACATAATCTAAACATTCCTTGTGGCAAAAAAATCTCATTCCTCAAGTTTGTGTTGTGCTTGCTATCAAAGCTTTTTAATAGCATGGAGATGGACTGCTAGTGTTTTTTAAAAATTTACACGAGACTTATGAATCACATGAGTCACAGTCAAAAACCCAAAGAAGTAAGGAGTGAAAACTTCAGATGGAAGGTTGGGGAAGCTTAAAATCCAGCACTGGCTAAGAAAATTTTTATGTTTTATCTTCTGTAAATTTTATGTCAGGCTGACTCTTAACTCTCCTAATTTGCAACATTTGAATATTCCACAAGGAAATTTCTAGCCTGGCAGTGCAGCCTTAAACATTTTTGGTGAATGTGAAGTAGAGTTAATTCTAAAAGCATGTTTCATAGTTAAAGAATAGACCTGTTTCTTGACTCATGGTCTTTATATAAGCATGTTTTTAATGTGATCAGTGGGAAAGCACACAACTTTAGGAGGCTGATATTAAACAATTTTTTCTGTGTCTCTTCATGCTTGCTGTTAAGTAAGTAAGTGATGTTGTGCCATAGAACTAAAGAATGTTTCACCTTGCTATCTTACTGTCATTTTTTAGGTTGCTAAGCTTTTAAATTCTGATGTGTATGCAATACATAAAGAACTGGTTACGCTATTACAGGATGAGTCACTGGAGGTAATACACTTTTTTTGGAACTTTTTTTGGCTTATTACATCGAGGCAGATTATCTTCATGTTTAATAACTCTTCAGTAACACAGTAGAGTAACAATCTGAAATGATTAACAGCTTTTACTTCTGTTGCACAGATGCTACCTTAAGATGCCAGCCTTCTGTGAGTAAACAGGAGGAAAATAGGAAGGTGTTTGAATTTAGTAAACCCCCACTAAATTTATTAGCTTTCAAAAATACTAATTCTAAATAGTTTTAATTGCTGTATTATTTATTATCTTACAAATTCTTAAAAAGTTTTGGGTTTGCTACTATATTAAAATAATAGTTGATGGGATTCAAGGTCTTTTGCTCTGTTTTATTTTTATTGTCCAATTGAAGAGGAGGTGAAGAAGTTGTGTATGGTTCAGAGATAAAGATTTACAGAAGGAGTTTTGGTCCAAGGTAACCTGCATAGAACATGAATCAGTTATATTGCAGTTAACATAGTGAGAATTTTTTTGATGGAAAAAAAGAGACATATTTATTTTTGAGACAAAATCACCATTTCCTCTGATACCAGTTACTCCAGTAGTTGATGTTTCTTGTTTTCTCTGAGGATCTTTGGATATGGCATGGAAAAAAGAGTTTTGTATTCAGGTACTCTTTTTTTCATTCAGTACCTTTTGTTAGATGTTTTCAGGGAAATTAATAATATTCATAGAACATCTGTTTACAGTTTATGAAATTCTGACCCATATAAGAAGATTTCTCCAGTTGAACACCTGAAGGTTGAGACTTAGAAGCATCTGGTGACTTTGAATTTTGTTTTGTTTTGATCTATATATGTTTATATGAATAATAAAAAAATATATTGAGTTTTATCTTGTATACCACCTCAGTCTGAATTGGTACAAAAAATATTCAATTATGTACTTTTCCAGTCAAGTTAAAGTCGCACAACATTTGAAAGTAGGGCTAGTCTATTACTATAGGCTATATATTGCATTTTGTCTAGCAACTGCATTTTTTCTTAACACAGGAAAAATTGCTTTTAAGATACAGCTGACAAATATAAAAAAGCATTTCTTTTTGTTTGTTGAGGCTCTTACCTCCTGGTGAAACATAGATCTTTCTTAAGGATGAATGTTCATTTTAAAATACTATATTCTCTGGATGGTGTAGAAAACTTGTCTGATCACATGAATAAAAACTGTGACCTGTAATGCTTATATTACTTACTACATTAAAATATCAGTTTTAAATCCCAGTCCTCATCAATGCAACTAATATCCTTTTTTTTCAACATGGGAGAGCAGTAACTTGAAAGGTGTCAGCAGGGATCTGTTGGTGGGAGTTAAAAATGGAGTTGAGTTCATTTACAGACCTCTTTCATGCAGCCTTTCTTTAAATAGGTGTTAGACGCCCTGGTAGGTCACCTTCCTGAAATCCTTGAACTAATGACTAATGGAGGAGAAAACAGTGGATCAGAAAGCAAGGTGTGTATTCTCGTGTGGTTTTTTAAATTTTCTTTCTAAGTGAAGTAGCAAATTTCAGAAAAATTTTGTGGGAAAATGCTTTCATGATTAGTTTCTGCTTTGGAGAGATATGAAGTTTCTGTTTGTTTGTTTTGGGTTTTTTTGATTGTTGACTTTATAAACTTTAACATTAAAAAAAAGAAGTTTTGGAAAGATTAGAATTAATATAAAAATGAACATTTTATACGTGTTCTTTTTCTAATTAACCACAGGTTACTGAAAACAAAACTTGGTTTCATGTTATGGGAATGATAGCTAGTATCTATTTTACTCATGAATGCCATTTTCAGGCTTCTGCTAGAAGGAAATCTATTTCCTAAAGTAAAGACACTGAATGAAAAGATCCGTACTCAGCTCCCAACTTTTCTAGTGCAGTTGTATGTGGCTCTGGATGATGGTTTATTCCGTGACTCCTCGCCTCTAACATGGAACAGAAAAGATGCTGGTTTTGAGCATACTTCCTAAATGTGTGGATAAATTGAGATCCTGCAGCAGTATAAGAACTGAAGAAATTTATTTTCTTGTATGGACAGAAGTGTAATTTAAAAATTTGAATGTGTCAGATGTTTACAGCTCTAAATATATATAACATATAGCAAATGCAATGCCAGGTGTGCCAGTCTGTTTCATTTTTCTTAGTGCTAAAGGGAATGTAGCTTGGCTACTATAAATTCTTTGCCTCCTACTGAGAAAAGGTGTATAATTCCTATTAAAATTAATTCATACTAAAACTAATTAGGGGATTGAGAACAATAACTGCAAAGATTAAGAGGATAAAAGAGAAATGGGATTCATTTGGTTTGAGAAAGAGAATACTGAGGAGAGTTGGCGTAATGGTCTTAGTATCTGTAAAAGGGTGTTACAAAGAGAACAGTGTTTAGTTTTCCCTTGTCAGGAGAACGGGTTGGAGATGAAAGTGTATTTAGTTAGGTACTGGAATAGCTTTTGGATTAGTCTTCCCATCTTACATTGTTGTGATGTGCTTTTTAAGCATAGTGACAAGACCTGCAGCTCGAAAATGTAAAATTAATGTTTATCTTTTTGTTTCTAGTTACTCTCTATTCCTGACTTGATTCCTGCATTAACAACAGCAGAACAGAGAGCAGCGACTTCTTTGAAATGGAGAACGCATGAGAAGTTACTACAAAAATATGCATGTCTCCCTCATATCATATCAAGTGATCAGATCTATTACCGTTTTCTGCACAGAATGTTGACAATCATTTTGACAAATGTGAGCCCACCTGTTGCTTTCTCATTTGCTTTTATTTGTTTATGTGAGATAGAGCAATGACCACTGGATATTTGCTATGTGTAGTACTTCCTGTGTTATATTAAAGTACTGTCCTTTTCATATGGTATATCAAGCTGCGGGATTTTTTCTATGAGAATTTTCACTGAAAACTTGCCCCCATACGAGGAGCAAAATTTGGATTGACAGTTTTCCTCCTATCCAAGACTTCTTTCCTTTCCTTGTGCTCATCATCAGTTTGTTTCTAATTAAATCAAAACTTTTTCCTCTGACATAAGCCTTCTTTTTCCTGATTCCATACACTACATTGTGTTTGTTCTTTTTGAAAGAACACTGTATTTCTAAAAGAAATTATCATTTAGAGCTACTAGTCTGAAATTTTACTGAGTTAATTCAAGAATAAAACTGTTGTAAGAGAGGATGATGTAAGTTTTATTTCTAACACCTGCAATACAGAAGGTGCCTTGCAAACATGGAATATTTTAAGGTGCTTATAAAATAGTTGAATCTACAAGTTGGGCAGAAGGAATAAAGAAGTAGGTGTCTCATGAATTGGCTAAATTTCCTAAATCTCTCTTACATTATGACAATTATTTCAAAATGTATAAAGTTAGGCTACTTTTTAGCTATTTTTTTCCTAATTCTACAGTTGTTATATTTTTTTAGCCATATTCTTTCAGCTATGTTTAATTGTGTTCCCTTTATTTCTTTCAAGAATGTCCTGCCAGTCCAAAAAGCAGCTGCTCGGACGCTCTGCGTTTATTTGCGCTACAACCGCAAACAAGAACAGAGGCACGAGGTTATTCAGAAACTGATTGAACGTAAGATGTCGTTTCCTCGATTACTCAGAAATGAAAGCTAGTTTTGACTGAAGATCTATTTATAGTTACATTTATTCTGTGTAATTTCCTTCCGTCATTGGAGAGATTACTCGTGGAAGACATTTAGTTGCTCATATTATCACCAGCAAAACATACTGTCCTTGTGTGAGGAATATATCTGGAGCTTATAGAGATTGGGGAAGAGGCAGAGCAGGAAACTGATAATATGCTGAGACCCCTCCAACCCTACTTCTTGTACCCCAAATTACTAAGCAGCAATATACAAAGCAGAGTTCCTCTGTAGAAGTAAAATTCTCTAGAAACTTCAGCATAAGAAGTGCTGAATAAATCTTGGAAATTAATTTATTAATCAGTCACCTAAAGTTGACATTTTGGTGTGTGCTGTGTGTTTTAAAGATAGTTTAGAAGTTCTGAGAGTCCCCATTAATACTCCTTAATGTTTACACAGTAATTTTGATACTCCTGTGACATGTTTGAAAGGCATAGAGGTCTTTGTTTACAGAAGCTAGTTCACTTGCTATTTTTGCTTTTTCAAGTGCTCACCGACAGGATGAATTGAGTTCAGAATGTTACTTTTTCACTAAAAGAAAGAATTGAGATAAGCTGAGAAGTTGTGCCTTATGATGCCCATGATTATCATCTTCAAGTCAAAGGTCAACCTGTGAAATATTTTCTATCTGACCTTGAAAACTTGACAGATAATATCTGCAAATTTTTATTTTTCAGAACTGGGCCAAGGAAAAAGTTACTGGAACAGACTTCGATTTTTAGATACTTGTGAATTCATTATGGAACTGTTTTCAAAATCATTCTTCTGTAAATACTTCTTTTTACCTGTGCTTGAACTTACACATGACCCAGTGGCAAATGTCAGGTATGAAGAATATGTAGCAGTGTACAGGAAAAAAAGCTTTCAATAATATATTAAGAAATACTGTTAGAAGTTTTATGTTTTGCTTAAATAATGAGATTAGAGCCTTCAGAATGACCAGTATTAAAGATGTAGGGGAGTGTGGGAATGATGCTAGAAAATTCCAGAAGCAGGTAAGTTCTGAGTGTTTGAGAGACTGATCAGAAGCACTGGGATTTGGGAATGAAGGGAACAATGAGGCAGAGGAGCCAGCAATAGATGGGAAGAAAGTAATATGCTGTTTTGTGGGTATAGAGAACTTCACAGCTTCAGTCTCCATTAATTTCCATCCATTTCATTGTCACTGTATGTAAAGTAAAACACTCAAGCAATTCTTTTTGTTTTCTGAACTAAACAAGTTAGAACAGGTTTTACCTTATGGAAAAGGCTATCTACTTCATTGTTAAGGAAAATTGAAAAACAACAAAATAATATTGGGGAATTTGGTCTGTTACTCATTTTTATACAGTTTTTTTTCTGTTATTTTTGTAGTAGCTGTTTTTTCTTTGTTTTCTAAACAGATAGAGACCAGGCAGTTATTACCATTAGGAAAGTAGATTTTTTTTTGGTCACGTATTTTGTGTGATTTTATGCTTTTAATCTTGTTTCTGATGTGTGTCATTCATGTTGTCATCATTAACATATCTGAACATCTAATATTAATGCTGCACAGAGATTTATGTAAGCATAAATTGCACATACAAGTGTGCACTCAGGAAGCTTCACCACATACTGTTTATTACCAAGTGGAACTTTAAAGACACTGTGTTTAGTATAACTAACTACCACATCTCAACTCAGCAGGATCCTAAAAATTAAGCCATTTTGTACACACAGACTAACATTCATGTCTCATGTCATTAAATTAAGAGGATTATATTAAAACAATAAACTAAATTTGTATATAATCTGAAGTAGTTTATTGCTTTTAACAAATATATTAATTAAAAGCTCTATTGATACAATATTAAAATTTAATGGAAACTTGAACTAACTTGCAATCCCTTAGCTGAAATTAAAATTCATTTTGTTGTAATTCTTTTCTGGATTGTTCTTGTACAAAAGAAATGCACTGTCTCCAGTGGAGTGAACTCTACAGGTCAGACGTTGTTAGCTGATGGTTTTAAAACAGACTTAGAGAGATACTGTTCTGGATTTCCACAGTGTGGTGTAGCTCTTGGTAATGGGAAATGATGATGGTTAAAATGTTTTGAAGGTATAAAAATGGTAAGATGAATTCATATGAGAAATTTTTTTTGAACTTTTATAATCACAGAGTTACTGTGTCTGGCAAAGGATTGTCTCTGATCCAAAGCCAGTTGACTCTGAGTACAACAGAGAATATACCCATGTATTGTTCTTGGTGTTTCTTTTCATCTATTTCTATAGATTAAAACTAGTCATTATTGCATGCTATTACAGTCTGATCAAATCAAGGAATATTTATTTTCTCAGTTGCATAAAATATTTTTAATTTAATCTGCAGAGTATTTCGGTGTTAATGAAATAAAAAGCAATGAACACATTTTTTATATAAACAGTTTAGAAACAACATCTTGGAATCAAGAGAATGAACCACAAAATTGTTTAGGTTGGAAAAGACCTTTAAGATCATCAAGTCCAACCATTAGCCTAAGACTGCTGAGTCAACCCCTAAACCATGTCCCTAAGCACCACATCTGCATGTCTGTTAAATACCTCCAGGGATGATGACTCCACCACTGCCCTGGGCAGCCTGTTACAGTGTTTGACAAACCTTTTGGTGAAGAACTTGTTCCTAATACCCAATCTGAGCCCCCCTGGAGCAACTTCAGACCATTTCCTCTTGTCCTATTGCTTTTTATTTGGTGGAAGAGACCAACCCCAACAATACAACCTTTCAGGTGGTTGTGGAGAGT
>VZTA01028207.1:755142-767364 GCA_013398855.1 Mohoua ochrocephala | reverse complement strand
TTTTCTTCTTCTTAAGCTGATTATTCCGTTCGTCTTCCAAATTGGAAACAGAAACTGAAATTTCCCATGAAACAAATTCTGCCACCGCCTTCTCCCCGGGGGAAGGAAAAAAAAAAAAAAGAAATTTTCAATTAAAGACATTAGAGCCTCTGAAATTAAACCCGTGGGGAGCTGAAGCTGTTTGTGCAGAGACCTGGGCTCTGCGTGGCTGTGGGGTGACTTTGGGGGGTGACAGGGACAGGCGTTGTGCTGTGGCTGCCGGGGTGGCCGTGTCCCCAGCTCTCCCTCACACTTCAAGCCACCCTTTTCCTTTTGTTTCGACTTCAACAGTGGCTCGTGTAAGAGGGGAAAGAGCTTTTTGCTGTTGTGTGGAGGGGAAGCATTGCAGCACAGCCCCGTGCTCTTTGCTGTCCCTCCCGAGGGACATCCACTTGTGGGGTGGCTCCCGTGGGAGCCCCACCCTGGGGTAAAGGTGTCCCAGGGATGAATGGGGCATGACAAGGGGCTGTTCCCTGGGGAGGTGAAGAGGAAGGCGCCCTGGGCCGGTGTAACCCGAGGCGCTGGAGGAATTCGCCAGGTCTGGGGGAGAAGGGGAAGCCTTGCCTGAAACAATAAAAGGAGCCCGCCGGCTTGGCCAATGTTGTTCCGAGCTGGGAAAATATTATTGCTGGGCAAGAATAGAAGGAGACGACAGCGTTTTCCTGGGCTGGACCCGACGATACGGGAGGACCTGAGGCTGGGAGGACACAGGGAGGAGGGTGCCAGACTGGGTGGAGGGGCCAGCAGTGCCTGGAGCCAGCTCTGCTTGTAAGCACAGGGGTCTTCCCGATGAGGATGGAGCCGCTGGGGCTGTATCCCACGTGCCACTGGGATCACCAGTTAGGGCACTGGGACTGCCCCTGAGCAGGGGTGGGGTGTGTGATGGGGTGAAAGTGTCTGTTGTTCCCTCCTGGGGATGGACTTTGTCCCCCTCGCAGGCCCTAGAAGAGGCATTTCCCGCCAGGACGGGGCATTGCTGGCCACCTCCTGGCTGGAAGTGACAAACGTCCCCCCAGCAAGAGCAGGACTTGGCACCCCAGTGTCCTGACCTGTGGCAACTGAGTTCGTCCCAGCACCACCTCCCCTCTCGTGGGGACATGTGTGGGAGATGCTCGGGCCGGGTGTTTCCCTGGGGTCAGCAGCAGTGGCTGGCACTCTTCCGGGCTGCAGGGTGTTTGGGGACAGAGCTGTGCTCATCAATGGCGCTTTGTCCTCCTCCTCCTTCTCTGTCTGGCAGCCACAGTGGCCTGGCCTGGGGTCGGGATGGGTTTTCAGAGCCCCGTGAAGCTGAGCCATTCCCTCTGGCCCTCTCCCTCTGGCAGCTGGGGCAGCTGTGTGGGCGCCACCGTGCCGGCTTGATGACCCTGAAAGTCATTTCCCGCTGGAAACCAGTCGAGCCACTGCCCCCGCCTCATCCTCACTGTGAGGGTCCCCTTGGCATCCCACAAGATTCAGGCTTGGACCTGCTCTGGGGGCTTTGACTGTCAGCCCCTGTTGCTTTGGGATGTGATGTCCCTCCCAGGGATGCAGTGCCCCCATGCTGGTGCCTCTCCCCAATTGCCTTGTCCGTGCCGTGGAGGAAGCGTCCCTGTCAGCGAGTTCTGGTGGTGGTGGTGGCAGCAGCGGGCTTTGTGTGGCAGTTTCCCCATGGCACTGGCTGGGTGCCCGCTATTGTGTCCCTGGCTGGCACCCAGCGGGGACAGGACCTGCTTTCCACCCACCCCGTGTCCGGTCTCGCCACCATCCCAGCCCTGTGTGAGCCCAGCCTGGGGCCGATGGCCCAGCCTGGCCACAGTAGGAGTCTGGGGTGGTTCAGCCAAACCTTGCTGGGGGTGGCAACCTTGCCTGGGACCCTGCTGCTTGTTGGCTCTGCAGCCTTGTCCTTGGCTGGCAGGGAGAAGAGTGCTCCAGCCAGGTTGGGGCTGGGGTGTCCTTGCCTCCAGGAAGGGATGCAGAAGGTGCTGCGGTCCAGAGTGGCTGTGAGCAGCTCTGCTGACTCCAGGACAACTCCAGGATACGCAGAAGCGGCAGCTCAGAGGAACCCTTGGGGCTGGGATGGCTCCTTGCTGATGCTTTCATCTCTTCCTGGCAGAGCTTTTAGGCACCAACCGCTCCGTCCTCTTCTTTGGTCACCGTGGCTTCCTGGGCTTCCGCTCCCTCTACCTGGATGAGTATCGCGACCGGCTCTTCATCGGGGGCAAGGATGTGCTCTACTCCCTGCTCCTGGACGGGGCCAGTGCAGATGCCAAGGAGGTGAGCTGGGTCCTGCTGAGCATCCTGGGGTCTCTGTCCCCACCCTGGCCCCCTGTGGACCTGTCAGTGCCCAACTGAGCCGGGCAAAGTCACTCGGAAACAAGACCTGCCCTGGGGATGGCCTCATCTCAAGTGCCTCAAAATTATTCCATCAACTTGTAGAGCCTGGCAAGGGCAGGCTGGCTGTGGTGGCTGGAGGGCAATTAGCGGGCAATTAGTCATGATCATCGGCCTCGGAGACTGATGGTGCAGCTCACCAGTGATTCCTGGGTATTGAGCATTGTTTTGGACCCCACTCTTCTAAAAAAGTGCCATTGGGAGATTGAGTGCTGCCCATCCCCATCTGGGCATCCCTTGCACAGGCCAAATATCCAGCTAAAAGCCTGCAGAGACAAGGAGCTGAAGGGATCCATCACTGTAAGAAGTTGTGCCAGGGTTCAGCTGGCAAAGCCCCAGAGCTCTCCTGCTTCCTTGGTGGGAGAGGCGATGGAGCAGAGTGATGGCGCTGGGTGGCGGCTCCCCTCCTCTTTCACCCTCTCCACTTTGACTTTTTGTTTCTCAAACACGGCTCTGGGCTGTTTCTAGCTGAAGAAAGAGGAGGAGGAAATGAAGTGCCCCTCGGCGTGCTGGGTCACTGCGGTGGGGTCAAGGGCTTGTGTTCCCAAGCTGCCCTTGGTCCGAGAGCTGCTAAAGGCTGTGGGGGACATGGACTCCATCACTCCTGCTGTCCCCTGGGCACCCTTTCCCCAGGCCACCCACAGGCCCACTCCCTTCCAGGCCAGCTCCAGCCATCCCCAGCATGACCACCCAAATCCAGCCCGGCTGCGGGCTGTGACTGCCAGGATGCATCTCCCCAGGAGGAAGGGTCCTGCCCGGGGTTGTAGGGTGGGAATCCTGGGCTGGGTGGGCTCCAGGGAGCTGTGGTCCCTCTCTCTGTCCCTCTCTCCATCCCCTTGCCATTGGCAGCCTGGGGATGTGGATTTGCACGGCTGGGTCCCTGCTGTCCCCCCTCCCTGCTCCAGCAGAGCCTTTGTGTTCCAGATCTATTGGCCACCCCGCCCCGGGCAGACGGAGGAGTGTTTTCGGAAGGGGAAAGACCCAGAGGTGAGTCTCTCCCCACGTGGGGGGTCCCCTTGTGCCAGATGGCTCCCCCCATGTTGGGGCTGTTGTCACCTGCCAGGGATGGCCCCCTGGGGCTTAAACCTGGTGCATGAGGGAAACTGAGGCAGGGAGTCAGTGGCCGATCCTGGCCACGTAAGAGGCTCGCTCCAGGCTCTGGAAATCCTGTCTCGGTGGCTCTGCTCAGCCCCGTGGCTACAGAGTGGTGGCCGGTGTGTCCCACCGTGGCTGCATGAGTGGGCAGGGATAGCTGGGCTCTGAGACCCGAGCTTGGAGGGACCAAAACCCCCATGCCATGCTCCAGACCCCAGCAACCCTGCCTGGCCCATCCTGGCTGTCCCCGATGGTGGGAAATCTGTAACTGGCTCTGGTTTGGTGACCTTGTTCCCTAAACCTTACCCCTCTTTGCATCCCCCTGCCCCGATATGAAGTAGGACTGCGGCGGGGAGAAAGTCCCCAAGGCTCCCCTGGCCCAGACAGATTGCTCCCAGGAGTCCCTATTCTGCTCTCTGTGTTTATTTTACCAGCTCTCACCGACAGATCCAAGCCAGGGCAGGCTCAACTTTTTATTTTCCTTGAACATATATTTTTTTTCACTTGCTATTTTAGAGGCTCTTTGCAAAGGGAAAATAAACAGCAGGAGGCTGGGAACCCCCGGGGCAGCTCGGCAGCGGTGCTCCCAGCAGATGAGGGGCCTCGCGTCCCGCTGTGGAGGGGACAATGGAGGGCAGGCAGGGCTGGCGCTGGCCAGGGGGAGCTGCCAAGCTAATGGTGGAGAAGGATGGGAGCCCTTTTCCAGTGGGAACTGCCAGGAGAGAATGTGCAAAGCCAGAGGTGGCAGGTCTCCAGCCCTGGCGGTGTCATTGCTGCCATCCCCCAGAGAAGGGGACAATTCCAGACAGCAGCGACCAGGGCTGTTCTGGAGGCAGCCCCAGATGCCTGTGGGTCTCTGTCTCCACTGTTTCCTCCTTTTGTTTCATCCCTGGCGTAAGCAGGAACATGACGGGGAAGGATGTCCCTGCATCTGGTCACGTCCTGGGCGCCAGGGGTTTGGGGCAGGGTTTGGAGCTTGCTGGGCAGGTGACGTTGCCCCCCTGGCCAGCGTGGGCTGTGTGACAGGGTGAGTGCACTGTGCCTGTGGGCAGGAGATGCCCAGGTGGCAGCTGGATCCCGTGCGGTTCCCCTGGCACGCTCTTGGCAGCAGGAGGAGCAGTAAAAAGCCCTGTCCTTTTGCAGTGGGCTGGGGACCACCCAGCTAAAGTCCATACAAGCCCTGTCAGTGGGCACAAGCTGCCACCCTGCCAGATCCCTGGCACCAGGCTGCAGGCAGGGAGCCTGGGTGCAGCCCGGGAGCCAGGGCTGGGGCTCACCCACTGTCATGGGGCCCCAGGCAGAGGCAGGGAGCTGGGGGTGGGCAAAGCACCAATACCCCGTGACCCTTCCTCTCCCCTGCTGTCCCCCCAGACTGACTGTGCCAACTATGTCCGTGTGCTGCATCCCTACAACCGGACACACCTGCTGGCCTGTGGGACGGGCGCCTTCCACCCCATGTGCACCTTCGTCTACGTGGGGCACCGTGGCGAGGTAGGGCAGCGTCCCCAGCAGGACAGCCCTGGAATGCAGATCCCCATTGCCTGCCCCTCCCCTGAGGGGCCTTGGGACTTCGTGGAGATGCTGGATGTGGAGTCTTCTCCACCCTGAATACTGGTGGGGGGGAGTGTCAGGAACCAGCTCCCTGTAGTCCTTTCGTCCTTCTGCTAGCCCCTGTCCAGCTTTCCCACCTGTCTGGCCTGGCATCCCCTTTACAGACATGTCCCCTGGGGCTGGTGTCCTGCCAGGGACTGAGGCGGGGGTGGCACTTTCTCCTCTCCCAGCTCACTGCTCATAAATCAAGTTGGCCGGGGTGGAATGGCAGGACACCCCCCAGAGCCCTCCTCACAGCCTGGCCCTGCCTGGGCAGGGGGAGCCCTGCCTGTACCATGATGACTCTGACCAGGCAGGCGGGCAAGCAGCGGGGCTGGTGGGTCCCTTCGGCTGCTGGGCACCCTCGTGGGATCATTCTCGCCTCAAAAAGCACGGATCCTGCTTCCAGCTGATCCTTTGGGTGCACTGAGCGAGGTGCAAGTCGGGCAGGGACCAGAGCTGGCCCCTGTGTGCCCAGGCACAGCTCGGGGCTCACCTGCCTGCTGCCCTCCCCAGCACACCTTCAGCCTGGACCCCACCAGCGTGGAGAGCGGCCGGGGCAGGTGCCCGCACGAGCCCAGCCGCGCTTTCGCCAGCACCATCATCGGTGGGTTGTCTTCCTCAGGATGTGGGAGCCTCTGGGGTGTGGGCCAGGGATGGTCCCCGTGCCAGCCGGGTGTTTTTGCAGGTGGGGAGCTGTACGCCGGCCTCACCGCAGATTTCTTGGGACGCGACCCCGGTGTTTTCCGCAGCATGGGGACCCGCTCCGCCCTGCGCACCGAGGTGGACCAGCGCCTACTCAACGGTAACAGCTTCCCTCTGCCCCTCCGTTCCCCCCAGCAGGGCTAATGCCGGGGACCACGAACCCTGTGGTGGCCAGAGCATCTGTGGCCATGGTGCAGCATCCCCCGTGCCAGCTAAGAGAAGGGACAGGCATTGGGGCAGCAAGGTCTGGGGATGCTCCTGGCTGGCATTCAGCCCCAGCATGGCGTGGGGTCCAGAGGTGGTGGCTGTGCCCTCTCTCCCCACCTGACATGGCCGGCTCTCGCTTGTAGATCCCAAATTTGTGGCAGCCCACTTGATCCCTGACAACGATGACCGGGACAATGACAAAGCCTATTTCTTCTTCACGGAGAAGGTGGCGGAGGCAGACAGCAAGGAGCACGCCATCGTCAGCCGTGTGGGGCGTGTCTGCGTGGTGAGATGCTGGTGGGGACTGTGGGGGACAGGGATGCACCAAGTCACAGCGGTGGCCCTGATGCTCCCTGTCCCTGCAGAATGATGCTGGTGGCCAGAGGGTGCTGGTCAACAAGTGGAGTACCTTCAACAAAGCCCGGCTGGTGTGCTCTGTCCCCGGCCCTGGTGGCATCGACACCTACTTTGATGAGCTGGGTAAGGGGTGCATGGAGCTGTACCTCACCGGGGCTAGTCACTTAGTTGGTGGCTGGTCACTTTGTTGGATTCCAGGGAAAAAAACCCATGCTTTCATTTCCAGAGGATGTCTTCTTGCTGAGGACGAAGGATGGGAAGAGCCCGGAGATCTATGCCCTCTTCAGCACCGTCAGGTGAGCGGTCCAGCTCCAGCCTCTGGGGACATCCAGCTGCAGCTGCCCATGACCTGCCCTGTCACTGTCACCAAGGGTTGCTGGCTGCTCCCCTGGTCTGTGCGGGGCTGTCGGTGCTTCCACTGCCAGCAGCGCCAAGCCTGGCTCCGCTCAACCCACTCTCCGTCCCCTTTCAGCCACGTTTTCCGGGGCTCTGCTGTCTGCGTGTACCGCATGGCCGACATCCGGGAGGTCTTCAACGGGCCCTTCGCCCACCGGGAGAGCCCCCACCACCAGTGGGGTGCCTACGAGGGCAGGGTGCCCTACCCACGGCCAGGCGTGGTGAGTGACTCCCTGGAGCTCCAGGTCCCCTCCCCATCTTCTCACCTGCTGGAGAGGTCAGCTGGTGGTTTGCCAAGGTCTGGCAAAGGGGCGGAAAAGATGGATTCCAAACTGGAAGGCAGAGAGGGACCCAAACCAGCTCTGAGGGGCGATGGAGGGAGAAGGAGGGATGGGTGCTGGGGTGGCTGGGCTGAGCTGGTCCCCTCTCGTCCCCTCAGTGTCCCAGCAAGACCACCAACCAGCCCCGGCGGCAGTACGGCACCACCAAGGACTTCCCCGACGAGGTGCTGCACTTCGCCCGCGCCCACCCCCTCATGTACAAGCCCGTGTACCCCCGGCACCGCCGGCCCCTCCTCGTGAGCACCGACCTGCCCCACCGGCTGCGCCAGCTCGTGGTGGACAGGGTGGAGGCCGAGGACGGGCAGCACGACATCCTCTTCCTCGGGACAGGTGAGCAGCAGGAGCGGAGGGCGGGAAGGAGCCCCGGAGCTGGGGCTCCCAGGGCTGTGGGATGCGGGGTGCTCACACCTCCATCCTCCTCGGCCCCCAGATGCCGGCTCGGTGCTGAAGGTGGTGGTCCTGCAGAAGACGAGCTCAGCCACGACTGAGGAAGTCATCCTGGAGGAGCTGCAGGTTTTTAAGGTGACATTTACTGCCCCACTTGCAAGGGAAGGGGCAGTGGGGTGGGCTCAGGTTGGGGACACACGTGGGGATGGAGGCTCAGGGCTGTCACTGCATTGTCAGTCACTGCAAGGTCTTGGGGTTGTGAGGGTGGAGGGTGGCTGGGGGTATTTTCACCCTCCCCAAAACATTCCTGATGCTCTGCCAGCCCTGGTGGCTCTGAATGAGCTGGGCTGTCCGTGGTGAGCATTATGCCAGCCTGATGACCACTCCCCTCCCCTACAGATGCCTGTGCCCATCACCCAGATGGAGATCTCCGTCAAGCGTGTGAGTACAGACACAGCTCGGCCACGGGGCTGGGGACCGGGCAGGTGACCAGCTGTGGTCACCAGCCTCTCAGAGCCATGTGGTGCTTGCCCTGGGGTGTCCTGGCTGGGCCCCAGGGCGCTGAGCCCGTGGGGGTTGCCAACATCACCCCCTCGGTGCTGTTCCCCCAGCAAACGCTCTACGTGGGCTCCAGCCTGGGGGTGGCCCAGGTGCGGCTGCACCAGTGTGAGTCCTACGGCACTGCTTGTGCCGAGTGCTGCCTGGCCAGGGATCCCTACTGCGCCTGGGATGGCACCGCCTGCACCCACTACCAGCCCTCCGGCAAGCGCCGCCAGCGCCGCCAGGACGCCCGCCACGGCAACCCTGCACACCAGTGTCTGGACCAGAACCTGACTGGTGAGAGCCTGGGGGGGCCACAGGGCTGAGGGGCTCCTCCAGGTGCCCCAAGATGTCCTGACATGCACAGCCCTAGCACGCAGAGGGGTTGTGGCCGTTCCACGTGGGCACCCTAATCTCCCCTTCTCATAGACCAGGGCATGCCCCAAGAGAAGGTGGGTGCCGCTGGGAGAGAAGGGGATGAAGCCACACGGTGGCCATGGGGGGCTGACACCCGGGCAGATGGAAGCCTGGCTCTGCCCTCCCTGTGAGCCTGTGCCTGTCTTTGCCCCAGTGGACGATTTTGAGAGCGTTGAGGAAAAGGTGCTTTATGGGGCGGAGGACAACAGCACCTTCCTGGAGTGCGTGCCCCGCTCCCCGCAGGCCAGCGTGCAGTGGTTTGTCCAGAGGCCCCCTGACGAGCAGCGGGACGAGGTGAGGCTCCCCTGCACCTGCTCCCCTTGCGGGGACACGGGAGGGGTGTGGGGCCAGACCTGGACCCCCCCAACCCCGCGGCGGCCGACAGGTGAAGACGGACGAGCGGATCCTGCAGACGGAGCGTGGGCTGCTTTTCCGCAAGCTGCACCGGCACGACGCCGGCATCTACTACTGCAAAACGCTGGAGCACGGCTTCACCCAGACCGTGGCCAAGACCGCCCTGGAGGTGATCCCCAGCGAGCAGCTGGCACACGCCTTTCCCCGGGGACGAGGGGACGAGCTGCCGCACCTGCTCTGCTCCGAGCCCCGGCTGGTGCCGCAGGCTCCCAAAACCTGGTTCAAGGACATCATGCACCTCATCAGCTCCCAAAACCCGCGGCGGCTGGAGGAGTACTGTGCCCGCCTCTGGTGCAGCGCCCGCCCCCAGCACCGCAAGAGCAAACTGGCCCAGGCCAAGCTGGTCCTGGCTGGCGTGGACGTGGCCAAGAAGGGACGGACGGCCAAAGCCCACAGCGAGAGGAACCGTGTGCCCCGGCAAGCACCGGACACTTAGAGAGGGCAGGGTAAGGGACGTGGGGCAGCCGCGGGCAAGTAGCAGCTCCCCGTGCTGCTGGTGGCCCCAGGGGCCTCTTGCCCCGGTGGGTGGCTTGCAGTGCTGCCAGCCTGGTCCCCCTGGCCGGAGTGGATGGGCAGGTCCCTGTCACCCTCAGTGGCTGCAGGGTCACCTCACAAACAGGCGGTGAGGTGGGACTCGTTGCCCCCCCCTTACTCTTGCAGGTGATGCAGCAGGTGGCGGCCGTCGTCCCTGGGTGGGCTGGGCACGGTGGCGTGGTGCCACCCAGGCCATGCTGTCACCCAGATGCTGACTGGATCCCTCCGTGAATAATGGGGCTGAGTGTGCTGCCGTGGGGAGCAGCTGATGGCTCCAGGCTCTTTCCACAGCAGCACAGAGCCTGGGGAAGATGATGCCTGCTCGTATGGGGGCGAAACCAGCATCATCCCAAAAAGCCTCTGTGTGCAGAGCCCTGTCACCCGCTGTGCCTGGGGAGCCGGAGCTGTGCTGTGCCACCCAGGGTGTCCCCTGGGGGACAGGGCTCCTTCCTCCCTTCTCTCGGCACTGGGACACGCTCAGCAGTGCCAGCCTGTTCCTGGGTGCAGCTCCCCACCTCCCCTCTGTGCGCCCCACAGCCACAGTTTTAGGGCTGGACAGGGCTGGGGAGAGAAGCAAACGGCTGCGGGCAGGTTAGACCTGTTCCTGGGTAAACACTGGGACAGGCACTCGTGCCACCGCTGTCACTGTGCCTAGGCGGGAGCAGGGACAGGCAGAAGGCGGCCCCAGCACAGTTTGGGGGGCTGCACCACAGCCGAGGTGGTTTCTGCTGGCTGGTGGCCCCACAGGGCTGGGTGGGACACGGCTGATTGGGGTGGGCTCCTGCTGCCTGGGGGAGCTAAACCAGCAGCCAGGGCCTCCCTCAAACGCAGGGGTAGGTGCATGGAGGGCACCTCCAGGCTGCCAGCAAGGTGTTCCTTGCTTTCCTCACCCGACATGAGCTCACTCGTGGTCAGCCCGGGGTGATAAAGATCGGCCCCTTCCTGAGGCAGGGCAGCCCCACACAATGGTGTGAACCGCGGCCCCGCCGGGACCGGCATTGTTCAGAGCTGGAGGAACGGGAAAGAATAGTAATAATAATAATAATAATAATTAAAAGGCCCTAAATAGCTCACACAAAGCCAGGTTGTGATATCATCTCTCCTCTGTGTGTGTGTGTGTGCTGCAGCAGCGGCTTCCTGGGAGCAAAGTCCCTCGGCAGCACCATCCCATCCCACAGAGACAGGTTGGGGGTCCTGGCCCCCTTCTCCGACTGCCCCCTGTGCCCCCCAGAGCAGGGCCTGGGCTGCCCTCGGCGGGGGAGGCAGCAAGAGGGGGCCCGAGGGCTCTGCTGTGTTTGGGACCTGGCCCTGAGGTGAACTGTGAGGGGCTGGAGGTGGCACCAGGGCCAGCAATGCTTCAAACTGAGCAGGAACAGAGACCAGAAGCAAACAGTCCTCCCATTTGGGGACCTGGTCCTCCTGGGTAGATTTACCACCAAGGCTGGAGCAGGAGAGATTTTGTCAGCATTCTCCAGCCTTGTCTCGGGTGATCACCAGCCAGCTGAGGCCACCTGTGTCCCTAGAAACTTCCAGGGGCTGAACGACCATGCCCACACCCTCATGCACCCGGGGGGTGGGAGGAGACGCCGTCCCTGGGCAGATCCAGCACCGTGCACCTCGGTCTCTGCAGAGGGAACGGCCCTACCCGGGCTTGGCCCCATCCCAGGGGCAGGAGCGGGGTGAGGGGAGCGCTGGGGGCCGGGGCGTGCGTGGGAACGGCCGCAGAACAAAGGCACGGAGCGGGGACGGGCACGGCCGCCCCTCCCACGCCTATTTTTATCCCACTTCCTAAGGAAGCGCAGCGCAGGGGTGCACGCTCGCCCCGGGAGCCTTCCAGCCTCCGAGGCAGCCACAGTGGAGCTGCTGGCCAGGCCAGCCTGGCTCCAGCCTCACCAGCAGTCCTCACACCTCAGCACGCAGTCACAGAATCAGCCACGTTGGAAGAGACCCCTGAGATCATCGAGCCCAACCTGTGACCCAACACCCCCGTGTCACCAGAGCACGGCACCGAGTGCCACATCCACCTTTCCTCAAGCACCTCCAGGGACGGTGACTCCAACGCCTCCCTGAGCAGCCCAGTCCAAGCACCGTTCCTGTGAAGGAATTCTTCCTGATGTCCAACACGTTCCTCCCCTGGTGCAGCTTAAGACTGTGTCCCTCTCATCCTGTCTTTAGTTGCTTGAGAGGAGAGGCTGGGCAGCACAGCCCCTCACTGCAGCCCCTCAGCAACAGGGCAGCCTAGGCTGCTGAGCCTGAGCCCCATCATCACCATCATCATCATCATCCCCAAACAACCNTCCCCAAACAACCCCACGGACAAACAAAACAACAACAAAGCCCCACCAGGCAAGAGGCACCCACATGATTGTTCTTGCTGTTTCTTTCTGCCCTACGTGCACATTTTCAGACACCTTGTTAGGAGCACTAGGCACCCAACATCCAGCAGCCCTGGATGTTACAAATTCTGGCAGAGGCCTCTACCCTCAGCAGAGCTCTGAGGTGCTACAACGAGCAGAGCCTCCTCGAAGGCACAGGGGCAGAACTAAGAAAGCGTTCGAGTATCACAGTGTCTAAAGAATGACAGGCATAAAGCTCACGAGCACGCGCCGTTAGCTAAATTCCCCAGGCAATAACGGGAAGGAGCAGCAGACAGCGAGGAAAGGGAGACAAGAGAGGCTGGAAGTCACCAGCACACACAGAGGGGCGAGATGTGACAAACCCTATTCTTTTAGGGGCAATCAACTCTAGACATCCCTCCTTCCCGCACAGGCCGTGCCAGACAGAAGAGCACAGCGGCATTTTTAGGGGAGCAGTTCCCCCAGGGACCCCC
>VZTA01028207.1:671031-754688 GCA_013398855.1 Mohoua ochrocephala | reverse complement strand
AGGTGGCGTTTTGGGGGGGCTGGGGGTGGGAGGTGTGCAGGTGAAGTTTGGGGGGGCTGCGAGTATGGGTGTGCAGGTGCAGTTTTGGGGGGCTGTGGCTGTGGGGTGCGTAGGTGAAGTTTGGGGGGTGTGGGTGTACGAGCGGCGTTTTGTGGGGTGGGATGCGCAGGTGGAGTTTGGGGTGTGAGATGTGGGGGGCAGGCCTAGAGAAGGAGGGTGCGGGAGAGCAGGAACGCTGCTGGAGAGCCCGGCGGGGAGAAAGTGGCAGCAGGACGGGCACGGGTGTCTCCTTCCTGCTGCCTCGAAGGTGGATTCTGCGGCGGAGACCCGGAGTTGTTTCACGGGTTGGGATTTGAGCGCCAGGGCTGGTGTTGGCTGGGGCGTTGTCTGAGCGCTGTTTTAACTCTCTGAGTCGCTGGCGTGGGGAGTGGGGCTGTGCTGCGGAAGGCTGGGAGGTGCTCTCTAGGATGGGGTGGTGAGTTTTTGAGGCTGTGGGTGAGGAAACTCGACCTCTGCAATTATACTTGTGTCCTGCACTCAGCGAAGGATTTTGTGTGCTGTCGGTGTCCCAGTCACCCCCAGTTTTGCTCTTTATCCTCTTTACCGGTACTTGGAAAACGCTGAAATCATTCCCATCGTGTCCTTCGTCGTGGCAGAAAGTCACAGGACGTGGTTTGGATTCTCACAGCCGGGAGGGGAGGTTGTTTGCTTGGGAGATAACCCTTCTGGGCAGGGGCAGGTTGTTTTGGACACGTGGCAGTTCTGATGCAGGGGTGGCAGCTGGGACAGATGTCAGGAGTGACCCACGTGCTGCTCTCAGCTTTCAGCACATCCCACCATGAGCTGAATATCGTGCCACTGGCTCTTGCCCTGGGGCTTGGGATGACATCTCTGGGTGCTGTACTGGTCAGGAAGGGTCGGTAGGTCCAGGTTTGGGCTGGCTGCTGGGTGGGGAAGAGAGCCTTGGGGACGTGCAGGCTGCTGGCTTAGCGTTGTGTGTGCTCGTGGACACCAGAACGTGTCCCAGCCAGCCCCTATAACCTGGGATGGGTGTTGGAGTGTTCCAGGAGAGGTGCCAGCAGCAGGACCGTGCCTTTTGTGGGTGCTGAGGTAATACAAAACACTGAAATGTGTCAGAGAAAAAGGTGGGGTCGGAAGGGACCGGGAAGGTGCTGGGGTTTGGCGTGGTGGCCTGGCACAGTCAGCAGGCTCCCCCTGCTTGGAAGCATCTTATTTCCACAGCACATTTCTTCTCACCGGCAATTTTGTAAGAAATACAATGTTTTCTGCTAAATTAATGAAGACTTTTTGCTCCCAGGAGTTTCCTCCCTGTTTTAATCATTTTAACTTTGGTGCAGAAGTCCCTTGGGCTCTTCTTAATTGAGCCACGTGCATCGGGGTCCTTAAATCCATTGCTTACAGGGATGTTTCTCAGGATTTAATCCTTCTTATTGGTATTCCCTGGACTTCCTCCCAGGCTTTCAGCAGCCTTTCTAAGAGAGCTAAAAAAGCAGATTTGTTATTCCAGTCTCGAACTCGCTAACTCCATGTGCAGAGTGACTGCCTGAAAATTGGGCTGACTGCCTTTGCTTCAGCATCACAGTGCCTGCTGCTGCTGCTCAGTTGCTGATGTCTGAGAATCGCTGTTTTCTCGTTGTTGTCTCTGTATCTCTGGCTATGTCCTGAATTTTTAGTCACTGGAGACAGGCTGTTGGATTTGGTTCCCCCCAAAGAGACAGGGAGACGAAGAGGAGCCTTTCACCCCTTGGAATTCCCCGCAGCCCTGTTGCTGTGAGCTGGATTTCCCCTCACTGGCTTTCACTAACAAGAACAGAAATCACCTTTTTTTAAAGTATCCTGTGATCTCTTCAGCCGTTTTTCTCTCTGGTTACAAGCGTGTGTGCATCATGTAGGTGCTCTCTGCTGCTGCTGCTGCTCGCTTGGCAGGTCATCTGCAGTGGGTCAGGATGCATTGGGCTCTGGCAGGAAAGAACTGGTTCAGGTCCTCTTGAGGAAGAGGATGATCAGTGGGGATGGAGGGGTGAAGGGAGTTGGAGCACCTCTGCGCTCAACAGCCCTGGGAGTTGCTGGGACTCGGTGTGATCCTGGTGCCACGCTGCTGTGGGTTTTCTGGCTGTGCCTTGGCCTGGGATCATGTGGGACTCTCGGGGGATGATGACAGCAGATTTCCTCTCTGCTCTCTTCAGCCAGAAGTAACCTGTTGGTTTTGTTCCTTTCAGGTCTTTTCACACTCCTGGTTGAAGATTTTGGTAAGTCCAAGAAGCCTTTCTGGGAAGTCGGTTTTGTGCCTGACATTGCACTGTCTTTTCTGGTGGCCCTTACACCAGCTTCTCTCCTTTGTCTGCAGGGGTCAAGGGAGTGCAGGTTGAGGAGATTTATGATCTGCAGAGTAAATGCCAAGGGTGAGTCAGAGGCCTGAGAGTGTGAGTTTTGTTGAGCAGAATGGTCTGTGGGCCTGGGAACCCATCGCCAGGCCTTCAGAGGGGTCTGTGTGAGCTTGTCTGTCACGGAGGTCAGGGCTGTAAGTGATGGCCCAGGAGGGCTTCATCAGGTTTGGGGCAGGTGGGGGACACACATCAAGGGATTCATGTCCCTCTCACCATGGAGAGGTGGTTTGCTTGCAGCGTGAGCTTTCTCCCTGTCCCGGTGCTGTGAAAAGGCTTTGAGGCTGTTGCTTCTTAAAAGCCATTGCTGAGCTCCTCTCAAGGTAAGTGTAAAAGGAGGGTCATTCAGTGGCCAGGCACTGTTCTGCAGGTCAGTGAGTGTCCAGAGGGGAATTTCCCATTTCTCTGTCTTCAGCCTCTTAAGACTTGTCAAACCCCGAGGTTTTCCAGCTTGATTGTTGGCTGAGCCTGGAGCATCAGCGCAGGAGCGTCCTCAGTAACGTTGGGCTGGGGGGATTGTGCCAGGGACGGTCACTTCCAGAAAGATGGCACTGGTCGTTCTGCTTTTCCTCTCTGTCTTTGCTCTGCCTGTGAAACAGAAGGTTTCTGGTGCTGGGCAGAGCAGCCCCACTGCTGTGGTTGGTCCAAAGCGCTGCAGCTGCCGCTTTCTCTCTGCAGCCCTGTGTATGGGTTCATCTTCCTGTTCAAGTGGATTGAGGAGCGCCGCTCCCGCCGGAAGGTCTCCACGCTGGTGGATGAGACGTCGGTGATCGACGATGACATCGTCAATAACATGTTCTTTGCTCACCAGGTAGGCTCCAGGCGGGGGGAAAGCGTGTGTGGGGTGTCTCCTGTGACACCTCGGGGAAGCAGTGTGGTACTGAGAGGCTGCACTGATCGTGCTGGTGATGAGGGCAGCTCCTCTTTCCTGGGGGTATCTTCCCTGAGCTCCAGATTGGAGGGAATCCGGTGAGGGCTGGGAGACCGTGGCCTGCTCTGTGAGCAGATGGGGCATGGTGAGGCTCACTAAGTGATACTGACTTCCTTCCTTCCTGTGAGAGCAGAGGTGGGGTCGCTGCTCTCACAGGCACTGATAGTTCTTGCATCAGTGCTTTCAATTGATTGCTGTCAACACTTAGGGGGTGTTGAAAGGCTGCCTTGTTCCTGCTGGTTAAGTTGGTCCTTGTGTTCCTCTCCAGCTGATCCCCAATTCCTGTGCCACCCATGCCCTGCTGAGCGTCCTCCTGAACTGCAACAATGTCGACCTGGGCCCCACGTTGAGCCGCATGAAGGATTTCACCAAAGGCTTTAGCCCTGAGGTAGGGGCAGGGTCGGGCAGGGCTGTGCAGGAGTGGCACGTGTGGCTCTGCCTCTCGCTCCCCTCTTGGGGTGATGCTCTTGATGAGCTGGCTCCTTCCCTGCCCTCTGTGGCTGCACACTGCAGCAGCATTACCTCTTCTCTCTCATATTCCTGCCTTGCCTTGCTCAGAGCCTTGGTCTCCTCAGGCTGGGCACAGCTCTGAGCCTTCTGTCATGTTACTCCCTGTAATCAAAAGTCCTCTCTCCTCCCTTCAGAGCTATTGTGAAGTCTGTTTTTCTCCAGCTGTAATTTATTCAGTAGAAATTATGTGCTGTTTCCATCTTGGGCTTTAGCTGTAACTCAGAAGAGCAGAGGGTGTGCCTGAGGGTTTCTGTCCTGATGCTGTGGGTCGATGGAGGGAGGGAGTGGGAAGGTGGTGGGTGAAGCATTTTGTTTGTTCCCCGTCACCTCTCAGCTGTTCTCCTCTCTTGCTGTTGGCTGCAGAGCAAAGGCTATGCCATCGGCAACGCCCCGGAGCTGGCCAAGGCCCACAACAGCCATGCCAGGTGAGTGAGGGGTGTCTGCAGCTCCCTCTCTCTGGAGGAGGCAGACTCTCCATGCCCTCTCACCCTCGCAGGCCAGAGCCACGGCACTTGCCGGAGAAGCAGAACGGGATCAGCGCGGTGCGGACCATGGAGGCTTTTCATTTTGTCAGTTACGTCCCCATCAAGGGACGGCTCTTTGAGCTGGACGGGCTGAAGGTCTATCCCATTGACCACGGTAAGAGCCCACCTGTCCCTGCTTGTTGACACAGGTGAATAGCACCCTGGTGTGTCCAAATGTATTGTTTTTCATTGCCTCGTAGTGTTACCTGGTGTTAGTGGAGAATCACTCCCAGATTTGTCCTGAGTTTTGACAGTTCACTTTGGAGCCCATGTGCTGGGGACTGTGCCTAGAAAGCAGTTATTTCTAAATGCATTGCTTTTGTTTTTCCAGCCTTGCCATTTTCCTCCCCAGTTGCCGAGGGCCACAAGGTCCTTCAGCAACTGAAATAACTTCATATAGCAAGGAGAATTTATCTCCTCACCCTCCCCTTGTGCCACATAACCACTGCGTGTTAGGTGGGGCACTAGGTCCCAACAGATCCAGTGGGCTGCCTGGGCTACTCCCTTCTCTCACAGCCTGACTGCTCAGTCCTGTCTTTCAGGCAGTTATTTATCCCTGCCAGGTTTCTGTCTGTCAGACCCTTAGGTAAGGTACTTGCCTCACGTACTTGGTTTACTTAAGCATGGCCTGCTTTGCTAAGTCCAGCTGTGTCTTTTTATCACAGGGCCCTGGGCAGACGATGAGGAATGGACGGACAAAGCCAGGAGAGTGATCATGGAGCGCATCGGCCTGGCCACTGCAGGGTAATGTCCTGGGCCATGGGGCCAGCACTGGCCCCTTGCCATATTGCCCTGCATTACTTGTACTGTGCTTTCTGAGTGGCAGGTTGTGGAAGCGGGGGTGGAGAAATGCGTATGGAGAGGTGCAGGTGCTCTCTGCCCCTTGCCTTCTCTTGCCTGCAGAGCCTGCAGAGGAGCTGCATTCCCTGTACGATGCAGAGTCCCTGCAAATGCTGCACGGCGTTAAGAGTGGCCTGGTTAGGTCCCTGTTAGCTCAAGTCCATAGGAGAAGGAGTGGTGCTTCTGGTCTTGAGCTGGGCATGAGAGTGACAGCACTGGCACAGGCTGCCCAAAGATGTTGTGGAATCTCCATCTTTGGAGGTACTCAAAAGCTGTCTGGATGTTGTCCTGGTGACCAGCTCTCGGTCATACTGCTGGAGCAGGGACTGGAGCAGATGACTCTCACAGGTCCCTTCCCACCTCAGCCAACCTGCGACTGTGAGGAGTGTTTTGTGTGGTAGCTGAAGGAACCTTGCACTGCTTCACCAGCCACTGTGAGGCTGACTTGGTTTTGGGGAGAAGCCTTGGGAGCGTGGGTGTCAAACGGCCGGGCAGGAGGTGGGGATAGGGCTGTCACCACCCTCCTGTGGCTGAGGCCCGCTGCCCTTCCTGCAGGGAGCCGTACCACGACATCCGCTTCAACCTGATGGCCGTGGTGCCCGACCGGAGGATGAAGTACGAGTCCAAACTGCACATCCTGAAGATGAACCGCCAGACTGTGCTGGAGGCCTTGCAGCAGGTAGGACAGCCCAGGCCCTGAGGGAGTGCAAGCCTGGTGGGGGGGGAGAGGCTGTTTTCAGGGCATCTGCCTGTGCTGACAGGGCCCTGGTTTGGGGGGTTTTGTTTGGCCTTGGGAAAAACCTTGTGGGAAGAGGAGATAACCAGCCTCGCTGCTTGGCTGTTGCTGCTCACCTGGGAGATGGCTCACCTGTGCTGGTTGTGTGCCTGGGCACTTGGTGTTGGCTCACCCTCACGAGCTCTGCAGTCCTTGAGTGGGAAGGATGTGGTTTGGGTCATTGCTGGTCCAGCATGCAGTTTCTATGTCATTTGCTTTCAAGCTTATCCGAGTAACTCAGCCTGAGCTGATCCAGACCCAGAAGTCTCAGGAGTCTCAGCCTGCTGAAGAGGCAAAGCCAGCCAGCAGCAAGACCGTGACTCCAGAGAGCACCCATCCAGGTAGGACCTTGTACCAGCAGTGTTGCCAGCCTGGCCTGCCTTGGAGTGAGCACAGGGTGGTGACAGCAGCTGGCTGAGCTGGAGCTTGGGACAGTTTCATTGTCAGCTTCGCTTTCTTTCCCGTGAGCCCCGCTCCACGCGCACTGTGCTGGGGTGTGGCGATGCCTCTGTGCCTGGGGGGTAGTCAGAGGGACGCGAAGCTTGGAAGTGGGAGGGCTGGAGCTTGGGGACACCGGTGACAGCTGGAGGTGGGTGTGGTGCTCTGGAGGAGTGTAAGAGCTCCTCTCTCACCTGGGTAAGTAAGGGGTGGTAGAGGACATGGAGTAAAAGGTGACCGTGCCGGTGATGAAAGGCTGTGCTGTGCTCGTGTGGCAGATGGCAGCGATGAACCCACCAGCCAGGGCCACCCCCCGGCCACGCAGAGCCCACCCAGCAAATCCAAACCGGTGCCAAAGACGACAGCGAGCGGCATCAACGGGGCCCCTCCAGCAAACCCCAACCCCATTGTGCAGAGACTGCCAGCCTTCCTGGATAACCACAACTATGCCAAGTCCCCCATGCAGGTAGGCTGGAGCGCCAGGCCAATGGCACACCTGATTCAAGCTGAGCTCTTTGCCTCCAGTCCCTCACCTCTGTGGGAGCACGGCTGTCAGCTGGCCTAAGCCCGGCCCTGCCTTGCAGGCAGCCTGGCCCAGCACTAACCCAGGCTGGGAGGGGAGAGGGTAAATAAAGACTGACCTGACAAAGGAGGTTAACCTCGATGTGGGTAAACTGAGCAAAAACGGGGAGGGGTCCCTGTTTCCTCTCAAAAGACACAAGTCCTGGTGTTCAGCTGGACCAAGGATGAGTCCACTGGGCTCTTCCTCCTTGCCCTGCTGCCTTCAGCAATGCTATGTTGCAGGAGGAGGAAGACCTTGCGGCAGGAGTGGGTCGCAACCGGGTCCCAGTCCGACAGCACCAGCAGTACTCGGACGATGAGGATGACTACGATGATGATGATGAGGAGGAAGTTCGTAACACCAACTCAGCCATCAGGTGACAGCTTGAGCTGAGGGTGGGGGGCTGGGAGCTGACATTTGCAGAACCGTCAGCGAGGACTTCCCTGACCTCTTTCCTTAGCTCTTGATAGTTCTGTTCTTCTCTTCACCTGCCATTTTACTTTTCACTCGCTGAATTTTGTGAAGTCCTGCTGTAGCTCTTCACAGCCATCTCTGAATTTCAGCCCCGCTGAGAGCAACTGTGTACTGGCAGCAGGCTTTGGGGCTTTGAGGAACCTTGGTTCCACAGTGCCAATTGCCAGTTCAGCTCCTGGTGACAGTGTTGGTGTGCTTGGCCTGCCAAGGAGGTTGGGCTCACAGCGAGGGTGCTTTGGGGGCTTTGGAAGAACAGCAGGGGCTACACAGCACCCTGTGCCCCCCATCAGTGTAGGGATCCCTGTGACTGATTCAGTGTTGCTGGGGTGCTGCAAGAGAAGCTGATGGCACTGGGGGTGATCTGGAAGTGTTTCAGACCTTGTTTCATCCCAGTAGGCAGCCTGGACTGCTGAGCACAGAGCTGGCAGTGTCTGTACTGGGCCCCCACCTCCTTCCACCAGCTACTCACCTTCCCTGCTGTGTTCCTGGGCAGGTACAAGAGGAAAGGGCAAGTGAAGCAAGAGCACGTGGCAGGGGCCGCAGATGGCCAGCTCTCTGTGCTGCAGCCCAACACCATCAACGTCCTGGCTGAGAAGCTGAAGGAATCTCAAAAGGATCTTTCCATTCCCCTGTCCATCAAGACGAGCGGCGGGGGTGCCGCCGTGGCGGTGGTCACCCACTCCCAGCCCTCCCCCACGCCCAGCAACGAGAGCACGGACACCGCCTCCGAGATCGGCAGCGCCTTCAACTCCCCGCTGCGCTCTCCCATCCGCTCGGCCAACCCCACGCGCCCCTCCAGCCCCGTCACCTCCCACATCTCCAAGGTGCTGTTCGGTGAGGAGGACGGGCTGCTGCGCGTCGACTGCATGCGCTACAACCGGGCCGTCAGGGACCTGGGGCCCATCGTCAGCTCCGGGCTGCTGCACCTCACCGAGGATGGCGTGTTCTGCCCGCTGGCTGCTGCAGGTAAGTGCCTGACAGCTTTTAGGGGGTGGTGTCTCACCTGGGGTGACGGGACAGTGTCCTTTGATTTTTGGGAGTGGATACCAGTCCTTTGTGATGGCTCCTAACGCTTCCTTCCCCTGCGTGTAGATGGGAAAAACTCCCCCTCTTCCATCAAACCCGGTGAAGAGGCCCCGGTGGCGATCAAACTGGAGGAGAAGGAGGGCAGTGAGGCCAGTGACAGCAAAGAGAAGGTGGGACTTGGCAGGACCAGTGATCACCCTGGGGGGGAAAAGTATTCTCCCAAGGTGAGTTTTGTGCTGCGACAGCCCTGGGAGCGTGGAGCTCACCCGGAGGCGCAGCAGCGCTGGCAGTGACTGAACCGCATGTGCACGCTGTCCCCTCGCGTGTCGTCGCAGCCGTGCCTCGAGGCGCGGGGCAGTGCAGGTTTTGTGCCTTGCGTCATCTCGGGGACCTTTGCGCTGGCAGTGGGCACAGCCCCTGTCTCTGCAGCTGAGACGTTCAGCCTGCTGTGCTCTCCTCTGGGCCGGGGGCTGGTGAGACCCTGCATCCCCAGGTCCCAGCCTGCTGGTAACATCACAGCCTGTCTGTGCCCTCCAGCCAGGGACAGGACCAGGCTCAGGCAGCACAAGTGCACCAAGGGCTCCTTGGAGGAGAGCTGGGTAAAAACTGCTACTCCAAAAGGAAGTCTTCAGATTTTGTTTTTGAGGGGATGCAGGTCCTGGGGGGGTTTTCTGGCACACAGGCAGCCCCTCCCCCTGTCCCAAAACCAGGTATATGGGGCTGGGGCAGAACCCACATCCCCTAGGGCCGGCCATAGTGAATTCCCTACAGTGAACTGATCTCTTTGTTTTCCCCTGGAGAGTATTTTTCCTTTGATGAATCCTCCCTTTCCTAGCACAGAGAGGAACACCTGCCAGCTCACCCTGCTGGCTCCTGGGCTGTGGCTGGGTCTGTGCTCACGTTTGGTCTGCTTGATCCCGGTAGGAGCTGCTGGCGCTGCTCAAGTGCGTGGAAGCAGAGATTGCAAACTACGAGGCCTGCCTGAAGGAGGAGGTAGAGAAGAGGAAGAAATTCAAGGTGTGTTGGTGGCTTGTTTGCATTGCTGATTTAGCTGCCCAAAGGCTTTTGTCTGGGGTGGTTTTATGTAAAAATGGAGGGAGAGTGGTTCAGCTGCGAATGGCGATGAGGAACATTCAGAGTCCCTTCCCTGTTACCAAACAGCCCAGCAGGGCAGAACTCTCGCCAGGACAGACCACAGCCCCGGGGCAGCACTGACAGCCTGGGGGAGGGTGATACAGTGCTGGGATGAACATCAGCACTGAGAGGAGGCAGGGGAGAGTCTGCAGAGATGCTTCCCCTGCCCACCCTCACCTCTTCCCAGCTGCCCTTTGTGGAACATGCTGCCATCTGAACTGGGACGGAGACAGTCCCACTTGTGCACTGGCCCAGGATAGGCTGGGAGGTGGGTCCCTTCCTGCTTCAGTCTCCTTAGTCTGTGGGCTGGGCCAGGCATGCCAATTCTTTGTCCCCTGTTAACCTTGAACTCTCCCTTCTCCCTGCCCCCGCTTGTGGATAATTTGTGGATTTGTCTCTTTGTAGATTGATGACCAGAGGAGAACCCACAACTACGACGAGTTCATCTGTACTTTCATATCCATGCTGGCCCAGGAAGGTGAGCTGTGCTCATGGGGCAGAGGGTTTGGGTTCAGCTGGGGGAGCTGCACTGAGCGTGACGGAGCAGCAGCTGGGAGCCTGGGAAGCTCACCCTGCCCGGCTCCCTGTCTATGCCAGGCCTGGGGCTCAGTCTGGGGCACCACAGATCTCTGCTTTCTCCTTCCGATTTATAATCCCAGGAGGTGCCCATTGCTGGCTTTCGAGCGAGAGAGGCAGGGCTGCCCTCTGGCAGGGGTAGTCCCAGCACTCCAGGCCCGTGTGTGTGCTCTCCCTGCAGGCATGCTGGCCAGCCTCGTGGAGCAGAACATCTCCGTGCGCCGGCGGCAGGGAGTCAGCATCGGCCGCCTGCACAAGCAGAGGAAGCCGGACCGCCGGAAACGCTCCCGCCCCTACAAAGCCAAGCGCCAGTAGCCAGGGAGCCAAGACTGACAAACAGCAGTTGGGCTTTGTGGCTTTGGGCACTGGCACTTGGATCTATGTTACCCTTTGTCCAAGGAAGAGGGACCCCAGTGACAAGCCCTCAGCCCAGGTGGAGCCTGGGGACAAAGGGAAATGGGGTTTTTCTCTGGGCCTGAGCTGTGAAAGGCAAGAACCTGTCTGGAGGAGTCCCCGCAGCGGAAGGGAGTCTGGAGTGCTCAGCTGCCTGACCGTGCCATGGCAGCACCCAGACGTCGTCACCTCCGTCTCAGCACCCTGGCTGAGGACTGTGACAGGAGAGAAAGAGCCCACCCAGCTGGGGATGGGTCTGGCATTGTGGGAACGCTGGCAATACCTGTGCGAGGCTGTGCTGGCCGCAGCTGGCTGTGGCTTGTGTCCTCCTGCGTCCGGGCCTTCAGCTCTGTGCTTCCCTGGGATGTTCATGTCTGTGTTTTCTATCCTCCTCCCTCCCTTCCCCAAACTCATTTTTGGTCCTAGCCCAGGCTTTGGCCATTCTGGGCAAGGTGGCTCCAGGACAGAGCCGCTTCTGCACCCACCCCGCACTGCACTGCCCAGTGCCCGGTGCTGGCTGAGCTCCTGGGGATGGTGACACCTTTCCAGTGTAGCTTGGCTCCCCAGTGGGCCGTGGCAGCTCTGTTGCTGGATGAGGGTGGGTAGGCTTGTCTGTGGAGCTGGGCCTTGTGCAGAGCCCTCTGTGGTGGTGCTTGGGGTGGCCTGTGCCTCTGGCTGCTCTCCTCAGGACCAGCTCCGTGGCCCTGGCAGTGCCTGTGGGTCACACAGCATTGCACCAGGCCCAGACCCCAGAGAAAGCCCGTGAATTATGAACAGACCAGGTGCATATGGTGGCCTTGGTGGTGCTGGGCACGGCACGAGGGTGGACACTGGACGTGGCTTGGTGACGCCTCTTGGCAGGGGGAGAGGTGGCTGGTTGCTGCAGTGGGGGAGGTGGGATGGGGGCAGCAGTGGAAGGAGCCCACAGCTCGTCCTCCCTCTGGCTGGCTGCTAACCTGAGCTTGCTGGTGCAGCCTGACTGCCTCTTGCCCTGGCTGCCTCACCCACTGCCTCCTGCCAGCCCCCAGGAGCCTGCCAGAAATCTGAGATATCACAGGTGAGCACCGCTCTCCACAGATGTCCTGGGGTGGAGCTGCCCCAGGAGAGGACTGAATTTTTTCAATATGTGTACAGATCTTGACTATGGAATGAAACAGTTCTTTTGGTATTTGTTGAAGGAAAGAAAATCCTTCTGTATCTTGCTGTGTCTAATATCAAGTGCTGTAAATAATGGATTTGTCTGAAGGAATAAAGCTATCCTGTAATGGCCAGCCGGGGAAGAGGTGTGCGAGGGAAGGGGGCAGGGGGCAGTGGGGCTGGGAGCACCACGTGCCAGCTCCAGGCCCTGTTATCCCTGCTGGCACCTCTTCTGTGCTGTAGAGATTTGAAGGAGTTGGGGGAGTGCAACAACACCGGGCTCCATTTATTGACACACCTCAACAGGAGAAGGGCGGGACTCACCTCAACAGAAGGAGGGCAGGAGCAGAGGGGGGCAGCAGCCCGGCTCAGGCCCTCAGCTGCAGGGGTCTCCTGGGCTGGCTGGCTGCGTTTCCTGGCTAAAAGTCCAGGGCACAAATCAAGGCCGTGCCACGTTTGATCCAGTGCTTCTCTGGCTTGTCCGTGGGGATCTCCACTGCAATCACGTAGTTGGTGGAGTGGCCCGTTGTTGACAATGTGCCTGTAATGGGGGAAGCAAGGGCACGAGGGTGGTGCTGCTGCACTGATCAGGGAATCCCAGACAAGTGACCCCATCCACGAGCCCTCGTTCCCACCCTAAGCCAGGTGCCAGGCTGAGCAGGGCTGGGGGAAACAGGCTTGAGGGGCACTGCTGCAGAGCCAGGGTGCCTGCCTGCTCCATCTCAACCACAGCAGGTGAAATCTTTTCTCCTGGGCTGGCCACTGCCACCAGTCCCTTGCTCCGTGCCCATGTATGGCAGGAGGAACTCCCTGCTGCCCTTCCGGGCTGCTCCTGCAGCTCCCGTGCTTCTGGCAATCTGCCTTTAGGGCACCTACCTGCTCGAGTGAGAGTCTTATAGATGGGGCACAGGTAGGAGCCGGACTCTGGAGGCTTGCGGTTGGGGACAGGCACCAGCCAGATGACAGCCATCTCCGTGTACAGCTCCTTGGGGCGTGACTCCGCCAGCTGACCCGCAGCGGCGTCCCAGCGGGCGCCCTCCAGGAACAAGCCGTGGATGTAGCAGCCCACGTCGGGCTGGCTCGTCAGCTCCTTCACCGTCTCCTTCATGACCTGCCCAGGGGAGGGGCCGTTGGGCCCTCGCTCAAGGCTTGTCCCTGAGGGCTCAGCCCCAAGAAGCCTCTTAAGCAGCTCTTAGTTAAACCAGCGCTGCCAAAGGAGAGCCTGCCCCAGCTCTCAGAGGGGCTGGGCTGCATTTTTTGCCAGCTCACAGCACGTGGGGCAGCCTGTGACAGAGCTGGTGGAGAGGGATGTGAGCAGGTCTGGAAGCAGAAGCCTCTGCCAGCCTTGGGGAGGTGTCTGGCAGGGTGGGTGGGTGGGTGTATCCAAGCACAAAAAGGATGATGGGGCCGTGGGCCACTGTGGAACCTGGTGGCTTCACCTCTTGGGCAGATCAGGGCCTTTGTGGCCTTCTAGCAGGCGATTCCAAATAAATTCAGAGCCTCCACCTGATTTACTGACCTTGAAGTTAAACGAGATGGTGTCGATGGAGATGACAGACTTCCTGGCGAAGTTCTGCAGTGTCCCGGTGAGGAAGGCCTGGGGGAAGAAGAACCCACTGATCCAGAACACGGAGGGGATCCCATGGCTGATCCAGTTCTGCAGGAACTCGATCCGCTGCACCAGGTCGTTCACCCACGATGCCAAGGGCTTCAGCGACGGATAGGCCTGCGGGGCACCCACACAGGGAGGTGCTGAATGCAGTCAAGGGCAGCCCAGACCTTGTGCCTCAGTTGCTGAGAGCTGCCCAGAGCCCAGGGGCTGGGAACAACTGGGAGCTGCACGAGGCAGGAGACATCTCCATGCCAGGGGACCAAGAGCCAGCTCCACGTGAGACAGCCCAGTCCAGAAGATGACCCATTCCCCGGGTTTGGGTGAGCTCTGGCAGGCAGCTGGGCTGGCTGGGGCACGTACCTTGGCATTCCACATTTCAGGAACGCTGTTGTTGTACAAACTGGTGGCCATCAGCTCCAGCCGAGAGGACATCACGACCAGACCCTTGAGAGCTTTCAGCAAATCCTTCAGACTTTGAGCAACCTCCTCCAGGAGCTTGTTGTACCTACAGAGAAAGGGCAGAGGGAGCAGAGTGACTCCGTGCAGTGGTTCATTGCCCATTGCCTGCCCAGAGAGGGTGTGGATCTTTGTAGACAAGTGAAGCTCTTCCATGTACCCTCCAGCCCCAATCCTCTTCAACAGGGTCTCCCAGCTGCTCCCCCAGCCCTAAATTGCTGACTGTAGCAGATGGGGACAGGATCAGCCAAAGGTCCTGGCTGGGACAACACAGTTGTTAGTGTGACTGCCAACCCCACTGCTGTGCTCAGTACTGAGGTTCCCTAAAGGTGAGTGGCAGCAGGGGCCTGCACCTCTGTGCTGTTCCCCAGGATGTGATCCCACAGGAGTTTTACCTGATCACCTCCTGCACCAGCACTGTGTTCATGGATTCTTCATAGAGCAGTGGGTATTTTTGGATCACCTCCTGCAGGTTCATGGGGTCAGGCAGCTTTGCCAGGATATCATTGGAGGTCTCCTCCACGATCTGGAAGGAAGGCAGCAAGTGGCAGCATCCTTCTAATCCAGCCCCACGGCTGCCGAGAAGGGGGAGAGCTAACGCTGGGATGGCAGTGCCATTGCTGGCACCCGGCAGGCAGGGTGGCACCTGCTGAGAGCCGGTGCTTGTGGTCACTGCCCACACTGGGCACTGGCTGCCAGAGCACCGACAGGACTGGGGCACCCACCTCTTCTCTGCTGCGGCCTCCCAGCATGATGGTCTTGGGCTGCAGCAGTGAAATGGCCCCCAGCAGAGCAAAGGTCTCGTTCTGAGCGAAGGTGATGTCGGCGTTGTCGTGTAAACCAAAGAGCTCCGGGCTGTCGTTGAGAGGCAGGCCCTTGACGTATTGGAGGTAGCCCTGGAGAGGAATCCACACAGCCTGTGAGGCCAAGAGCAGCTGAATATCCCCAGGTTCTTACAAACTTATATTCCCCCAGGGACCTGAAAACGCAGTGGGTTTCAGGGAGGAGAGATCCCCTTTGCACTGTGACAATCCCCCTGCATCTGCGAGCTGCAATTTGTGATTTGAGTACTTACATTGAGGTCTGAAGAGGTACTGATCTGCTTGTAGATACCTGATTCGGAATAGGCAAAGTCAGGACTTAAAACCTCAGGTTTGTAGAAATCTTCCAAAATGCTCATGATGCAGCGCCGGTCCCAGTCGTCGGTCACGCGGCCGCCGTAGTTGATCTCCCCGGCCGTGTATTTCAGAACCTGCGAGAGACCCCACCAGGGCTCTGATCCGTGTCTGCAGCGGGAGCAGCGGGAGCCCGTTCCCTCGCAGGAGGGGCAGCTCTCACCTTGTAGGGAATTTCTGCGTATTCGTTCAAGAACATCTGCAGCTGACTGATGCAGATGCGGAGGTCTCCGTCTGTGAACTCATAGGGGATGTTGAACCCCAGAGGCCCAAACTTTCTCCTCTCCAGCATGTTCCCATGGAAGAAGCAAAGTGACAGCAACAAGGATTTAAACTCTGTGACCTGTGGGAAGCAGGGAGAGGAGTTGCTCAGCTTGGGAGGAGGCACCCTCGGAGGGAGTCAGGTCCTGCTGGGACCTGGCAGAGCAAATGTGCCAATTCAGGAGTGCCCGAATTGGGGCTTGGAGAGGGGAAACCTCAGTCAGGCTGCTGTGCTGGGGAAGGCCATGGCCCACTCCGTGCTTAAAGAGAGCTGCGAGTGCCTTATGCCAGGCCTCTGAAATACTGTTGCTTCTGTTTGTCACAGTAAAACTTCCAAGTGGCTTCACAGAGTAGATGTGAGTTTATGAGAAGTGCCTCCTTCTCTAGCACATGGATTCTCTAACGGGGTGGAAGATCTGTGCCTGGAGAGGAGCAACATCCAGGTGGAAAGCATACATGGGAGCAGGCACGGAATGGGGACAGCAAACCAAAGCACGATCTGGGTCTTACCTTGGAGCAAGAATTCAAGAAGTCATCACTGAAACTAATGTAGGACTTGAGCAGGTTGGCCTTGACCCCACGGGGGGGCTCGATGGTCATCTTGGAGCCATTCTGGAGAATGGACACAGGGAAGTGGTTGCTTGGTAGACTGGTGAGCCAGAGGCGAAAGTCTGGATGCACCTGGAAGTTCAGAAGGCAGCAAGTGCTCAGAGGGTGCAGGCACAGCCCCTGCAGCTGCTCCTGCACTGACCCTCTGGTTCTGTGAGGAACCTATGGATGGGACTGAACTGGAGCTGGGCTCCTCCTGGGCTCCAGCCTCCTACCTGTTATCCTCTCTATCTGTTATCCTCAGAGCGGGCACCTGCTCAGCAACACATCTCACCTTGCTGGGGTCAATGCCCTCGATGAGTCTCTCCAGTGAGGGCATCCAGCTGGGGGCCAGGTGGCAGTTCTGGAAGAAGACCCAGTTGCCCTGCTCCATGGCACTGTGCAACATGGCTTCAGCACGGGGGCCCTGCAGAGGCAGAAGGGGAGAGCTCAGAGACCCTGTCCCATGGTGTGCTGTGTCCTGCTGAGCAGGGCAGGGAGGCAGCTCCCTGGAGCTGGGCGGAAGGACCACTGTCCAGAGCTATGGCCCGGCTTTGCCCCCATGGCTCAGCTGGATCTTTGCTGTTTGATGGCACAGCAAAGGTTTTTTACAGCTTTTACAAGCCTGTGGGGAAGGGTGGAGGGAATAGAAGAGCTGCAGATGGATTTGGGAAGTTAGAGGGCACTGTAGCAGGAGCTGCTGCAGCTCCCACCCCAAGGGAGTAGAAGCAGAAGATTGGTGAGTAAGGGCCCTGGGGCACGAGGGTGTTTTCACAATGCTGCAAGTGTTTGACCTACTTGGAGCTTGGTGAGATTGATACTGGAACAGCAGCCAGGACACTGCTGTTCCAGGTCTGCACTGACAGCTTACCTGTCCTTGGCCCAGAGAAATGGCAGCGAGCTTTTGTGTGAACTTCATTTCTTCAGCAAACTTGTAGAGGTCGGCAGCGGGGTCAGTGCCCGGGGACAGCACGAACACCAGCGGGGTGGTGGCAGTGGACTCCTTAAACACGACTGAGAGGTCAGTGGTCTGCAACAGAGAGTTGGTCAGAGTGGAGAGGCTGCAGTGGAACCATGCAGCACCTTCTCAGCCTTCCTGGCCTCCAGCTCCCCGCCAAGGCACCAGCGTCCTCTCAGGTGCCAAGGCCAGGAACGCGTTCAGTGAGGACCGTGTACAGCTCTCCTCTGGCCACATAAGGATGAGGGCATGAACCACGTTCCCATTTGTCATTGGAACTCCTCCCTTGTACACCTGCAGTATCTGCCCCTCCCAGTGTGGTTTAACTGGTGGACATCAGAAAGGCTATCCCTCGTCTGAGGCATAGGTATTTCCCCAGCTGAGGGAGGGACACTGTGGCTGCAGAGGGGCACGAGCACCCTCACTGCAACTGGTGGCCCATTTATCACAAGCTCGAGGCCTCCTGCTCCACTCCTGTCCCCACCAGCACCTGCTCTTGGCAGGTTACCTGTGGCTCGATGAAGCGCTGGTCCAGGTTCAGCACCACAAAGTCCTGCATGGCGTTGGTGATCTTGTCTCCACGCAGACACCGCAGAACCAGCAGCTTCTGGAAGGCATCGAGCCCATTTTCCCACTTCCCGGGCAGAGGCTCTCTGCAAAGCAATTAGGTGCATTTTGGGTGAATGTGCCAGATCCTACACTCCACAAGAAGTACCCAAATTGCCTGCAGGCAGCCATTGGGGCTTCCTAAGGGACAAGGACCTTCCAGTCCCTTGGCTGAAGTTGTTGTCTGTAGCTTTGAAACCATCAGCAGGCAAGCCAGAGCTGCTTCCACTGGGGAAACAGCAAATACTGCTGGGTTAAGGCACTGTGTGGCTCTGTCTTGGGCAAGCAATGGTCACCCCTGAGGAGACAAGGCAGTGCCTCATCCTTTCCCTTGCGTGGCACTGCACCGGGAGCAGAGCTGGCACTGTGGCTGCATCAGCTCCTCTTGCTCTCCCAGCGATGTCACGTGCAGTAGACCTAAGCTGACAAAGCAGGGGGACACTTGCCTGTGAGGCTTGTGGCTGTCAAAAATGGCCCTGAACCCTTCGAGGTTGGCTGCAAAATCGTTGTCAAAGTCAGAGAAATTCTTCAGGCTGCTCAGGGCCAGGATGTCTCCCCACGCTCTCTCGTTCAGCCAGGCTGGAGCTGGGTTGTCCTTCATCTCCTTTATGGCCCCTCCTGACAGCAGGTACCGCCACTCATCCTGGGAACAGGCCACGGTTTGGTCATGGATAACAGCCTACCCACCTGAGCCCAAGGCACGTGGTGCCAAATCCAATTAAAATCCTGTAGCATCTTTCTGGCTGCTCTCCTGCCAGGTGTGTGTGTAAAGGAGTAAGTGAGCTGGAGGGTGTGGTGAGATCAACATGGTGACTGCTCAGCTGCCACTCTGCTAACCCTGAACATCCCTGCTCCCTCTGAACTCATCAGCCTTTGCAGCAGTCTGGCAGCAAACTGGCAAAAGCTGCAGGTGATCCAGGCTAGGCAGCTCTGCGTGTAGACACAGAGAATAGTTTGAAAGCTGAATAAAGACAGAGGCCCTGTGTTTGCCCAGCAGGCTGCCAGGCCTGTCCCTAACCCCAGGGAACAAGGCTCCTTTTCCACCCAGCACGCAGTTCTAGGGGCTGAACAGGCTGTGCTCGAGCTGCCCTGATGGGATCCCATCAAGGACTACCATGACCTGCTCACCATATCGATCTGCCCCTCGTTCATCAGGATCCGGGCGCTGACCAGGAAGGCAAACATGAGCTTGTGCTTCTCGAAGAGGCTGCGGCACACGTTGCAGTAGAGACTGAAGGTGATGTAGTTGTTGATGTTCTCCACCCGCTCCGTCAGCTCCTCTGAAAAAAAGGCAACAACCAGACGAGGGTGGTGGGTGCCACGGGGGATGTGGAGGGTGCTCTCCACATCAGCTCTGGGTTCCTGGTCGCAGAGGCACACCCACGCCCTGCCCGGGAAGGACAGATGCTGCTCTCACACGCAGGCCTGGTGCAGATGTGGGGTGAGGGAGAGGACAGGAGGGGGCTGTTCTGGGCAGGCACCTGCTTTCTCAGAGTTCCGGATCCCCAAGAGGAAGATGTTGAGGAACCACTCGAGTGAGTACTGGTACATGGGGTCCACGTTGGACAGGTCTGAGACACAGAAGTAGAGGATCTGCGAGCGGACAGCCACAGGCACATACTGCATGCGGGTGATGTTGATGTCCTTCTCTGTCTGCTCTGCCACCGCAACCTTGGCCTGGAGGACAGAAGCCATGTCACGGTTAGCGGAGTGCTGGCAGGGGATGCACAGCTGCAGGGGGAGAGCACCTTTCACCTCTGACCTGGATCTCTCCTGCCTTCAGCTTGGATGCCTCCAACACTTTGATGAGCTCCAAGTCATCGACAGGGTTTCCTTCAGAAGTGCTCAGCCGATACAAGATCTGGTCTTCTATCTCCTTTAGTTCCTGACGCATCTGGGCATTGCTAATGATTAGCTGGTTTCTATCTTCTTCTAAGTCAGGCCGCTCTGCAGCCACCACTTCTCCCAACAGTTGGTCTTCCAAGCCACTACAACAAAAGCCATGGAAGTGAGGGCGGCAGGTGAGGGGGCGACAGGCCCGACTGTCTGAGGACTGCAAGGAATGAGGCTGAGCAGCATGGGCAGCTCATGGGGTAAAAGGAGGTACCTGGGTGAGAGGGTGAAGTTGATGAGGGTGAGCTTTGTGGAGACCTCGGGGCTGTAGTGAGGGTTGGGCAGCTTGGTGGTGATGTACATCTTGAAATCATCATGGTAGGGGATCACTGTATCCCCCAGCTTCAGCACGGTGTTGCCTTGCTGTTTGAAGGTCTGTACCAGAGAAGGACAGATACAGGAAGGCTGGGATGGCTACCTCTTGTGAGAGAAGGCATCCTGCTGTGCCCTGGGCTCTGAAGGCTCTCAGGACAGAGGAGCTCCAAGCTTCCCTGCAGAACTAAAGGCCTGAACCTGAAGACAGCAGCTGTATTTCATGGCCCTGCCTCCCAGGCAAAGAGGCCTGCTGGCAGAAGAGCAGTGTGTGCAGGAGGCTGTCAATGTGTTGGAGCCCTGGCCAAGGCATGGGACTCACTCATCCAGGTGAGTTCTGCCTGCCCACAGAGACCTACGAACGCCCCACACCCCATGGCAGCCTGGCCAGGTGGCCCCTTACAGCTCAGCCAGGCACCCACTGCCCTCCTTGCCAAGGTAAGACATAGGACCTCTTTCAGCAGGACAGGCTCAAGGACTGGATCCAGCTCCTCGCCGACATTCTCCAGCAGGAAGGGCTTCCCAAAGCTAATGGTGTTTTCCAGAGTGGAGAGGAAGTCCCGGTCACTCAGCTTGGCCACCTCCAGGCTGTTCTCCCTCTCCTGAAAGGCAGCGGGGGAGGGCAGGGTTTCTGTGGTGTCCTGCCACCTTTACATCCAGCTCTGGTGCACAGTACACCTCTCGCTGGACTGATTTAGCCCCCTGGGACAGCGGAAATAATATCTTTTCTTGCTCAGATAGACTTTGGCTATTTTGGCAGGTTTATCCCTCGTCAGCAGGTACTAGAGACAGCTCAATGAGGCAGCAGAAAAGGGGGCACATAGGATGAATCTCCTTCACAGAGCCATACCCCTCTGGAGCCCTACACTGCTAACTCAGGGCAGAGCCTGCAAAGTGAGAGCAGGTGGGTGGGAAAAGCCCTCAGGGAGCAAAACGGGAGCAGCTGCCTCAGCCTCCTGCCTGATCCTTCAAAAGGGCAGTAAAGTGTGTCTCTGGAGAAGAGGTGGTGGTCAGTGTTGTCAGCACTTCAGCAGCAGGGACTGTGCTCAACAGCCAGGTAATTCCCTCCCTGTCCTAGAAACCTGAAAACCATTATGGGAGATGCTGGTGTTGTTTTGTGAGGTGAAGGCTCCCAGAATGTTAGTGGAGAGCCAGAATGGGAATCTGACACTTGCTTACACGAGGGCTCCTCCTGCCCTGTGCTGCTTTCCCCAAGGTGGGAAATCCACCCGGGATAAATGTGGATGTGGAGACTGTCTGGTGCTGGTTAGGTTGGGCTGGCACAGCGTGGGGTTTTGCAGCTCTAGAGCCCAAAGCTGGGGTTGCTCTGCACAGCTCCTGACAGAAAGCTGTTACCCTTACTTATCCTGGCAGACCAGGCTTTCCTCCCCACAGCTCTTACCAGGTTCTTGATCCACTTGTTTGCTTGTCCTTGTGGGTCTATGTAGTGAGTCCAGCGCAGGGAGAATCGGGTTATTACTCCATTCTCCACAGACAGGGCGTCGTTGGGTAAACCAGCAATCTGACAGGGTAGAAAAAGTTGTTGGGATACCTGGTAGCACACACAGGTGACCAGAGAGAAGCCCTTGCTGCCCTGGCCTCTGAGTGCTCCCCGTGGGTGGACAGGGAACAGTGGTGAAGGTACCTCTGCTGAGCCCTGGGATGGGGCTGCGCTGTGGGGTCAGGCTTGGGCAGGCTGGGGCCAGAGCTTGGCTCTAGGCCTGGGACTTGTAAAGGACAAGCCTTACAGGTCAAGGCTGATGCCCTCATTACTGCTGCCCAGGCCTGGCAGCAATTCCAGGTCTGCAGTGTGGAGGTGCTTGGTCATTATCCAGCTGCTTGGTTTGGGGCCTGTCCTTTGGTGCAGGTGATCCTAGTGAGTGGTGAGCTGAGTGCTTTAGTCTTTACCTGAGGCCCCTTCTTCCTCAGTTATTGTTTGGTTTGGGGGTTTTTTGCAACTTGCCTGCCAGGAGCGGATTTCCACGGGGTCTCCAAGGGTGTTGATGAGGCTCGCATCCCAGCTGTGGGGAATGTAGTTTTTGGCCAGCTCCCCCATCCACTCCTCGGACAGTGCTGCACGGTAGTCTCCCTGCCATGAGAAACACCATCACAGCCTTTCTTTAAGTTGCAGCTGGCCTGTTGTGAGTATCTAAACCCTCCTGTTCCCATTCAAACGGGCCCCGTGCAGCCTCTGGCACGAGTGGAGAGAGATCCTGGAGGGATCTCGCACCCTTGTGTCCGATTCCTTTCTCCCTGGTCAGGACAGCAGAGCTGCCAGCTGAGTGCTGAGCACTGCATGCACACTTACTGTGAAAGGGCCCAGGTAGGCCACAAAGCCAGCTGCAACCAGCACGTCCCCAGAGCTGTTGTTGATCTTGTCATCCAGGCTCTCCACGGTGTCCTGCCAGCGCACCTTCTCATCAGCCAAGCTGTTGATGAGCTGTGGGATAAGTTGCATGCGTGAGAGCTGCTGTGTGGTCTAACCTTGTGTCCTGGACCTGCTGCTCTCTGGGTAATGCTGCAGGTGACTTTGGTGGCCAGAGCTTGGGGTGGCCCCTGACATATTCTGAATTCTGTTTCTGGCTTTGAGCACTCATTCCTGGGATTACTGGGCTGCTCTCAGCTGTCCTGGAGACCCATTGCTAGCTGAGGAAGCTGTGCACAGGAGGACAGCAGCTTTTCACATCAGTGCCTGGCTAGCTCAGCTTTCCAGTGCTGCTGAGCTGCTGAGATCAGGCCAGGCAGCTTCAGCCTAGGATTGTCATGAGCTGCAGGCTCGTGGATGTTTTCACCACTGTGCTGCTCGGTCTGAAATTGAGTTGCCTCTGTCCCTTACCACATCGGCACGGGCCAATCTCTGCAGACACAGCTCACACTTCATCTCCAGCTCCTCCTTATTGGCTTTGCAGGCCTCGTACTTGGCTTGCAGCGCGGCAATGCCGTCTTCAACCTCCTTCAGGCGTTGCTTGGCTTCGTCAAGGACCGCCTGAGTGGCACGCAGGTCCTCCTCTGCCTCCCGCAAGGCTTGCTGGGGAGATGCACAAGGAAACAGTAGGTATGTAGGGCGCGTGGTCAGGCTCTTCCCCAAAAGCCAGAGACCTCGGAGCAAGAGCTGGTTTTCCATAAAAGCGCTTGCTGATAAGTGCTAGCTACTGATATCTCAATATCTCAGTCAATCCAATCCCTGGATGACAAAGATGTTACGTTCTGACCTGCAGAACGTGGCGATTCCCAGCATCTCCTGCAGAAGGGAGCTGCTGGTACTGTGCTCCCGAACACCAAAAGCAACTGGGTCACAGAGTGTCTTACCCGCTTGGGCTCCACGACCTTGGACACGAAGTGGTACTTGTGCATGGCACGCACCCACTGGCAGATGGAGGTACAGGCTTTGGACACCTTGGCGATGGCAGCCGGCTGAAACTCCTCATTGTCGATGTAGGGCTGGATGGCCTTGATCACACTGTCTGAAATGTTGTCCTGCAAAGAATGGTGGGAGGGAAAGACACTTTCCTCAGTCAGATCTCTAGCATGCTCTTCACTGATCTCCTAAGGGCCTCCCCCAGGGGCAGCAGTGCCCCAGGACCTGACAGGGTGGTCAAGGCATCACTCTGGAGCAAGAGGAATCAAATTGCTGCATGTTAGGAGCCACAGCTGTGGGATTGGGTAAATCCCTTCCCATACCATTTCTATCTAGCTTCTCCACACAGAAGAGCAGGGGGACAGAATGTGAAGACTTGTGTGTCTGGGTCCCATTGCCCAAGGCAATGAAGTGCACCCGATTGACATGAGGGCTTGCAGGCCAAATACACCCTCATCCTCAGTGTTGCTGAAGGGTGTTGCCCATGAGGAGCTCAATTTGTTACTGCTGTGAGAAGGATGTCCGTGAGGCAAACGCTGATCCCAGTCACGGCCTCCTCCTGCCACTGCTTACCTTATCATAATCATACAGGCTGTTCAGGAACTGCACTGGGTCCTGGAGAAGGGCCCTGCCTGGCTCCCAGTAATCATCCACCTTGGTGCCTATCTTTTCTCCTGCCACCTTTTTGGGCTTTTTTCCATGCATAATGCAGACAGCTTCAATCACAATCTTCACACCAGGGGGAGGCCGCTGCAGGGCTCGTACCTGCAAAACCCAAATGGAAACAGCGGGTTAACCTGATTCTCTGGGGGATGGGGTGCTCATCCCTCCCTCAGCTGGGCTAGGGGAGACTGGGACCAGAGGTAGGACACTTAGAGGATGCAATACACGGGCAGGAAGGACAGAGGCATTTGAAGGGAAAGCTGGTTATCAGAAAGGGCATGGAGCAAACTAAATGTAGGCTGAAAGAGCCTGCTCTGATACCCTGACAGGTGTGTCCCTATGAGCTGAAAATATCTCGGCAAAGGAGCTAAATCTGCATGGCCCCAGGGAGAAGGCTGTATGGAAATGGGGCACAGGCAGGCTTTCCCCCTTGTTCTATGGGCTCTCGTTTGTCTTGTACCCCACCACAGCAATGCCACACCCCGTGAGCTGGTCTTCAGCACTTGTGGAGGGACTGCTTGAGTCTCCCCTCAAGCAGGCACCTAGGAGAGCTGCTGCAGCACCCTTGAGATGACTGTGGTGTCAGGACCTCTGAGGATGACTCCTGCTTTTTTCCCTTCTAGTGCTGACCATCCTTGCCATGCTCAGCTGGAGACATTCCCAGGCCTTCCCACTGGACACTGTCAACAGAGCAGCGGACTTCATGGCAACGCTGAGGCTGATCTACCCCCACGCAGACACCCTCCGTGAGAAGGACTTTGAGTGGCTCTTTGACTGCCCTGAGACAAAGCAATTCCTCGAGTGGTTCTGCAGCACGGTGGGTGAGGAGAACGTGCTGAGCCCAGCCGAGCTGGAGGCCTATGAGGCCCTGCTGGCTGCAGGCAAACCCATCTTGGAAGGAGACGCCCTGGAGGAGGCCCTGCGGATGTGCTCCCAGGTCCCGCAGCTCCCGAGCATGATAGGGGATGATGAGGGGCCCTCTCAGGAGGTCCTGCAGCAGGAGCTTCAGGAGCTGAAGGTCTATCGAGACCACCAGCTCTGGAGGTACAGGAAGCTGCTGGCTTGGACAGACAAGCTGAAGCAGGAGCAGAAGTATTTGGAGGAGGAGGAGAACGTGGTGAAGCAGGACTTGAGGATGGCTCACATGGACCTGAAAGAAAAGATCTTCAAAACCAGAGCTGTCTTGAGCCAGGTCAGCAAGACTGCAAAGCAGGTGTCAGAGTGTCAGGGGAACAAGTGGATGGGCCAGCTGCCAACATTGCTGTGCCAGATGGATCTTGGCCCTTACCTAGAGCAAGAACAAAAGGCCACCGATGCATTTGAGAGGTTCATCCAGCAGGTCCTACCAGAGAGTGTCCAGGCTCCAGATGCCTGGGAAGCAAGTGCACAGGGAGAAAGCAGCCTGAAGGAAGGGCTGGAGGCTGGGATGCAGATGGACTCATATTGTGAAATGCCACAAGAAAGAAGAGGAGCTCCTTATCAAGAATGCACAAAGACACCACGGGGGGTGGCACCAGCAAGCTCAAGGGCAGAGCTGCTAGTGGAGGTGGGAAATGAGAGAGACGTGTTGAGCATGGAGAGCGAGGAGGAGGGAGATGGCAGCCAGGATTTCACAGAGAGAATGGACACCAAGAGAACATCAATGCCAAAAAGGTCTGGGACTGGTGAAAACAGCTTCTGGAAGGAGCTGGGCCAAATAGAGACAGCATATATCTGTGCCCGGAGGGAGGTTATAGTCACAGCAGCAAAAGTGGAAGGCACCTGTGCTGCGCTGGAGTGGGCCCGGAGGACTCTGGAAGCTCCTGAGGATAACCAGGTAGGGCCAGTGCCCCCATTCCTCCACCACCCTTTGTGGCAGGGTCTGCCTGCAGCACGGGCGGTCCCTCCTGCTGACCACGGGAGCACAGCTGACAAGCTGGGAGGGGGTGGCAGAGCCAGGCAGCGCGGTGTCACCGGCCTGTCTTGTGTCCCCCTGCGCAGCAGGCGGTCGAGGCCGAGCTCCGGAGGCAGGCTGCCGTGCTCCGGAGGCAGCTGCACGCCCTGCGGTTTGACATCGCGCACGCTCTGACACACCAGCTGCCGCCCCTGCTGAGGGCAGAGGCCCGCCGCCGCCTTCGCCTGCCCGTCCTGCACAAGCGCTTCAGCCTGGAGGCTGCCCGCCTCCGGAACACTGCCAGGAGGCACGAGGAGGCGGCTGCGTGGCTGCTGAGCCAGCACAGCCGCCTGGATCTGCTGGAGCTCCAGCTGAACCGGGAGAGAAAGGAGCTGGAAGAGAAGGCTGCTTGGCTGGAGAAGATCGAAACCATCACGAGGCAATCCCAGACCAGGCTGCAGGAGCAGCAGAAATACTTCAGAAATGCCAGGTCCTCCCAGATGGGTCATCCACGCAAATGGATAGACCCCAAAGACCGCACTGCTATACGGTAAGGGCCTGGGGGGTCTGAGCATGAAGAACAAACTAGATCTGGGGGCAGTGGCATAGGAATGGCCGAGGCAGGCAGCAGACCCAAGCTACCAGATAGACTAGCAGTGCTCTTCTGCCAGTGCAGAGCCACTGTGACTCCATGGTGGTGTGAAATTCTCCAAATCTACTTCTTTCCGGCTGGCTTGGACTGAGGAAGCAAAGTATGGGCTTGGAGAATGGAATGAGTACAGAGAACAGAAGTTTTTCTAGAATGTTAGGGTAGAAAATGTAGAGGCAAGTCTTCAGCCATGAAGAAGGAGAGCTGGGCCACAAGAAAGCACAAGCTGCTTAGAGCAAGACCTTTCTCTGACTAGGTGTCCCGCATTGACTGGGTCTTCTCAGTCTTCCCCAAACAGTTTTGGAGTAGCTGGTGCTGGTGTCTGCCGAAAAGAAATCACACACTGGCTCTTGAGCCAGCCCGGTCCTTTATGGTGCTCTTCCCAGAGCTCCGTGACATGGGATGCTCATCAGGAGTGGCTGTCTTCTCATTGCTGACCCACATCTGCTTGCATCCCAGTCTTACAATGCACAACAACCTCAGAGCCCTGTTCTTCCTCAGCACTGGTGCTGCACTCACAGCTCTGGCTGGCTGTTCCCCCTCACAGGCTCTGGCGCATGCTGATGGGGAAAGATCAGGAGAAGCAGCCTTTTCACAGCTATGAGGCCATGGCAGCCAAGTGGTCCCAACTGGTTCAGGACAAGAGGGCACTGGAAGCCCAGCTGGAACCTCGTATGCCCCAGGTGTCTGCCCTGGAGTCCTCCGTGGAGGTGCTCTATCACCAGCTGTACAACAGCTCCAACCAGCTGCAGCTCTCCTCGCCGGTAAGGAAGCACTCCTGCTCCCCTGGGCCCTGCTGGGTGGCAGCAGGCGAGCACAGGGAGCCCTCTGCCACCCTCCCTGGATGCAGGGGGGAAACCTCGCTGCCTCTCAGCCACAGAGGGAGGGCAGGTTGGCCTGACCCTTGCCTTGTCCCAAAAACCCTCCAGTGAGGCAGTGGCTGGCTATGGGACAAAGGTGATTCTCACTGTGTCTCACATGTGCTGTTCAGTGTTGAGATTGGGGTGCCTTAACCAAGGTGTCCCAGTAAGCCACCTCTGCTCCTTGGACTGGGAGGGTTTGGAGGCCAAAGCTGGGTGGGTAGTTTGTTTCTGGGGGGCTGAGCTGTTCCACAGGTATAAGGAAAATCCCTTTATTTCTCCATGTTCACATGAGTTTGGGCTCTGTCCCTTAGGAGATCACTGAGCTGATGCAGCAATTGATCACCGTACAGGACAACCTCTACCAAAAGCTGACAGACCTCCTGAATGACTTGGAGGTGACGCACAGGGCTCTGGAGAACCCCATCCTGCAGACAGAGCGCAACCTTTATGTGTATTTTTACTGCGACGAGAACCGGCTGAGAGAGGTGGTGGAGGAGCTGGAGAAGCAGGCATCAGCTTCCTTCCCCTCCCCTGAGGGAGCTGCCCTACAGAAAGGAGAAGGTCAAAGGGATCCTTCCTCCCTGCCACAGTAGTGGTGTCCTCTCTTGGTTGGGCTGGGTCCTTGATTCTGGACTGGGAGAGAACTCTGGTGGTCTCTGCTCCGGTGACAGGTTACTTGGGTCACGACCTGGCTGCTGGGTTCAAAAGAAACTGGGAGCTTATTCCTTAAATACAGATTTTCCGGGGACTTGTTTAGATGATGTGTAAGAAATTGATGCATCTTGTGGCATTGGAAGCCTTGGATAGACAAGACACTTCTCCTGCCCGCTCTACAAGAGGATGGGTGCTGGGGGCAAGTGGACCAACACTGTGTCTTTCTTCACTGTCTGGGGAAAGGGGTTTTGTATGTTTTTGGGAGAATGAAGAGGTCTGTTACTCCCAACTGCAGAGCAATAAGCCTGTTCCTGTGTGGTGAAATCTATTTGTTGAGTGTGCTCTCTTGGCTATGGGCTGTGATGCTTGCAGGCTCAGAATCACCCTTCTTTCTCTCACTAGCCCATTTCAAGCCAGTATTCCTTGAATTCAGCCTGCTGCCTCTTCTCTGCCTGTGGTGGGTCCCTTTCCAAAGAGCCTGCAGGTTCAGGGTGCTGCCAGCCCTGTCCCTGTGCTGCACAGTCAGTACATGGGGTTGCTTGGTGGTACCTGCTGCCTACCCCCATGGACAGGCACGTGGGGCAAGCCCTCCTCCACAGCCTCTCCAGGATGTGCTGGAAACACCCAGGAGCCCCTTACTGCCTTTCTGCCCTTCAATTTGCATCTGAAGGAGTAGAGGTGAGAAGCTGCATGGGCAGCTGCCCAGAGTGAGCCCAGGGGGATGGATGGAGGAAAAGGCTGGGGATGTTGCAAGCCTATTGAAGGGGAATTGCTGCAAAGGGAGAGGCTGTCCTTGACCAGACCCAGCTCTGCCACCCTCTCCCTTGACACAGTTACCTCTGTAACATCATTTCTGTTGAGGTTCTTCAGGCTGGCAAGAGCAGCATCCAGGGCTGGGAGGGCTTCAGCCAAGTCCTTCTGAGCATCATCTGCAATGGCTTGGGCTTTTTGAGCTTTCTCATTGGCCTTTGCCTCCTCAGCCTGCACAGCACTTCTTGTCTTTTCAGCCACAGCTGTGTCCACCTGCAACACCAGAGACAACCTCAGAAGCTGCTGGAGGCAGAGCTTGGCTGGGCTAGGAAAGGATCACGACTGTCCTGGCAGCTTGTGTGTCTTCTTCCAGCAGATCTCAGGGACCTAACTGCTGCAGGGGATGCCCTTCTTGCACCATACTGGGAGAAGGTTTTTATCAGCCTGTATAAACCATCCACAAGCTCCAGCTCTGGCTGTGCCTGGAACGATGTTAGTCTTGCAGGAATTAGCTGCTCTACCCATTTTCCTATTGGCATGAGTAGAGGATGCACAGGGGTGCAGATTTGTGGGGAGATGGAGGAATAGGAAGATATGATTAGGGGTTTGTTTCTAAAACTGCCATTTCTGCCTACCCCAATGGTTAAAACACTACCAGGAGGCATAAAGGAAATGTGGAATATAGCCCAATCCTTATCTGCTATGTGGAAATCTAGGAGATTGCAGACTCTTTCCCCTGTGCATGCAGAGCTGTATGATGTTAGTGTCCCTGTTCACTCTGGCCCAGTGTGGCCATCCCACAGTAGGAGATGGGCAGGGAGGAACACAAGGAGAGAAGGCAGTGACAGCCAACACAGAACAATTTCCTCTTCTGAAGTGGCACGAGTGACTGTGTGACGATCCCTGAGGTTTGGGACCATCACGCAGTGATGGGGGGCAGGCTGCAGCTGGATCGGCTCCCTGGTGATGGGATGTGGAGGAATGATGCTGTTCAACACCATCAGTCTGGCTTAGAGCTGCTCAGGCCACCTGAGGATTGTGTTAGTGTTGCTAGACTGTGCTTGCAGGGGCCTGGGAGCTCGGCTGACTGACCCCTGCGTGGTGGTTTCAGACACGGGCACGGGAACCATCGCTTCTGCAACAACTGGTGCTCACCAGCAGCAGAGCAGGACCCCAGCAGGAGGCAGTTTTTGCTGTCAGTGCAGCTCTGCACAAATATCTGCTGTGCCAATCTGAGGCATTTTTACCTCTGATCAAGCAGGATTTTGCACAATCCCTGCCAGGCCCCTCGAGCCTGTGTCCAGTCCAGTCTGAGCAGAGTTAGAAAGTGCAGGGCTGCCCAGCAGCGGTACCTTTATCTGTTCTATGGTTGCCTCGGTGTCCTTGGCTGCCTGTGCCAGGAGAGGGCGGGAGGACTCCAGCTCCTCCTGCATCTTCGCTACATCCTCTGCTGTTCGCAGGAGCTGTGGGAGCAAAGCAGAGTTAACAGCAGGGCCAGCAGCCACGGAAAGCCCTAGGAAGGGGCCGTGCTGCCCTGGAGGGTGCTCCCTGCCGAGTGTTGGGCTGTGCAAAGCACAGGTCTTGCCCTGGTTCCTGCTGAAGCAACAATCTGACACTGTGGTGTGCTTATAAACAGTAGTACCTAATGCTGCCTGCACATGTTAGGCATTACTTCATAAGCTCGTGGCACTGAGGCAGCAGAACAATGCTTCTGTTAGAGGGCTTTCAATTACAAGGTTAATAAGGAACATCCTGAGAGATGAGCTACACAGAGGTCTGTGGTCCCCAGAGACTGGGGAGCATTATTCTTTTAGAACTCTTACAGACTCAGACCTTTAGAAAGCCTGGCCCTGGCAGAAGGCATAGCTCTCACTTGCTTTAGCCTGAATTTTTTCCTGTTCCACAGCACATGTGTAGGACATCTCACTGCATCTCTGCAGCTACAAATACACTGCTCAGAGTGCATGAGGGGTGGCCCTAAAACTTTCCTGGGTTTGAGGGACGAACCTTGTCCAGGCCACTTTGCATCCTGTTCTTGGCTGTCTTCAGCTCCTGTTGCTTCTTTCCAATGAGGGAACTGAAGATGCTGAGGAACTCCAGGTAGCTTTTGGGAGTGATGTAATTGTGTCTGCCGAGTTCTGCTAGGAACAACTGGCACTTTTTTGCCACACTCTGGTGGATTGCTACACATACTTGAATCTATGAGGAGAAAGGAAAGAAACAATCTTATTCAGCACTGAACATGTGAAAGGCAAATCCGTGTGATGCCCAGAGAGAGCAAAAGGGGCTTATGAAGAACCAAACTATACAGTCACTGCAGAGCTCATTTCTGTGTGTGGGCTTTAGGGCCACAGAGGGGTGACAAATGGCCAAGCCTGTTTCAAGGCATACAAAAGCTATGCAGTTCTGCATTTGAATGATCCTGCCATGGAACATTTCTGCTGCAGGGCAGGACGCTTCTGAAGGTGTGCCCTGCATCCATTGTCTTGGTGTATCCAGACACACAGCACACTGAACAGACGGGAGCAGATTATTCCCGAGCGTGGCACCTACCATCCCTCTGATATCTTCGTTACCGCTACCGAGAAGCGGGATTTCACTCAGGAAGGAGGAGGCAACGCTCTGCAGGGCTTCAGCAGGCCACTCATTGAACCAGTCAATGGTACAGCAGTTCACGAGAGAGGGGAACTGCCTCAGGCGTGCGCGGAACACTTCTCCGATGGGGCTGAGGGCGAGGCACGCAGAGAAGATGTGTTACAACTGGCTCTAAATACAAGGACAAAAGAGCTTTCCTTCTACAGAACCACCCTCAAGCCTTGCGGGGTAAGAGGGACAGGAATACACCCAGGGAAGGAGGGAAAAGGGGAATGAAAGTTCAGGCAGTGAGCTGCATGCCCAAAGGTGCATGTCTGAGCTCATTCCTTGGCAGTCCTTGGGCTATCCTGGAAGTATTAAGATAGTAGTAGGGTGATGTTTTATGGGTCCCTCCCTAGGGAGAACACTTAAGGGATAAGAAATAAATGTGCTCTGAAGTTTATTTCAAGCAGGTGATCACATCACCAAACCAGAACCATGGCCCTGATTTTTCTACTTGCTCTTGCACTGAGAATGCCCTGTGCCTTCTGGTATCCCTCCTGCAGGGGAGCAAGCTGCTTATGGACTGTGCATTAGATTCATGAGTAAACATGGTGCAAGTGAGCCCCAAATTCAAGCAAGACCTGTCTGTAACAAATGGCTCAGTGGTGCAGGGAGGAGGAGGAGGTACCTTGTGTTTCATCTGAATCACACATAATCATAATCTTGAAAATTTCAAACTTCATCTTGAGACCAGCAAAGTGTAAAAAACAAAAAAAAGAAGTATCAGAAGTATCTAGTCCTAGGGGAAAGTGTTACGCAAACCATATTCCTATTCTTTCCCTTCCTCCAAAGTCTGGGGCTTGGAAATAAAGATCCCATTACACAGTGATGCAAGACAAAGGATAAGGAGGGAATAATTAACATTAAAAGCATGGAGTTGTAGGCCTGAAGTGTACCTCATGCACAGGACCATGTGGATATTGCTGCGAACTCGTGCTGTGTATGCAGCCATCAAATTTGCCTTGGTGGGCTGCTGCCCTAGATCTCGAACAATAGGCTTCATAGCTGTCAGGATCTGGTCTTGGTCCTCGGGATTGTAAATGTTGGGAATGTCACCAGAGTTGAGCAAGTTGTTGATATCTTCGAGGAAGGATTCACTTTTAATCTAAGTAGATGATTGGTAAAAAAAAAAAAGCAGTTTCTTAAGTCAGAAGACACTCATGTCTCACATGCCATGGAGATAATTTCTGCATAAATACAGCCCTCAGCCTCTGTTATAAGAAACAATTGCTGTGATCACTTGGCTCCAGAAAGACACACCCTGATTCTTGTCCAGCACTTCCAATTAAACAGCCATATTCAGCCATTTCAGGCGTGGGAGGGTGTGTCTGAGAACAAACCTCCTTCTGCCCATGCCGTGTCTCCTTACAGACAAACTGAGCTCAGGCTCTTGCTCCCTGCCTGTGCAGTCAGACCCCAGACACCTGGTTGCTCCGGGTCTTCGTTCCTCCAGCACAGAACTCTTCATTATTAAAATAAAGCTTATCAATGTGGGAGACAGAGTAATTGTAGGGATGTGTCACAGTCTGTGGGACGATCTCCCTCCAGCGCTACGCTCACCTCTCCACCTTTGCTAGATCAGAAATACCCAGCATCCATCTCCTTGACTGAATGCACCCTCCTGGGCCCCTTTGCTCCCACATATGCTTCTCGCTGCAGGGAAGAGGCTGCAGGAACAAGTAGCGTTTGACTGATGCTCATCTCCCTGCTTAGGGCTCTGCCACAAGGGAATGGTTCCTATGATAATGAAGGCAGTAAAAAAGCCTATGGGGAACATAACTGTGATTCCAGAAGTGGAAATTGGCCTAGTCATTAGCAAGTTACAGTTTACAGTTACAAGCCAGCATTATCCTGTGGAACAGGCAGGCGTAAAGTCCTAAATCTACTCTAATTTTGAAAAGGAAAAGAATCATTTTACTTAGGACTTCTAGTATCAGTGGCCAACACAGTGCTTAGCTTCAGACAGCTAGCCCTTGGATGGAGCTGAAAGGAGCTTCCTTGAGCTAGAGAAGAATCCACCCACTCAACACACAGCTCTACAGACCCTCTAGCAATAAATGCACCACTTCTAGTTTCCCTGGGGCTCTTTCAGAAGATGATGAATATAGGCTACTGAAGAAATACAAGTTGTGTCTGGTTTTGTCAAGCTCCTTAATACTCTGTAGGGGAATTTATTGAGCTTGGAGATGTGTTTCTGACTCCTTTTGAGATGGAATCCACCATGCTAATACTCCTGTACCTGTGTGTCTACAAAGAGGAAGGTCTTGGGTAGACTTTGAAGGCCTGCCTTCATCATGATCTTCCTCACATCCTCTCGCCATTCGGTCATGCCATAATTTTTGGACAGTTCAATCTGGAAACATTCGTTTTCTGCCCTAAAGGAAAGAGAAGCCTGTGGAGTTACATCAAATTAAAATATCCTCTTCTGTCAATTCCCAGGATGTGTTGTGGACTCAGGGGGAAAGGACTCAAGCAAGTTGTTTTCCTACAGTGAGTCCCGAGCACACGCTTGTCCTTGTGCACCGAGGACAGCCACCAACCCAGAAGCATGTTTTACCCAAAGCAGAGATACCAGAGCTAGCTAGAAAGCCAGTGCAGATGTGCATGTTAACTGAGTCCTAGCTCTTGACTCATTTGAGGAGTCGGCAGCCAGAAAAACATGTAACTGGCAGTGGGAAGGGCAGAAAAAGAGATTCTCTGAAGGCAGCCCCAATGGAGCTGCTCCACATTACATGCATAGGTGGGAGTGCACTACTTACATGTGAGATGCCAGCCTGGTGAGAGACTGTCTCCCACTTCCCCCAACACCCAGGAGAAGAGCGTTGCCCGGAGCCTGCCGCAGAATCCGGCTGATGCGGCAGATGTGCTGTATCGCATCCATGAAAAGCACAAGCTTCAGTTCCGGGGTGTTGCTTTGATTGTACTCCTCCAGGTAGTCCTCAATCACAAGCTTCAGCTGTGGGTAGAAATGCTCAGTTGTGGCTACCAGATAAAAGCAATTGTGTGTGGGGGGGGTTATTGTCTGCCGGCACAGCCAGGACTAGGGGAGGGCAGAGCCTGGTGCTTAACAGGGTCTGGGAGCAGCTCTCCTCCTGATGCCTTAAGTGGCCACCTAAAACACAGAGACTAGACAAGAATTAAGAGAATAAAAGGAGGTATTTATTTGAAGGCCTTCAAAGGTACACCCTGGGCAGTCCAGAGGCTCCACCCAAGATGGACCCTGGTTCACGGGTTCTTCCCACTTTGATAAGTTTGGTTCATTTGCATATCAGGGTTAATTCTCCAATTATAACCTCAGTTTCATGATGGAATTACCCCAAGTTTGCCCCCCTTTAGAGGCTTTTAGTTGACACATTTGGGGCCTGGTGTCCTTGGAGCGGAAGCCTGCGGAGGTTTGTTATGTCTGACCAGCAGGAGAGAACAGCAGCTCACAGGCCACAAGGAACTCCAGAGTTTCACACCAGGCAGCGCAGGGTTTGAAAAATATAAAAGTTAAAATCTAAGGCATCACTCCACGCTCCTATAAGGAACTGCCATTGGATGGGCTGAATTTAGTTAGTGGTGGTGGCAGCAGCTGCTCAATGGTGACCTTAAACTAACTCAGGCAAGCGACTGTGGTCTGCTGTTCCCAACAGCGCTGTTTGCCTCGAGAAACAGCAGGGTGTAGCTCAAAAGAAAAGAGCTTATGGCTGCCTGATCCATACTGCTCCAGGGCCTCCCTCTGGGTTAGTTTCCTTGCTCCATAGCTGACCACTGCCTGCTGCTGAATCCCGTGGTTAGGATCCTGGCTGGAAAGCACAGGTGCTGGGGAAGAAAACAACACTGGCTGTAGATGGGTAGAGGAGCACACTCCTCTCCCAGTCCAGCCGTCACATGGAATAGCTGCAGGAGCAGTTTCTCCTGCCCTTCCCAGGGCGCTCTTCAACAGCACCCTCAGGCCAGAGGAGGAGATGAAGCATGAAGACATCTGGGGTTTGATCCTACCCCCTCACCAATCTCACTGTGAAGCTGGGAAAGCAACACCAGCTGGAATTCATACAGTGCTGAGATCCCTGCCTAGATGCCAAAGTCCTGTGTGCATCAGTGGGGACTGTGCAGCTGCCTCCAAGTCTGGCTGTCTCGGTGGGGGACAGGCCTACCTACTTTGCAAAAGGGGTTGGAAAGCTCAGTTAATTACCAGTCCTTGTCACACAGCTATCACAAGATGAGAGACAACAGAATAATCATCTGTTTCTGATAATGAGAGCAAAACGCACCACTCATTGTCTTTGCTTAATTACCACTACCCAAGTACTCCCAGTATCTTCTCCAACAGGGAGTCTGGCAGTAACATTAATTACTTGTAAAGGTCAATTGTGAAGTCTTTAATGGAAAAAGTAGTATTGTTCAGGGGTAATGTGCCATTTCTTTCCAGCAAATTTCACTTTTCGGTCCCAAGTGTGGCTCATTTGGGAGATTTGGCATAGCAGGCTGCCTCCAGGATTGCAACGCAGAGACAGCTTGTTCCACCTCAACTGCCCATCACAACAAATGCAGCCACTACTCATATACGGGGTAGGATTTCACAGGAGACCCCTGGGAGAGCTTGTGGTTTCAGGCACCTCCAATTAAAGCACCGCTATTGTTACTATTACTGTTTTCCTTTGTTTATTGAAGACTGGGAAGATGTGAAGGTAGTTCACAACATGATTCCCAGGGTCCTTACCTTATCCTGGCTGTCGATTTCTTGGTATACTTTGACATTGGCACCTGGCTCCATGAAGTCTCCAAACAGAACTGGCAGGGTGGGAATGACCTCCTTAAAAGTGGTGCCAAACTCCTCCATCTTCTTCGTCATTAGGTTGTCAAACCAGGTGCGGTCCTCCTCGCTGACCAAGCGATCACGGAAGACCCGGCAGCTCTCATGGTACCACAATCTCAGCAGGTGCTCTTTGTTCTGGTAGGAAATCCCAGCAAAACAGCCCCCGTGAGAGAAGCAGAGAAGTGTTATGAGCATTGCTGTCAGGAAAGCTGGTTCCTGCCCAGCATGTGGCCAGCTCCACTCCTGTTAGAAGGCAGCTGGAGTGGAGAAAGAACTGGGCGGAGGAAGCTGCTTTCCCTTCTCCTCTCAAAAACAACTCTTGTCAAAACAGCTTCTCTGCAGAGAGCTCATTACAGCTTCAGCTTATCCCCCTCTATTTGTCCATATGTCGGGCTTTCTTTGAGAGATTTAAATTTTATGTTCTTTGTTCTTATCTTTCCCCGGTTTGATTTAATTTTTACCGTTTTCTTGGGTGTTTTTTGAAAGATCCTTTTATTTGCCCGATAGCACAGAACCTATAGTACTTGGGGTCCTAAGTACATCCAGTGATAATTCAATCTCTACTGGCCAGGCTGAAGCCAGAGCAAGGTCCTCAGGAGAGCTGAGGGGGCAGAAGCCTCCACTGACAGAAGCAGGTAATAGGCCAACACCTCTGCCCCGGCTTGGTCCCTGTCTGATCCCCCATGGCTCCATCCAGCCCTGAATGGGTGGGCTGTGTCCTACTGACTCCCTGTGGCCACTCACCTGCTTCACCATGCCAAGGAAGGACTGTGGTGAAGGGGGGGTCTGCCTACTTCTGGTACCAGGCAATAGCCAAAGGGGAGGCCACCACGCCCAGTGAGCAATACCAAAATGCATCTTCAGTGGGAAATTGAAGCCTGTTTGCAGGCCTGTTGATGAGGCCTCAACTAGAACATTTCTGGTCTCGCCCTAGGTGGCAGGGCTGTGCCACCTCGGTGGCAGGACTCACCTCGACCTTGGCGGGCTCAGCCATGAGCATGCCCTGGAACACCTTGGAGAGGTCTCTCAGGTTGAAGGTGTAATGTGACTTCGCTGGCGTGGGCAGCAGCTGGGATGTGATGGTCAAATACACGGAGATTGTGGCATCAACCAAGGGCTCGTTCAAGTCTTTTACCGCATCTGCTCCTGCTGCAGAGACAGAAGTAGTTGGAGAGGATGTCAAGATGGTGACTCTGGGCTGAGAAGGTCCTTGCAGTGCAGGAAGGTGGCACTGAGTGTCAGCGGTGCTGGCTAGGACTTGGGCAGGAACACAATTTTTTCTGCTTTTTTCTGCAGAGACACTGAGGGACCCGACCAAGCACCTGCTCACTGCAGTGGACGGCTGCCAATGGGTTTATCAACTAATGTGAACCAGATTTGGGGGTGGGAGAACGCTTTACAGTGATTCTGTGGTGTGAAGACTTCATGCCCCCCAGGAACAGAGGAGGCACGGCCAGACAGGTAATTGATGCCTACCTGAAATATGCCAGACGGGTTTTCCTTCTCCCTCCTTGCACTCCTGCAGTGAAATCTCAGCTACTTTTAAGCTAGAAGGTGTGAGTGCCCTCTTAGCTAAACCCCCTGCAATTCATTATGCTCAGCAAATGCAAAGCCACTGAGGAATAATTTCTTATGCAATAGTCTGGCAAGATTTAAACACAGCTGCCAGTTTTAGAGCATAATTATTTTTTTTCTCCCAATGAAGTTTATTACGAACTCTCCTGGAGAAGTAGAGCCCTGTGACACCCCAGCATTTTGCACTTTTTTGCATTATTTCAAAAATCCTTTAATTTCTTTCTAAACCACAGCTAGATGTTTCAGTGTGCCCCTGAGATCACAGTCAGGTACTGGTGCTTCTGAATATTGCAAGCACTCAGAAAGCTCTGCTTTGCTTCTCCCATAGCTGACTATTCTCACTCCTTTCTGCTGGCATATTTGTAGATGAGGGCATATTTGCAAAGATGATCCTAAATTCCCACCCTGTCAAGTGTAAGAGGACTCATTTCACTCCAAATGAACCCTTTTTTCATGGTGGCTGTAGCACCATGCTCAGATCCACCCTGCTCAGCTGTCCACAGGCTGCAGCAGATGGAGAGTAACAGAAGGCTCTGCTTCCACAGAAGGCTGTTGTCTGGGCAAGAGTCTGTCTGCTGAGAGCACAGGTAAGCTGAGCCATGCTGTGCCCACCAGCTTGTTCTGTTCACAGTCTCTCTCATCTTTCTACTCTTACTTACGCACGGGATTTCTGTAACTTTTTTCTCCTAGGAGTCCATCTAGAAAAAGACAAAAAAATGAGTTCCAGCTTTACCTGTTGAGGTTAAGAATATCCGCATTATCCATCACAAAACAAAATCCTCATTGAAAGGCCCAGGCTACAGGATAACATATGCAACAGTGAAAGCCAAAGCTGAAGTTTGCTGATTTGCACCAGACTAAATAGTGTATGAGCTCTCTGTTTGCGAAGCCTCATAAAACACTTTCCCTAAAGCATCTTCAAGCAACTACTCCAAGTTCCAGCTTTCAACACTTTGATCAGATCATCAATATTAATTCCTCCCCTTCCAGACTTCATTGTCATCAGGCGGACTTGCAACATGAGGAGAAGGTGGCAGTTTTCTGCAGGACTTACCCATCCAGCTGCCGAGGATGGTGGAGAAGATCGTCTTCTTGCTGCTGTCATCCATCTCGGTGAAGGAGAGGTAGTTGAAATGGCGAGTGAGGCGTGGAGTGACAGGATTCCTTCCCCCTCCAGGAGGTCCCATGGCACAGACAAAATTAATATCTACCAGCCTCTTAAAAGTACCTTGGAGAGGGCAAAATCAGGAGTGAGTGCTGAGTTGTAGCTAAAAACCCTCGCCAGAAATCTCTGCAGCAGGTACACGTATCTAACAGGCCAACTTTTGCCAAGAGCTCTGGGCCCGGGATCTGGCTCGTACCGATCTGTTTCCGGTCGTACCAGCCCTGGTGGTCCATCCACTGCCGCAGCAGCTCGATGGGTGGCTGAGCTCCGTATTGCTCCAGCATGGGCATGTTCAAGTCGTCGATAAAAAATATGAAGTACCGACCAACTGGAGGCCCGAACACTCCCTTCCGCCTGCAAGGACAGAACCCGTGTCAGCACACAGGACAGCTCCTATTGCAAAGGCACTCCTAACTTGACCCAAAAGCATCTTTTTTTTTTCTTTGGATGCTTCCTGAGTCAACAGTTTCAGCTATTTTTACACTTGATACACTCCTTTGTAAAGGCCTTTGCAAGGAAAAGATCTGGAGCAATGTTCGAGACACTGGCTTCTTTCCAAGCAATTTTGTCTACTTATGCAAAATGCCAAGGAGTAAATGGGTGCAAATAAAAGCAAAGCTTGAGCCCATGAACCTGTTGGAAACTTCCAACCAGTGGCTGACCAGGGAGGCGAAATGGAAGCTGTTTACTGTGGGGAGTGGGACTGCGGGTGGGCAGCCACATTTTCTCCCTTCATCACTTTCTGTAAAGATCCCACACCAGGGTTTGCAAACACCTGTGCTGTGAAATGTAGTATTTCTGGAATAACTAGAATTGGAGCAACTTTTACCAACCCTCACTAATCCTTCTCCCTTTCTTGCCATTATAACAAGCTATTACTGGCTCTCACAATCCCAGCTCAGATGTGCTGTGTGTACTACTTGTTACCACAGCTGTATGGGCTCAGGGCCCCTTCAGGTCTTGGGATGAAACTAAATAGCCAAGTTGACAGAAACAATGAGCTCGGGGACACTGCCTTTGCACACACAGAAAGGAATCTTGCCTCTTATCCAGCTTGCTGTCGATGAGATCCTGGGTTTGGTTCGCAGAGGTGCGTGCTGAAAACATCAGGAAGTGGGTGATGTATTTGTTAGGCAAGTTCTTCAAAAGCTTGTCCGCAATTGTGAGAGTTTTCCCCGTGCCAGTGGGACCAATGCAGAGAACCTAGAAGCACAATCAGCAATGCAGCATAATCACAGGCAAGCAGTCTGTGTTTCCCAGCACTCTGACATTTGCTGGAGGAAATGCAGGTTACTGCTCTTTTAGGCATTTAAAGGTTGGGAGGGGACTGTTGGGCTTGCTTCTTCAGTAAGGTCAGCTGCCCAACACCAAAATCTCTTGGCGTGGATGGAATCCAACCAGAGAAATATGAAATGGAACTGTAGGAAACGGGTAAAGAGGGATGGTGATGGGCTATCTAGCAATTGCTGTGTTTTGATTGAACAGCTGAGTGTTGATATTCCTTTGGGGTGCTGGCAGGGTGCCTGGGGACTGAATGGATAACTCTTAGTGCTTAAGCACGGATTTGGAGCAGAGAAATACAAATCTGTGGGAGTGGGAAATAATCTCAAAGTATTAGGTAGCTGTTAAGTTCTGACTGCACCGGGAGAGGAAGAGGTTGAATCAAAAATTCAAAGACAAGGCTGGGCACGTACTGGCTTATAGTTGGTGAGCAACAGCTCCAGCAGATAGGCCATGCGGACTGTGTTCATTGTGGGCACAATAACGTCACAGAAGTTGGTGTCTGGAACCATGGTGAACTTTGCTGTAGCATCCAGCCACACCTCCCAGTGCACCTGAAAGATTGGAGTCTGCTTAGAGGGGGCAGTTGCATCTATCCCTTCCAGGAAAAGGAAAACTATTTCTGCTGTTTTCCCTGTCACCGCTCCCTGTGTAATAGCTCGGATTCTGATGAGAAATTCAGGTTTCCAGCCCCTCTGTTGAGTCCTGCCACCCTTACCTTTCTGTATGGCAATGCTGGGAGTGCTTGACTGGTTACTTTTGAGAGGGACAGAGCCCGAGAGTTAGAGGTTATTGCCCCAGCAGTGACACAACTGCCCTCCCTTCTGAGAATTGGGATCAAAGCGGGATGGAGCACTTGTGATATCTGCAAGAAGAGGAATTCTGCCCGTGGCAGAGGGCCAAAGGGGGCTCATCTGGGATCCTGTCTTCCCGTTCCGTGCCATCACCCACGCTGCACTCAGAGGCACGTGAGGTTTTCTGCTTGTACAAGACATGGATCCCTTGTGCTGGACTGAAGCTGCAGATGAGCCTCCCAGAGGCCACTATGCAAACAAGACAGGGGTTCTGCCAGGGCTGGGCTGGAGAGTACAGGAGAAAATCTACATTCCTGACCACCCCGTGTGGCCTCCCCACTGAGACCACACTGGCACCTTCTGTTAAGTATCTGACACTCATGTAGGGTTCTCTTCTTTCATTTCAGGAAGGGGAAGCATTTTCCCTCCTTTTTAAATTCCCTTTAGCCCAGAGTCTGGTGACTCAGTCAAAATGACCCTGACACGCTCTACACTGCTGTCTCTTGTGAAAAAGATGGAAGATTTGCTGCCTTGCTGCTACTCCAGACTCTGTTGCACATAGCTCTTCTGCTGTTGTTCACTGCCTTCTAACACAGACAGATTTATCCATCTGAGCTTCTCCCTGTCCTCCAGCAGCCACACCTGTGCCACCTCTCACTTTTCTGAGCACTGACAGAGGCTGGTCTCAACTGACCAGCTCTTGGCTCAGCTGTGAAAGATCTGGTTCACAACTCTGAAGGCAAGAAACTGCCTTCTTGATTCAATGAAAAGCTTAATTTTGTTTTAAACATTCTTGTTTGCTTCATTTAGGCCTTTCTTATTTGCCCTTGATGAGAAAATCTTACCAAATCCTGTAGGACCATGTGGCTTCCTGGTCCCTCCTCCTAAATTACCCAGCTTGGAATTACAAAGGAAATCTTTTACCTCTCTAACGACTTCCTCATCCATATCTTCTTCAGTACTGCTAAGCCCAGCATCATCCAGTTTATAGTCATAAACCAGTCCTTCTTCTGGGAAGAGTAACCGGATCTGTGAGAATAAAGCTGTGGTGACCCTGGCTGCCACTCAGCTGAATTCACAGGAGGATATGCACTACTTCAAGGAAAACTTTTCTAATGGGATGCTACCCAGGCCAGGGGGCTCAGGTCTCTCCCAGAGCTCCCAGCTCCAGGGGTCCCTTTGAGACAGTGGCATACCAGATGCCAAGAGCAAGTCCATCCAAAGCTTCCAGGCATTCAGCTCTGATCCCCATTCCTCACTACTAATTCCTCTATAACGAGAGCAGATCTGCTTTTCCTTTACTCACCCTTTCCTTTGCCATCTTATTCCTGAGCCAGGAGCTGAAGGCCTCACGACCTGCGGAATCTCCAGTGGCGCCCACACTCCAGATCAAGGCAAATATAAACCAAGGCTCAATCAGCTCTCCCATACGAGCAACCTTCTCCCGGGGAATCGTCTTAAATCCCTTAGAACCAGAGACAAGCAAAAGAAAAATTCTCAGGTATAAATGAGGTGCACAAACACCAGACTCTCCTTAATTTGCTCATAAGTCTATTTAGCTTCTATGTGGTTTTTCTAGCCAGTTTTTCACAGGCCTTGTTAATATATTCTGTGGATTAAAATTTGTTGTTTCATTGGTGTACTTGAGAGACTCCCTTTGCTGAATTAACGTCACTCAACAGGAACTGGGAGAAGAATTTAGTCTTAGGTTTTTAATTTGAAAATTGTCCAGCCTTCTTCAAGACTAATTCTCAAAGGACCTGCAATCTGAAGTGCATCACTGCTCAGCTCTGATCTCTGCTTTCCACTCATTCTCCAATTCCCTCTGCTATAAATAAAAGTGAACCTCTGCCCTCCAGCCTGGTAGGCATGGAGCTTATCTTGTGTTCCTTCAGTGGGCAGAGCATAATCCTTCCAGGTTTACCTGTGCTTTGCTGGATGTTGTATTACCTTCTGCCACAAAGAAGAGCTACAGCATGACCTTTCTGCACCAACGTCTTGTTCTCTTGGTGACTAACCCTTTCCATGACTTAGTGTCCTTAAGAGTTACGGGCACAAGTAACAGTGATAGAGGCAGCAAAATCTACCTTAATGGGAATGAAAGGCTGATACAAACATTCCAAGAGCACGAGGAAGCTCCTTGTGAGGTTACTGTCTGTTGAGGCGATTATCTCCTTCACAGAGCTTCGTAAAAAGTCGATGGCCTCCTGGAAAGATAGGCAGGGACAGCTCAGTGTCACCATCCAGCACAGCTGTCTATGGTTTTACCTTCTTGTTCACCTCCATCGTGTTATGTTTAACAGGGAGAGCGTGACTGAGAATGCTGAAATTTCCAACTGCATCCCAAGTACCACTGCTTTGACTGGAGAAAGGCAAGTTGAACCCCTTGGTTCAGTCTTAACACCAAGAAACCTCTGGGCCTCCCTTTTGGTTCTGTGCAACAGTTACATGCATCTTGTGCTATCAGTGCTGTTAAATGGTTTGCTCCCTTCAGAGCTCTCCTTTGCAGCTCCAGGTTCTTCATTAAAATAACGGCTTATCAGCAGAGCAGAAATAACAAGACTTGTTTGTACAACCTTCTCCCTGGAGGTACTCCACTGCAAGCTATGGAACTGCACTAGGGATGGCTTTGTCCAGAAGATAATTTTAAAATGAAATAAAACCAACTATAATAATGACCAATAAGACTTAGTCACACCTACAGAGATCGGTGAGTAACCTCTATTAAAGCCACAAAATTCACAGAGATGTTTCTATGATAGGCATCGTGCTGGTATGAAATGTTCCCACAATGGCATTTAAATCCAGGCCTCGACAAGTCTGGGCTGGTTGCTATCCAAGCTGACATGGAAAGGCTGGAACAGAACGGTAGCTCACCTGGAGGAATCTCCTGAAGAGAGATTCCAGCTTCTGTGAGAAGCGCTGCATGATGTCTGGCATATTTTTCAGCCAACATTCAATGAAGGGCTCCAGCCCCAAAATGCTGGGTTCCAGGTAAACCATGCCGCAGCGGGAGACTGTGGCAGGGGAAGCAACAGCCAGATCCTGGACTTCAAACATCATGGTCATGCTCTGGAAATTAGAAAAGAAAAGAAAGGATAAGGACCTGCTCGGTTTTGATACGTATTTCAGCGCAGGGAGGCAGGAGAACAGACAACAGGCAGCAAAAGCGGGAGGGATGAGTTACCTCTGTCATCTTGATGATTTCCCCTGAGCTGAGGCACAGCTTCTTGTTGTCATCAAGTACTGTGTTCATGTTCTCAATCCACAAAGCATCCACTGGCCCATCGAACATGTACCACTTCTTGTTGGAGTCAGTGGCCACGGTTCCCCGACGGATGAGCGTGGAAAAGATCCCATCTGTCCTGAAAGGCAGGAGGAAGGCAGGGCTCGGCCCGTTCTGATTTTGCTGAAATAAATGGCAAAGTTCCCACCACAAAAGGCAATCTTATCCGGGTTCATGTGCCTCCCTTATCCAGGAGCTGCAGAAAGTCCACCTCTTTATTTTTTTTACTGAGACACAGCTCAGCCTGAGTGACACCATGAAACAATTTCTTTGGGCACTAGGATCTGGAATTCACGTCATTTAACTATAATGTCACCTTCCCTTTGACATCTCTGTCCTCAGTGAAGAGTAAAGAGGCCTTGCTAGCACCCAGTTCAGGTCATAGGCAGGTTATCTGCCCTCTGGAGGTGCCTCTTTTTCTCTTTTTTTCAAGGTTACAGGGATAAATCCAGGCTAAAGAGCATGACCCGACCCTCCTTATAACTGAAGTTCCCCATCCTCAGCTGCCTGTGAACCTCGGGTGGTGCTGGAGCTGGTGACCAGGAGAGCAGACACAAGGAATGCTGGCTGTTGACAGCAAGAATTTAATCTGTACATGGAAACCTGGACTGTAGTTTCCATTCAGACCCTAGACTTTACTCCCACTATTAAATAATTATTTGTTATTTTTATAGTACTAGTGAATTCCAGAGTATTGTTACTGAGATCAAGGGAAAACAGTCTGTTCTAAAGCTCAGCTGATTAAAACAGATGGATTTGTCTGTAAATATATTTTACATGACTGCTGTATTTTTCTTTTTGTCACATGCCTGTGTGCTGCCCTTGGGTAGAGTCACATCATAAATAAACTGTTGAGCTTAACTGGAACTCCTTTAAAATGTCCTTCAGTAAATATGTACCAGATCCTAAGCTGGTCGCAGCATCGGTAATGGTTACTTGCTTGCACTTTTCCTAGAGGGAGTTCGTTTCATACACATTTTGTTTCCCCCATTTTACAGAACACAGTCTTTAGCTTTACCCTGAAACAAGTGCTGGCTGACAGGGCCAAAGGGAGATTCACACTGCTTCTCACATCCTAGCTTATGGATAAAGCGAGCTGCAAAGTCAACCTCGGGTCACAGATGGAAACAGAAGCAGTAGGACCTGGCTGTAAAGAGGGCAAGTGGGCTATTGGTTCTTGTTTCCAAACCATGTAAGCAAGCAGGAGCCCTGGCAACGGGAATGAAATGCCTCTTTATGCCTCAAAGTCATTCCTCATCACTCAAGGATACCAGAGTATTTATACAGAACAATTCAAGTGCGCATTACAGAGGTCACTTTTCTTCAGAAGCAAAGCAAGTGTTTTTAAGCTGCTGTATCTTAGGAGCAGGGGCATGTGCTCCACAGCTATTGAATTATTGTTCTGCAGTTAATGCTGCGAGCTGAGCTGCAGGAACTGTCTGGGCATGTGCTGGCAGACGGGCCAAGCGCACAATGAGGGATGTCAGCTTAAATCGCCGTGACTGGCTATTGTAGCCTGGTGGGGATAAGGACTTGATCGCTTCTGGTTTTATGCCACCACCCCAAATGGTTCTCAGCCTTGAAGAGAAGACGCTCAAGACCAGAAAAGTGTTTTCTGTCTGTAAGAAAGGAAAGAAGGTTTTGTGCTTTACCACTCATGCGTTAGCAAGTTGAACTCTCCATAGAGCTGGCCCATTGTGATGGATTTGGGATTCAGTACATAGTAGCGGACTGCTTCGTAATTCCCACCACTGGCTGCAGGCTGACCTTTCAGTGATGTCATTGCAGCTGCCAGGACTTCATAACTCTGCGAAAGCAGGACAGCCAGAGAGTTAACTGCCATGGCTCCAGAACGACAAAGCCACTTGCTCTCACAGCAACTGCATTCAAAAGGCAGTGAGAAAAGAGACATAGTGAAGGGTGCTATCATAGCAAGGAGATGCCTGGCTGAAATAAAAGCACAGAAATTAAGCACTCTACGTGCAGGGGAGGAGGAAGTTAGATGTTGTGCAAGAGGCCTGAAGCACCTCGAGAGGTCAAAGTATGTCTCAGCCTCAGAAATCTGCAGCAGAACTAATAAGCCTCGGTCTAATCTCACAGCTCAAAAGAGTGAACCAGTACTATACCTCCCCATGGCTATAAATTTTTACTAACAGGCAGCATCTTTGTGCCCTGACTTCTATCTGAGAGAAGCTTTAAGTGCCAGTGTGGGTCTTCTGTGAAACTTAACCCTCTGCATCACTAGGTAGGTGATGGTTTTCTGGGCCAGCAAACTGTCTCACCCATACCTTTGTCTTCCCAGAACCTGTTGGTCCCACCAGCATCAGGCCGTGACGAACCACGGTGGTCTCGTACAGCTGGATGCACTTAGTAACAAAACCTGTACAGGAAGATAATGCAGAGTGGGTCTGGGAACACGTCCCTTTCCTAGGGCAGCATGCTGGACTAAAAGCCCAGGTCCAGAGGGAGCTTGTGGAGAGCCTTTCTTTCCCCTCACCATCGACATCCTTCAGATTCGCTTGGATGCAGGATTTGCGGATGGCTTCTTCCAGGATGCCATAATCGACAGGTGTTTCTCTGATATTTGGAAATAAATCTGAGACAATACCGTTGAAGAGCTTGAGGTCATCCTGCAGGAATTTGGGTACGTTGGCGTCCCTAATAGCTCGCAGGCAGATCAGCTCCTGCAAGGATTTAAGAACTCAGGACTTCAGAGATCTTTCCTCTCGTACGAGGATGCAGAAAAGGCCCCGTAAGTCTATGGCAGTGTGAAGAACAAGCACATTTACCTCATCCATATCAGGATTCTCTCTTTTGAGATTGCCAGCTGTTGAGATGACAGTCTTCACAGCTCTCATCCCAAAGTCATAGTGGTCCTGGAAAAGGCACAGAGGAAACAATGTCACCAGATAGAGGAGCACCACCTAAAAAAGTAAACTTATGCATGCACTCAGTTAGCAGGCGAGAAAAGAAAAATGAAAGCGTTATGCCTTCAGAACAATTCCTCCTTCATTCAAGTCTGCTCTCAGGATCCTTCAAACAACTAATTAGTCCTCAGCTGTACAGTCTACGAATGAGGAAGATGAGAGTAAGTGCATGATGAAAAATCCTAGATAGAACGAAAAGCAGGCAGGGCTGTTTGGCTCAACTGTCCTGCCACTGTAATCCTAAATAGTCTTTAAGGTGAATCCAAGTCCAGCCACAGGAGCAGAAATGAGAATTAGAAAGAAGGAAGGAAGATGAAGAAAGGGTGTGGTGACCTTTTTGAGACATGCTATCACAAGGCACTAAGAAAACCATCCAGGTACTTCATGCCTAGGCTGAGAAAGTCTCACATTTAAAAAACATTCATGGACATTAGGGCATCTACCTGGGAGCTGAGCTGTTCTGACAAGAGTTTGAATGTTGTGGTGATCTTCTTTGCAAGGACTTTGGCTTCATTAAACCCAAAGGAGTAGAGTGAAATCTCAGCAATCATGGAGTAATCTGGGACCATCATAGCCACAGGACGAAAGAGAGCCTGGAACGTACACATCCAACACAACGTCAAAACACTGCCGTTCCTTGCTTTTTTCCCAGCAAACTGAAAAGGCTGAGTATCCATCCCAGACTGTTTAGAGGACACAACATGAGTGTGCCTGGCAGCTGTCACTGTGGCATCCCTGCAGACTGCAACCTGAACGGTGCCATCTCCTTACACAAGTGTTTCAAATCTCAAAGCGATCCTAGAGACTTTCCAAAAGCGTCACACCCTAACCCTTGTCGTGGACACACTGCTGGGTCCAGGCAGCACCCAGCACCTGTACTGCCCCTCTTCTTTCTGTCTGTGCAGCCTGCCCTCCTCACCTTCAGGTTATCGGGCAGTTCAGTGCGCCCAGCGTACCCTGGGTTCATTGTGATGAAGACTGCACAGGATGGGACCAGTGGGATCTCTGTGCCTTCAAATATGAAGGTTTCCACCTGGAAAAATTAAAATTATGATCATCCTCGAAGAACAGAGCCTGACCTGCAAACTAAATAATGTAGCAGAATTTTCCAAGAGGAGAACAATGGCTTTTAGTTGTTAAATTATAAAGCACAAACACAGCTGCCCACAAGTGTAGTGACTCAATCTGGTCCCACTGCAGGAACCCAGTATTACCAGCAATATTTTTCCCTGTATAAAAACACTGGGCTCATGGAAGATTTACTGATAGGTTAATTTTTATTTTTTTTTTTACTCTTGAACAGACTTCTATCCCTCCAGTTGTAAACAAACGTCTTTCCATTTATTTTGCACTAGAGATCAGACCTGAATTAATTCATGGCAAAGAGGGCACAGAGAAACCTAAATCCTTTTTAAAGCTGTGTAGGTAGTAATTTCAGATGGGGGATAAAGTAATGCAGAAGAATTTACGCAGAGCAAGTTTCTAATTCCAAGCCAAAGTCAAGGAGATTCAGGTCTTAACCCTTGTAGGCCTCCAGAGAACAAAGCAGAGGCTGGCTGCTAGACTGGCTGACAGCTGAATCTCCATTAAAGCCAACAATTCACAACAATTCACTTTACAGTCCAACTCTGTGTGTGCATGAATATACATTTCTCTGCACATACTGGGTTTTGTGAATCCACTAAAGCTTGGTTAACACATTTAGACAAATTCGGTGCTGAGCAACTCATGGCAGAACACCGGCTGCCTTTATCACAGCTCCAATTTTTATCAGCTCAGTGGATCTGTATCAGAGTGTCTCCCACACCAACGTCTGCTGGCACTACAGCTCAAGCTGAGAGGTACTTCAGCCTGTGAGAGTGTGGGCAATTCTGGCAGCACAGACTAGGGTGAAGTTAAAAATTCCCCTGAGGATGTTGACTGTGTAATGGACTGATACGATGTGCCATAGTTAGGACATTGTTCAAACCTCTCCTCAAGGACGTCTGTTCGAGTCACCCCTGAGCAGCGAAGCTTGTCCTCCATGAAGGAGTGTGCAGAGACAAGGACTTGCCTGAGCTAGCTCAAGTGGAGATTTTTTTGCCTGCCTTTGCATCCCCATGTTCCTTACATACCCTCTGCTGCTGTGCTTTCTGGATGGTTGTGATCTGCTGGGCCACCACAGACAGCACCTCGATGTCGATGCGGTTGAACTCATCGAAGCAAGCCCAGGCACCAGAGCTGGGCAAGGAAGGAACAATGAAGGGAGTCAGCAACACCACGCAGGAGCAAACTTGGAGTCAAAAGTTCAGCTAGATCTACAAATGATATGTTCACATACTGGGTAGGCACAACAGAGACCAGAAGTGAACACAAAAGGGCCCTGATGTCCCATGGCAAACAGTGACACAGCCACAGTGTCCTGGTTCAGTGGACACCCTGACTGTGCATCCCAGGCCATGTGATGAGGGACCATGGCAGTACCTGATCCTAGAGCTTGGGACAGATTCTGCGTGTTATAGATTTGAGATTTAAAGAGGTGTCATGTTGAATTCCTGGTTTGTATCTGAGCTGTAAGTGTAGCAGATACAGTTTAGATAACTCTTAAGTCCATTTTTCAGAGTTTGGAAAACTGTGTATCAAGCTGGAAGCATGCATATGAGGAAGGTGATCTTCCCACAAGGCATGGCTTAAGAAAGAAGTTAAATTACTTACAAAGAAAACATCTGAGAAAAGAATATCAACTTTTGTTGGAGTAACTAATTCAGATTCACCAGTGTGCAACAGACTAATTGGACCAGCTCTGTTTGAAATGTAGAGAAGAGAGAAGCCTCTCTGAGAGGATCCCTCAGGGCTTAGAGCAGTCTCTCTTGGCTGCTCAATTTTGAATACTCTCAGCAGATTCTCTTCTTCTTAAGATTAAGCAGCTTGTGGGCTGAATCTCAGTCCAACATGTATGATATTAAAATAAAGGCCAAAGCTGCAAACATTTGCACAGGTGGATTAGTGCATTGTGGATTAGCGCAAAGCATTTTAATTTTGCCTTAAATGAATAAGGATCTCCTTTTATCTCTTTTTTTTTTTAATTGGATCAACTGTCCCTCCTTTCTGGCTGGAATTTCATAACCTTGCTCATTCTGGAACTCAGTAACCCCCTTGCTAGGGCTTTTCTTGTTCTTTTGGGCTGCTATGAAAAATACCCACCAATTCCCAGGGTGCAGCATCCCCGCATCCTACCCACTCCTCAAAAATGACACTCAGCATTTCACTGTACCTGGCTAGTCCCTTAAAAAACTTGCCCATTGCCATAAAGTCGAGCTGGTCAGAGCAGTTGAACACTACGGTTTGGATTGCCAGCGCTTTGCCCAGGTCTTTTGTTGTTTCTGTTTTGCCTGTTCCTGCTGGTCCTGCAGGTGCTCCTCCAAACTTCAGGTGCAGAGCTCCTGTGAGTGTCAGGTAACACCTACAACAAAGAAGAGATCGGATGATGAAAAAAAGCATTTGTACTACTGATTTTAGCAAGGAGACACATGATCTATCCAGCTGGAGACAAGAAGGAATCCATCATTCATTATTCTACAAAACTGCTTAGATATGCAGCATTCTGCAAAGGAGTTAGAGTTGTGTGGCCTTGATTAGTATTCATGGGGGCCTGCATGGATAAATCCTTCTGCCACTGGCTAAAAATTCATTCTCTGGAAAAAGGACACTTACAAAAGGGTAAAACTATTATTTCTGCTGCATATTCTAGAGTACTAGCTGCTACCTTCTGGTTTCTAGAAGAGCTCCTTAGCTATCAGGTGGGCATTTTATATGAGTCAGAGCACTACATTAAGAACTAGGAGAGTGAAAGCAATCAGTCTGAGCACTGATCACTAGGAATACAGTAGCAACCAATGCCAGGGTGCTCCTGTGCACTCATCTCAGGTAGTCCTTTACTGTACAAATGGATTCCATTTACATACATTAAGCTGTAAGACCTGCACGGTCCGATCCTTGGTTTAATCCTGTTCATCCAGAAGAAAAAAAAATAAAGAAAAGAGAAAAAAAGTGCATTCATTACCCAGAAAACAATGTCTTTACCTGTCAGTGAGGGGCGTGATAACCAGACGGCCCGTGTTCCCCAGATACTCATAGCCATAGATAAACTCAGCATTGACTGCTCTGATGTACAGGTCTCCCCTCGTCCAGTAGTATCTACGATGAGTGAACATGACATCAGAAAGATAAACACTGCCTGCCAGACAAAACAGCAGCTCACGAGATTACAGCCTGCAGGTTTGGAGACCTGCATGTTAAGGGATTTCCCTCTCGAGAGCAGAAAGGATAAGGAAACACAGCAGGGTGGACAGGAGTTCTCTCACAGGACCTGGGATCAAGCACTGCACCCCTTGGGCGGGAACACGGCTTTTCACAGTGAAGCATCATTATATGGGTTAGTCTATATATAGCCAAAGGAGATGCCATCCAAACTAGATCTGTCTCAAACTCCTGTTTCCCTTTGTCATGAACACAGCTGATGGGTAAGGAGAATGGAGACTGGCCAGGGAGGCCAGGTGAGGTTCAACAGCTGTGCTCTCTAACCTGAGCTGGGAGATCCACTCGAAATCGTTCATGCTCGTTACATTCTCCTCAACCAGCTTTGCTGCAACATCCTTGGCATGGACCTCGATCACGATAAGAGCTGACAACACTGCTCGCTGCATCTTGGACAGCCTTCCACGGACCAGGGCCACCAGATCTCCCAGCTGGGGAAGGAAAGGAAAGGAAAGTACCCTGAAGCAATTCCTTCTGTACCCACACAATGCAATCAAACTCAGGGCATGCTAAATCTCAGATCATAGGCTGTGCTCGGGCAACTTCTGCCTCTTCTCTTGTCAGAAGTACAAATGATTGCTCAGAAAGCAAATCCTACTCATAAATGGCTCAGAGCTGAGTTTTGCCTACACCATTACTTTGTTCAGGTGAAAAGAAAGAGTTAGAGCCATCATGAAGTCCAGAGCTAATAACTCTCAGGTATTAGGTGTGATTGGATGCACAGAACTGATATGAAGGATGCAGTTTATTCCACTGTCCATCACTTCAGTTCTTCACCTTTGGCTTCTTGGGTAACCCTGGAGAAGTCATCTGTCACCTTGTTATAAGGTTCAGGCGGTGACCATATTATCAATCCTGTATATTATTTGAGGTTTATTATGACAAATATCCTAATGATTAAGAAGATAACCTAGTTTTTCACCTGTTTTGAACAGTGCCAAGCAAAAATGTGTCTCTGTTTCCCCATCAGTATTGTCCTGGCTGTATTTATAACCTGTCTGAAGTCCGATGATTGAAAAGTCTCCATCTGGCAAAATCTCACCCTTCCATTCATTTTCATACCTGAGCACTCAGCTGCGGGTAAAGCCTGCTGGACAAATCTCCAGCTTCCAGAGCTTCAGACACTTCCTTTGTCCAGAAAATCTGGCAGCCAGCAATGACCACTTGGCCAGGCCATTGCAAGACCCATGTGGTACGTGGAGTCTTAAAATAGAGAAAAACAGGTGTGAGAAAGGGGGGGGGGAAGGTGGTGAGACATTTATTTATTTATTTCTATGTCCTCTTGCTCTGAGATGCATGATTAGCAAATGAGCACTGAATTCTCGTGTAAGAGGCTTTCCTTTTCCCCTCTCTCCAGTTGCTGTGAAGAAATCTTCAGGCACAGGCTCTCTGGCCACTGGGTACAGCAGGTACCTTCTCTCCACTATGCCACCTGCAGTAACCAGTTACACGGAGCCCAGCAGCAGGTCAAGAGCAGGAACCTGAGAGACCCAAAAGAATGTTTCCCCTCCTCTGGCCTGTTCTAATTTTCCTACTTTCACATTTTCGGTCTGAATAAAAAAAAGTAACAGAAATATCCGAGGTCTCTTTATTTTTCAGCCCTTCTCCCTCTCTAGGTTAGAAATTCCAATTTTACACCAGCATAGCTTTTATACAGAAACCAGAACCAAGATCCATCCCCTATGCACTGACTGAAACCAACAGTTCATGTGCCTTGAATTACTTTTACCAGCCCCTAGCACACTGTGTGAGACACGAGAGCTGAAGCAGAAGACTCTTACAAAGAGGAAGCAGTCTGGAGAGATGAACAGATATGGATTCACACAGGGTTGTTCTATGCTACAGGGAAACTGTGAGGGAGTGTGCAGGGTTTGCATTCTGCTGGGCCATTAGCTCCTTGCTCAGCTGCCCATTCTGCACTTACAGGCACACAACTGGATTAAAGGCTGTATTTTGAAAGTGGAATGGAATAGAATATTCTAATAGAATACATCCCGAGTTCATCAGCCCCATCTCTGGTGACCTCTACGGCAAGCCTGGCACCAACACATCAGAGACCTGCCAGTCTGTGATAAAACTCTTACCTCTGGATAAACACCAATTGATTTTTCTATGTTGTCCCGAATACTGGCCTTCATGGATTTCTCCACTTCCAGCAGCCAGTCCTCCACATTCTCACTGGGATAGATGGGAGTAAACAGCTTCACCTCTTCTCCTTCACCAGAGTACATGTGCGTGATCTGTAGGTCCTCCTGGAACATCAGCTAATGGAAGAAGCACAACAGGAGATGTGAGTGGAGGATTTCCTTTCTATCCCTGCCTTCCTGCCCCTGGGGGACAGCCAGCCTATACCAGTGTTTGCTCATTATAATCCTGGTGCCAAACTCGGTTGCCAGTAGTGATAATAAAGTGTGCGACAGATGTGCAAAATGACCTCTCCAAATAATGGAAAATGATTGTATGAAAACAAGAGATTCCCATCGCTGGTGTGAATTGAGTGAAGCAAATCAAATTATAGCTAGGACGAACATTTCTCATCGCCTGTCTAGGATTCAGACCCTTGACTCCCGCTCAATTCTGTAGATTCAAATAATTTCCCTTGATGTCACAGTGCCTGGCTTTAAGAGTAAAATTTTAACAGCTTCTCCAGTGCCCCAGCATATCACTGAAAGACCCCTTATTTATTCCAATGGCTTTGCACCAGGTTTCCAGTTCAATTTCCTTTCTATTTTTCCAAACTAATGACTAGGAGATTGGTTTTACTGTCTGAGTATTGTGGTGGTTTGAGCTGTGACTAGCTATGGAGTCTGAAGTCTATTAGGAATAACAAAGAGGAAAAATAGCCAGGTTAACTCCAGCTCCTAAGTAGGGATGAAGGCAGAAACTTAATTCATCTCAGGCTTGTTCAGTCCTTGTCCCTTCTGGGGCTGTTGGCGGGAGTGGGAGTCCATCCTAACCAGGTGCCTGCGGGTAGACAGCTAAGTCAGAGCTACTTCTCTTGGCCCTCAGGGTGGGATGGACACACATCTCCAGAGGGAGCGTCCTCTCCTCCTAGGATGGATATCTAAGTGAATTTCTCAAAGTCACCCTTTGCAGATGCCTATTTCCCCCCCACCGTCTGAAGGACAACTAAGGGTACCCAGTTCATGGGCAGATGCCTGGCTTTGAAATGTCTAAGGTGAAGTTGCTGGAATCCCACTTCAGGACAGGCAGCACCTTGCAATGCCTACACACAGTTACAGGTTCCCAGGAGATACATTTCCATACAGCAGAATGTGAACATTCCTCCAGACCTCAGAATGCCTCCAAGTTCCCACGACACAGCTTTCCAAAGGTGGGCCAAGCCACTCGTGTGCTTGCTTTGCCTACCCGTGCAATGTTCTCAAAGCACTTGTGGAGGTGAGGCTGGACAGCAGTGGGGTCTTTTGTCTGAGACAGTATTTCCAGCAGCTCATCATCTGAAAGGAAGTAAAACCTACAAACACAGAGAGAGGCATGAGGAGAGGCTCTGTTTACTGCAGCAGCAAGGGCTAAGTTCTGGCATGATGGGGAACAAGCCTTTTGCTAAAGACACCGTTTCTGTCTCTCACTGATCTCTTTGTATTTGTGTAGATGAGCAACCACCATCCAGCCATCTCCCTTTCTGCAGAGACAGACTTCTCCTTCTGCAGAAGTCAGTTACTTCCAAGCAAAAGAGGGTTTAAATGAGCATCAATAAATACAAGTCTTCCTTCAGGAATAAGAGACAAAGTTACTTGGAGGTTTTCATTTTACCCCACCCTTTCTACACGAATCCCGAGGCACAGCTATGCAACGATGCAACCAGACTGCCCTCAACACACCACATTTGTGTGTGCCTGTTTTCTCCCCATCAGATGGCAGCATTGAAAGGCACAGCTTTGCTTATGTTTGCAGGCCATGAATAAATCCTAAGCTTATATGGTTTTGCTCTTTCTTGGCAGAATGAACTGCAGTGAGCCTCTCCTTTCATATTTCCTGAACCAGGGAGTGTGATCTAGCCCAGTGAAATTTGGGGTTACCTGGGAAAAGCAGCTCTCTTTGTCTCCAGATATTCACTCAGCCCTTTCTGCACAAGTTCAAGTAGTTTATTACAATTTTGCAGCTTCTCCAGGAGCTCTGGATCAGGACACAAAGAAATCACCTAAAACAGAATGTGTAACACAGAGGAGGCATCAGTATTCTGAGCATGTGGGAGATAAGGCAATGGAGATAATTGGATTGCCCAGTGATGTTACTGATAGGATTTAAATGACTCATTCACAGGAATTCTCAGGGATCTGGGGAGGTGTAAGCTTTGTGGGCAAGGAGGGCAAACAGCCCTTATGGAGAGAAGCACATTTCTGGGTTCCCCTAAATACCAACATTTGTAATATGGAATACAAGTGGTGAAGGAGCCCAGGAAGTGGAGACTGGAGAAGAGAGGAGAGCAGAGCATTGCTACCAGGACACAAAAATAGGCAAAACCAATGGTTCTAAAAAACTCAGAGAGTCAGTCTTGAGGAGGAATTGGAGGAGTTACCTGATGGATTACAACCACAGCAGATTACAAGAGTCATAGGAGGCAGGGAGTCTGTGTGTTGAGGAGGAGGAGGAATCTGGTGGGGTGGAAGGCACTGCAGAGAGTGACTCTGTCCTTTCAGACACCAGAACAAAAGGCCAAGTTCCAAGAGAAGAAATCCAGCACAATGGCCTGGGCAAGGCTAGATGGTTAATATAGGGCTGCTCATGTCCACACCATTATGAAAACAATGACTCAAAGACACAGTCCTTGTGTGAGCACAGCTCCAAGGCGTTTGAGACACCTGCCCTGGCTTTCATCAAGGCACATACCTCAGGGTTTGCATTAGCATTCTTCATGACACGCCTCCAATCCTTATCCACGGTGTTGTAGCGCTGGCTTTCCACTGGGAGCTGTCTTTTGATGTCCTCTGATCTAAAGATTGGCTCCAAGTAGAGCCAAGAGCGCTGACAGTTCAGCCACTCCTCTAGGACATCCTAGTGGGAAGCAAGAAAAGCATATTAGGACACCACGCTATGAACCTGTTCAACAAAACCATTCAAACTGTGCACCAGAATGGGTTAAAAAAAACAAGGAAGGAAAAAAAAAAAAGAGGTGATGCTGCACTTAGACCTTCCACACTTCTAAAATCCACCTACAGGGTCAGGAGCTGGAATTTCCTTTCCAAATAATTAACAACTTCCTAGCACTCCTCTTTCCAAAAGTTTTGGAACTTTTCTCCTGCAGCACTGCTATTTTGCTGTCAGAGTCCTGCTGGGTGCTCCTGGTTTGATGAGCAAGTGCTGGCACAGTCTGCCAGATTCTGCTTAAAGAGCAGTCTTCCATGTGCTTTCCTACACTGGGATGTGAATGATTAGCGTGGATTTCACAGGGTCTGTGAGAATCTGTGAGGTCCACTTAGTGCAGTATGATTAGAGAGACCAGTAACAGCAATGGGCGAGTTCTGGGCCCACCAAAACGTGTCGCAATAGGCACCAAAAGGGCTGCATTACTTTCCTAGAGTCAGAGGGCTTTCACAGGCCCTATTCTTCCCTAAACAATGATACTCTCTTGATAATTGTCCTTCCAGTTCCCTAGCAGTAACTACACAGCGTCCACGTTCAAGCGTGGCAGCCCAGCCCAGCTGCCTGCCTTCACCACACGTGTGGGGGTAAAAACCAGTACCTGTGTCATCTTCAGCTTGTTTTCCCACAAGTTCATCCTTTCCTCAAAAGGTTTCTTGAAGGGTGAGAAAGACATGCTCTGAACCAGGACAATATGATCATCTAGGAGCTGAGAAATGTCATCAGTGCTTTTCAGAATGTAGGTATTTGTGTCTTTGTAAAGCATCACAATGAACGCCACAGATTTCCATTCATTCTCTATCTTGTTGAGTGCCTGGAAGAGAGGGATGAACAATTTAATTTTCAGACACAACCTGTGCAAATGGTTATCCCAGCTTCCACAACTCTCTTAATGCCACTCTCTAGAAAACGACAGATTTCACTCTTGGATTCCACTGGAAACTGCAGCTGTGTATTTTATGCACGACACAGTCAGCAACAGCACATTTCCTCTGCATTGCCCAAAGGTTCAACACCTTAACACCAGTGCTGAAACAAACACCTTGAGGGAAAAAAAATGGCAATTTCACCTCCAGGCCTGTTTATGCTCTAGATGCACAGAGGCTACCAGCAAAGGGCTTATTAATGACTATGATTAGTGACAGCTTTGTCAAAAGGGGAACTATCCATTGGGAACTCGCCTGAGATTTCACAGAACAAGAGCTGCCAGAAGGTCAAGACCATCTTAGATCACATCTGAACTGATGAACTGAAGCTGAAAGACCATCTAACCTATGAATCTCCAGAGCTAGAAAGCTCTCCCTGCACGTTTACCAGTTTAAAGGATTTGCCATCTCTGTTTCCAGTCACAGCTAATCCCTCTGACATAACATTTGAATGGCAGAGTGCAGACAATCAATTTATTTTAACTTAACCAGTCACTAATCCCATAGTGAGGAGTGAGACCCAAGCAGTGGATAAACACAACCATAAGGCAGCGCTGTTAATGACACAAGTGAAACTCTGCACAAGGCAGAATAAGTTCTTCTAGGGTGCCAACCCAGTTGTGCGGCCACTGCTCCCTTCTGCAAGGACAGCAACCTTTCCACTTTTGTGCTGCAGAATGTGTTTAATGCTGTAGGACAACAGGAACATCACCCAAGGCAATGACTGCCTGCTCAACAGAAACCTATTTGAGAAGCAAGCAGAGACACAGCAAGCCCTCTCCGCTCACACTTTCGATGGCGTATTCCTTGCTGGCTGTCTCGGCTACTTTGAGAATACTCTCCATGTGGTCCTGCAGGTTCAATTCCAAGCAGCGACCGAACGTCATGCTGGGTTCCAGCTCGACGTCGGCCTTGATCTGGTTGGACAGCATCTCCCAGTGCCGGCTCCTCATCCCGGGATTGCGCAGCCCTTGAATCAAGGGCACGTATTGTTTGAAATCGTCCATCTTGTCTCGAAAGTCCATGGCGACACTCTGGCAGTCTTTCAGGGGAAAAAAACAGAACAACATCAGCAACAACAGTGTGTGAGGAAGTTGCCCTAAGGAACTTACAGATGCTGTCTAAAGCCTGATGTGCACGTAGCCACATGGTATGGGGTAGGTAAGCAGCAGGAGAGAGCACTGGGAAATGCAGGTCGAAGTAAGGAGGATGTGAAGGCTCTCTCTATGTGGCCACTAAGCCAGGATTCAAGCCCGCTCCCAGAAGCAGATCTGCCTGTTATCAAAAGCCTGTTACAGGCAAGCCCATGCTAAGCAGAAGTGTGCCTTAGGCTAGAGCTCACCAGAAGAAGAGAGGCAGACAAATTTAACTCCTTGATATGGACTGAAGCATGATCACCTGCCAGTAGATATTTTAGAAGTTCCAGTCACCATTTCAAGATGTTCACTTCTTAATGAGACTGCATTTTAAGTCATCTCACACCACAGCTCAGGTCATCCTCAATAGAAGATGGACACTAAGGAGCTAGAAGCAGGCTGGGATCCCAGCCAGCTCTGGAAATGGAAAGTGTGCAGGACAGGCCCTGCCAGCCTGTGGCCACGCTAGAGACAAACGTACTTCTGCTTCAAAGTGAGGGAAAGGGCTTTTCTCTCTGGGGACATCCTAGAAAGTCTCTGCACTGTTTACATCCTGTCCTTTTTTCAGCTTCTGCTACTGTGAGTAAAACAATGGGCAGGTAAAGAACACGGGACTTGCTGCCTTTCCACAATCTGGCTACAGCGTGTGCCTCCTTTTATTGCACCCTGCATGGCTGCACTGCACGCTCACAGAAAGGATGTGACCACCTCACGCTCCCTGCTGGGGATATGCAAACGCAAATCAGGCTCAAGGACAAAACAAATATATTACCAGGTACCAGAGAATATTGCAATGAACATAAGCAGGTATTCTTAGTATTTCTGTTTATCATAATGATTCATAGTTACTCATGCATCCACTCATCACCTCCTCCATTGGGGCTGATTCATGGCATTGTTTAAGAGCAAGTTCAAGTTAAAAAGGATGAATCAAAAATCACCCACAGCAAAATATATTTCAATCTAAGCCATCTGGCAGGAGATTTTAGAATTAGCTCTAAAGAATGACCAACACATCTCTGAGAATCAGGGAATGGCAAGTTAAGCTACAACTGAAGTCTCAATTTCAGCTTTATTAGGAGAAATGGTCAAAAGACCTTCATGTGAATTGCAAGGGCTGAGTGCAATCATCTAAATTTCATACACATTCAGGCAAGAAGGAAAATTGTTATTATATCGCAGAGACCATTTCCAGATTTTGCAATTTCATTTTATTCATAACAAAATCAAGACCTCTTCTGGCTTTCCATTCAATGCATTGGCCAATAAAGAAAATGAGATCGGCCAAGAAAACAGCACCTGCAAGACCCAGATTCAAGTTACCTTGCTGCCTGACTTGCATGAGGGCTTAAACCCACATGTCTAGCCAGTGGGCTATATAGTAACTCTCTGCGACTAGCCTGGATTATTGCAAAATATATATATATTTATATATATATATATATATGAGAGTGAATACTAGCTGCAGCATCAGAGGGTGGCTTTTATTTCAGTCCTGTCTTGGGAATTAGGCATAAAAGGGATTTGCAGCCTGGTAGTTTCCATGCCAAACTGGTACTTCAAGCATCTAACTAGTATCTAGATGTGAATCATCATCGTTTCAGGACCAAAAAAAAAAAGTGGAAAATAACTTTGCTAGCATTTTCCCAGCTGTCTCTAATACACACGTGACATCCCGACAATCCCTGTTTAGAGCACTCTGTGACATGCCTCACATCAAAATGCTGATGTGCACCAACTTCCTTTCCCCAGACTGTGCATCTACCTGGTGAATCCTTGAACTGCTTCACGCATCTCTGCATTGTCTTAACGGAGTCATTGACATTCTTTTCCAGCTCCTCTGCCTCAATTTTAAGGAGCGAGTCATTCATCCAGCTCTCATTCCACTTTATCCAGTCTGACACTGTAGTCCAGAGATCATAGTATGGCTGGAATTCCTTAAGCATCTTGGACAGCCCACTGTACTTTAAAAAGAGATTAAAAACAACATAAGCAACAAGTGTATTCACCTCCAAACGACAGCTTACGTGTCAAAAGGCCAAAAAAGCCCACCTCATTTTTTGAATCGGAAGCCAGCAATGAGAAAACATCTATTCCAAGAGGATATATCAGACTACCTTCTCCTGGGCCAACAATATGTATTCCAAGGGAGAGCAACCAGCAGAGCTGGGCTTGACACATTCAGGCCAACATACATCCAGTGGAGCTGTGCCTGCACCGTGCGTGTGGCATAGAAAGCACTCTCTCCACTTGCCTCTACAAAGCTCTCCTGGAGAATGAGGAGATTTTGATGAACAGGCCACACAATCAATGTGACAATCAGTGAAAGCAGACACCACACATCATATCAAAACTTGGCTCCTTACAGGGAAGGAGAAGTAACCACAGACTGAAGGGTAGGAAAGGATCATCATGTGAACTCCACTTCTGGTCTGCAGCCAGACTTGGCTGGATGTGGATGACAATGACTCATTGGCAGCTGAGCAGCTACAAGCAAAATGAGTGTTTGCAACTATATAAACTGTTGCCTTAGGAGAACACCACGCTCCAAACCCAGCCAGCTGCAAGCACCCACTATGCAACCACTTGCATTCACACCTATAGACCTGGAGCAACGGCCTTAGAGAAATGGATGCATCCTAACTGCTGCTTCAAGACCTTCCTCAACCGATTCCTCCTCATGAACATCCCTCAGATCTCACTGTGGGCATCCCAAGTCTCTCACAGAAGTGGAAATATCAGACCCTGAACAGCCTTCCACATTCACCTGAGACCAGCTCCTCTGCAGCCCAGTGGAGCGATGAAGCAGTGTAGCCATTCTGCAGGACTGAGGAGCAGCTCCCCAGCTAAACCAAAACAGCGTGAAGGATTCCTTTCTGAGGAGCTGTGTCTCATTATTTGCACTACCTACCACCTAGAAATCCCAGCAAAGACCAGAGTCCTGTGGGTGCAGGACCTGACACTTACATCGGTAACTTTCATGCCAAAGAGTCTTTCCCTGTTGTTGTAGAGAACTGCCATTTCCTGAAGCTCCTTCAGCTTCTTCCGGACGCCCCTTGCATCGTCTGCCAGCTCATGGGCTTGGTTAACGTCTGACTGGACGGAAAATCCACCTACAGTCAGCTGGAAGAGAAAAGGCAGGCATAAGTTGGGACTCTGCAGCCGAGTGCTGCTTCTAGAGATCTCAGCTTCCTGGTGTGCTCTTTGTTACATTCAGAGGCAAGATTTTTACGCTCACGATTTCACCTCCCCCAAACCAATTCCATTTCTGTTTAGACCACGATGAAAGTGGTGAGGAGAAGCAATAATCACTGGTCAGGTGGAGGAAACTGCAAATGTGATGAGCAGCTGCTTGTCTTCTTTGTGACAATAGTTAATCCCCAAGGAAGAGGAACAATAAGTCTGTGCCCAAATTTGATGCTGAATTTACACTGTTATTTGCCACAGAGTCTGTAAAGTGCAAATGATAGCTCTACTAGTCACTCAGTTTGTTCCCAAAAATTGTTTAACAACACATATCTAGAGCTTCTCTAATAAATTTTGTGTTTTGCTTTGTGGCTTCGGTTTGTTTGTTTGGTTTGGAATTTGTTTTGGTAGTTTTTGTGGGTTTGTTTTTTATTTGTTTGGGTTTTTTGATCCAGTGTTGGGGTATTATCATTTTGGGAACCTGTTTCCAAGATAATCCAGGTCAATTATTACACCTTTCTAAAATGGCTTTTTTCTCCCTGAATTTAAGAGTTTCTGAAGAAAAAATAAAATTCAGACTGTTTTAGCAGACATCAGATGTATCTCAGCTCCAAAATTCTGCAATTATTTCAGGGTCTTTTCCCACAAGATGAGTTCCATGGCTGAATGCTCTATTTTCCCCCTTGATGGCAGCGCATCATAGGAGATGCTCTGCAGGGAACTGAGTACACAAGAAAGAAAAAGGAGGTGCCCGTGTTGCCCGAGCACCAAGAATAGGAACACTGTATAAACACCTTCTCAATGAAAAATGAGTATTTCTGCAGAGTATTGTGCTTCACACAAAAAGGAAACTTTCAATCAAAAGCCAACAAAAAACCAAGGGAGGGTGTGTTAAGATTTGGTCTAGCAACACATTCACCTCAAAATTCATCTGAGTAAAATCTCATCTGAAAGTTTCCCACCTGGCTGACCACAAGAGGTTCAAGATCCCTTTCTGTGGACAGTTCATTGTCAGGGGTTTAATACCTGCATTTCATCCATTTTGTCTTGAAATGCCTTCTGATCCAAAACCTGCATTTTGCGAAATCTTTCTTCATCCTCTATGTGCTGGAGCCGAATGGACTCTGAGTCCATGGACATTTTCACTGGCCAGTAACTGGCAGTCCACCTGCACTCACGTGATACAAGAAAACAAACAGGAAAAAAAAAATAGGAGAAAGAGACAAGCTTTTTGAGCATATGTTTGAAATGCTGAAAATAACAGAATGAGAAAGCCAAATCCCACCAAACAAGGAAGCTTTACAACAACAGAAACACATGTGGTTTCAACAAAACATTTTTTTCCAGCTTGTCTTGTTGATATGCAGTCCTTGTGACTAGGCTATTCAGCTGGAGAGAGCTGGGGAGAAGTGGAGGGCCTTTTTAAAAGGAACAAATCCACTACGTTACTGAAAAGCTAGGAGACAGCAAAATAACAGTTGGCATCCAGAGGGAATGTCTGTCTTTGAATGTATTTGCAAGGAGCTGAAAAAAATGGGGTCAGAGTCTCGGCTTATGGCTTTTCAGGGCTACTGAAAAAGCCAGTCTCCTGTTAAGCAGGGTAGTGAGGGGCCAGCATAACCCAGATACGGGGAAGCCCTGGATTCTGCAGAGTGCCCTGGGGAGAGCGTTGTAGATCCAGGAAAGGCTGCACAAAGTGGCTGCTCACACCAAGGCAGGCTTCTCGGCTCTTGCTCAGCCATAGCCCACCCATTGCAGCCTCCATTCGGACCCTCAGCCTGTGTGCAATGCCAGCTACAAGGCTTGCACATTACACTGTATGTCTCACCCCTCCCAGGACCTGGGGATGCAGCCATCTCCCACTAGCCCTGCCTGTGGCAGATCTGGGCAGTGGGAATACATCCATGCCTGTTGCAAGCCGGCCTGGGGCTGAGCTGCTTTCCTGCAGCTCCTCTGGGGTTTTTGCACCCCATGTTTCTCGTTTCAGGAGCACTCTGCAGAGACTCACTCAGATTGCTGACATACTGGACCAAGTACACGTCATAAGAGAAGTGCTTCCTGGGCTGAGCAAGCTTTACAAGCCTTGTAGCTGTGTTTGTGAGCTGACTCTGCTATTGGGGCATAGTCAGGCCACAATCTGAATAATAAAGCTAAGAAGAGGCTGCTTGGAGAAGAACTGCAATAATAATAAGGGTTCGAATTCCTTCCTAGTCCTAAGAAAACCCTGGGAGTGTTCCTGAAACTAAATGAACACTCAGAAGTGTTCATTTAGTTTCAGACACAAACTAAACCGTGCACTTTGAGACCTTGCAAGCATCTCAAAAAAAACCCAAAATCAAAAAAAAACCACCCAGAGAAAAGGGCTTTACTATGTTAAACAGGTTAATAGCTACCAGTTTGCCTTGCCCCAGGCAAGAAAGCAGCATGAACTCACACTTCTTGTCTACAAACTTCATTTCAAGAATTCAGTGCTCATATAGCCTGAGAGACACTTAAAAGTTCTGCAGGAGCCCTTGATAGACACATGGCCCCTGAAGCACTGAGAATGGTAATTGCTGCAAAGAGTCCCACTTTGGCAGTGGGAGAAATGCCTTGTGCTCACTTGTCAGTGAAATCTTCTTCAGTAAGATTGTAAAGGAAGTCGTCCATGACCTTGTAATCTTCCATGACTTCCTCAATCAGTTGCTGCACAGGGTGAGAGAAAGAGACAAAAAGTAGACACCTTTAGACCACGCTGATTCCAAGTCTCTGGTGTACACCTCATTTTCATGAGGCGCCTTTGAAGAGAGTTAGTCACACAAGCTTAATGTGATGTGGGCTGCTTCTGTGCTGTGTGAACAGTGGGAATGGATTTACAACCCCTTGTTCTGTGAATGATCGTGCCATCCTCACCCTCTGTTCTATGGGAATGAAAAGAAGTGTGACCTAGTGGATAAAGTGCTGGACAGAAATCGAGTGTTTTAGGTTATCCTCCAGGTTCCCTCATTGGCATGGACAAGTCAGCTTACAGCTTGATGCCTTTGTTCCCCATTTGTTCAGCTGGGAAAAGACTTACACTTCAAATAACTTTGAAATAAGTCGGTACTGAAATGTCCTATTAGAAAAAATATATTAACAGCAATTTGAGCACTGGGTAACAGAAAGATTTTCTTGAAAACAGCATTCATTTTTAGAAGATAGCTGTTCCAGTACACAAATGCAGAATGGATCGTGAAGGCAGCAAAATGCATACGTAAGTATTTTAGGCAAGGTTTTTAACTGCTATTTTGTTTTGCAAAGATATTTAAATTCGTGAGATGTGTATTTAAAAATACAAATCTTAGGAATTATAAAAATACAAAGCCAGGAATCTCGTGGCGTTGCACACAAAGACATGCAAGTAAAAAAAAAAAATGGAGTTCTGCTTCTGAGACACCGCACATTACATTGACAAATTTCCTCCTCACTTCCCTTGATGTCCCTGTCCAGAGGAGAACCTGCCCTACCTGCTGCACTGCCAGCTGCTCGGGCACTCCCTTCAGCCAGTCCCGCAGCTCGGTCAGCTCCTCGATGTTCTTTGGTTTCTCGTGCATTTTGACGCTGACGGTTTCATACGCCTCACAGATCTGCAGCAGGACACAGCAAACACCACCAAAAAGTCACTCGTCGCTAATAGGCAAACTGGAAAACCTGCCACGATCCACCCACTTCCCGTTCTGAAGGTGGTCTATGTGATGAGTGCACAGCCCCGTTCTGTTTTTTTCTTTTCACAGTCTTTTCCCATCCATCTCATTTGAGCTCAAACTGAATGAGACTGCCAAAAAAAGAGGAAGAGGAACTGCAGGTATGTAGTGGAAATGATGACAATAACAGATTTAGACAACCAGCTGGCAGAGGCAATTGCCTATATTCCAGTTATCCTCAGAGCAAGCAGAAGGACTTTCCAGTTGTCCACTAGACAGATCTTTTCAATCCACCAACACACTTTTGTAAGATGGCAAGGTCTTGAAGAATTTCATCTCGAGAGCTACAGCTTTCAGGCATGTAATTTATTAAGAATATTTAATACTTGATTTGGTTGAGTTTCCATATGTCCCCTATAATTTTAATTTTAAACAATCAGCCCAGTGCAATCTTTAAAATATCCTCATTAATGAGGCCTTCTGGCCATTTCACAAAAACACTGCAACTCCAAAAGCAGAAGGACAAGACAAGAGACAGACAGATAATCCACGGAACCAGGTAACTCACCTTCTGCACCTGCGAATGGAGGGTTTTAGCCAGCATGTCCAACATGGCAGTGGCAAGTGCTTTGTGTTTGTCAGACAGATCATGCCTAATATGTTCTATCCTGACTTGAAAGGGACCAATGACAATAGAACTAGGTAGAAGGTGGTCCAGGCTCTCTTTTTCAGACAAGTACGTGCTTACTATCTTCATCACCTCCTGGGTAGGTGGAAATTGCTCTTGATAGTCTCTGTAAATTAAAACACCAACAAAAAAATGGCAGTGTAGGCCTTAAGAATATTTGAGCATACAGGCTCAAATTGTGTCCACTCAAAGGATCAAGACATGAAATTAGTAAGGCATACGTTTACACAATAGTCGTGGAGTGGAATAAGAGCACAAAATATTTTAGCTGCAGAAAAGGAGTAGAAAAAAGAGATGAAAGAGGAAATATGGCAAGTAGAGAGGGAGAGAAAATAAAAGCACAGGTGTAAACAGGGCAAGATCAAGAGGCACTTCAGGGGAGGGTAGGCACTTCACTGTGTTCTGGGGAGAGACAGGAATTTGTCAGATGGGATTTGTGAATTGATTAAGCTGGAAAAAGAAAAGAGAAAACAGCTTCATTCCCACTGTTCTGAGAAAACATGAGACCTAAACAGAAGTCCATTAAAGTAACAGAGGCTAAAGGACAGAATGGGTGCAAGGAGTTTTGGCAGCGAAAACAATGAAGTTGAAACAAAAGAAAACATTACTTTCTACAGAATGCTCTCAGCCTGAGCAGACACTATATGAAGGAGGTCAGAGTCAAGTACACTAACTGGATTCTCAAACAGGATGATTCATTTTTAGGGCCATTAATATCTCCAATTACACTGACAAGCATGACAGGAATGTGACTGCTGTCAGAGACAGGAAGAAATTCCCAGTGCCACCACCAGTGTCCTCTAAAAGCATGGACTGTCGCCCATGACTGAAGGCAGCCTCTGACAGGGGCCTGATCTCACATCCGAGGCACGTGGTCTCAGAACAGGCCCCACACTCGTGCCCATCCACACCACAGCTTCCACAAAGGCTTGTCATTGTGGTCACGGGGGTTTTGTCAGAAGCCACTCACTTTAGGAAGTACTCGATGTCATTGTTATTTATCTCCAAGAACTTCTCATATTTCTTGCCGTAGGCTTCGAGAGGGATCCCAGTCTTTCGAATGGCAGAGCGCAGAGCCTCCCGTAGCTCTTCCACTTCTGGCTCTTGCAAACCCACTGAGTCCAGCATGGGGGTGCCTGTGATATCCATGTTCTCCAACACATACTGGAAAAGGAAGGAGAGAGGTCTTTCAGGACTGACAGAACTAACTGTGCCTCCTCAGGAGAGGGGCCAGGCAATCCCCGGTGGCACCTTTGGGAACTCCTGCAGTCCACACTTCTACATTGTGTCAGGAATTGTTTTATCGGTTTTATGTGCCCCACTCCCCAAAGAATGAGGATCTAGGGAGACAGGACTTTCACAGCAGCAGACAGAAGGATGCATATGCAGAAGAGACCTGCAGTCTCTTGCAGTCGATTCCCTTTATGAGTCTGCTTTTACCAGCCACCATGCACTCAGGGCAACCAGAGTGTCCATGTGTCCACAGAACCTGCAGCACAAAAGCAGAAATAACCACCACACAAAAGAGCTATGAGGATGGGGAGATTGACGAAATCCTATCAGAACAGAACCGCATCAGCACAGTGCTGTGCCCGGATCAATATAACTGAATTCCCAAGTACCCACTTCTGCACCTCTCTCCCTCAGTACGAGCTCAGGGGTGTCTGTGCTGAGCTGCAGTGCACTGGCACGTGCACAGCTGTGTCACTGCTGATGCAGAAGGGCTCACCTGCTCCAGCTGTGGGATAGTGTGAGTCGCCAGGATTCCGTTGTCGAACAGAGCAATGAGGGATGTCTCAAAGCTCTCCACAGAGGGGCTGAAGAGGATGCCACTGCTGTCTAGCTTAATGTTTGTTACAAAGAGTGGATTCCTTTGAGGCCTGTGGTGGGCAGAGATAAGAAAGAACAGGCATGCTTTTTGAGACAATGATACACAACTGTATTGCTCTGGTGCTGATACTAAAACACCTCCTGGACAGGAAAGAAAAGCAGAGGATAAAAGGATTTACATCTTCATCTCATGCAGATGAAGACGTAAAACACCGTGTTCTGAATTTACCAGTAAAGACATTGAGAACCCTTTTCTATCAAAGGTGAAGGAACCATCAATAATGGCATATCAGGATCCTCGAAAGTCATAACCTTATCTGGAGAATTGGAGCTGCTTTACAGAAAAACTGCAGGCGCTCTTCAAACTAGGCATTCAATATCTCCAATATACTCCTAAAATACACCTTCTGGAAGTTATATCAGTATTTCCCAATCTTGCATGTTCCCAATCAGCATGGCTCAGGATCAGCTGAAGTCAGTGTCAAGACTTCCACTGAATTAACGCAAAGAGGCCTCATGTGAGTGGCAAGGTTTTTTTTTTTTTCTTTTCTTCTGGCTTTCCATTGCTAAATGTTCCTTCTTTAATACCACAAAAGGCAAAAATCCTGAAATCAATACCCAATGGAGTAAAATTTTAGGCACTGTGATAACCTAAATTTGCCATTTTTCAGAGATCCCAGGCCAGATTCTAATTCTCAGGTTTCATCTAAGGATGGAATTAAGCAGCCATGCTCCTGGAATTCTTCTTCCTGTTATCCAGAAAAAAAATCTAGCAGTAACAATTTGCTCCCCCAAGAATGCTGGAGGTGGCTGGTCTTTAGAACAGTACACCAAAAGAGCAGACCTTGGTTCTGATGGGCTGCAGCTGGAAAGCTGTACTAAGAGAGCAGCCAGCTCCGTGTCCTTCCATACTCCAGTGAACCTGTCAGGTGGAGGATTAGGGAAAACAGCCCAGCTTAAAGCCCCCATACAGAGCAAAGCTTGCTTGCAGAACAGTAGTTAAAAAGACAACAGCACTGTACTTTTCTGCTCTTTCCATCCCTTATTTTTCTTTCTTTCTTACATGTAGGGACTGTTGGTGATGTCATCTCCCCATTCCATGTTCTTTGAGCAATTCAGGACACTCTGGCAAGCATCCAGCACAAACTGGGTGAAGCTGAGGAGAGATCTCTGGACCAGGTACCGCAGAGAGTCCTGAAGCATGAATCTGATGCGCTCCATCAGCTTACACAGCTTGGACCTCTGGTAGGCGTCCCAGTCACTCTGCTCCAGGTCGAACCATTTGCCTGCATCGCTAAGGCTGCTCTTAATCGCAGTCTTTACCGTATCGATCCAAGTATCCTTGAGAAATTCCTGAACCTAGGGCAAAGAAAAAAAGCAAGCTGAGTAATCCTCCGAGGACTGATGGGAAAACAGTATGGCAAGCTGAGCTGCTAACTAGGGCTGCTGGACCTTTCTCTGCTGTGAAAGGAAACTGTTCTCTCAGAGCTGTGGTAGCTAAAAGTAGCTCTCAAACCCCACCCCCCTCACACACACATGTGGCATCTGAACCTGGTCACATATCTCCTTCACTGACAAAGGACCCGCAAAAAGAAAGCCTGATGTTAAAAAGTGGGAGTGCTCTATTCTCTATTTTATACACAGTGTTTCCTTTTTGTTCTGTTTTCTATAGAGCAGTATCCCTGGAGCTGCCTGTGTCAGGGTCCCTCACAAAAAGTTGTGTAGACAGTATGATGAGCACGTAAAGGACAGAATGCTGTCTTCTCTTGACAAGTGAGAAGAAAGAGCAGAAGAAGCCAAGGGCAGCAGCAGTTTGCAGTATTTTAATTTATTAAAATACCACCAAGTGTCACTTCTGCTCCACAGGCAGCTTGCTGTTTGCGTGTAATAAAAGAACCTTAGTCACCAAGTGGATGACAACACTGCCTAGCTGAAACAGCATGGGACTGGGAAGGACCAGCACATTCTCTGCCACTGATTTAGTGTGCAACCCTGTGCAAGCTGCTCCGTGTGGCCACATCCAGGGCGCAATGTGCTGCCCTCAGTCAGAGGACATGAAGATCCTCTGGTGGGAATTATCACAGAGTTGCAAATTTTTGTCCTACTCTGTCTGTTGGCTTTGCAAGCAGAGTAATTTAATTAAGTACATAAAGAACACAGAGTGTAGAAAAGCATTACCCCCGTGAGTGTTTCAGGGGGAATCAAGCATCTTGTGCCTTGCAGCTGGACGGATGGGGAAATAAAGAAAAAGAAATAAAAGGAAAAAAAAAAAGAAACTTTGGAGTGCCAACCAGGACTTGTATCTGCATGTAAACCAGGTGGAGGAAAGAGGGGCTGCAGCCCTGTATGGCCACTTGTTTAACACATGACTTAAGAGCATGGTCAGCACTTGGCTGATCCTAACCAGGGGATCATGACTCTTTCAGCCCATTCTCCCCACACTCCAATAAATTTGACAGGCACATGCAAATTCCTCCCTGCCCCAAACATGATGTCTCCTTTGACAGCTCATCAGTTTCCAGAAAATCAATTTGCAGCTGCTGCATCTGTCTAATACACACTGACAGCACTGCTGGCTGCTCCATGTGGTCACCCCTCACACTGCCTCTGCTCACCTGAGTGAAGGTCTCGGTCTGGATCTTTTCAAATTCCTCCAGAGTGACAGTTTTGGTTAAGGTTGTGTTAAACAGAGATATGACAGCTGCCTTGTTGCACTCATCTTGTACCTGTGCAAGGAGATGGATGACTTCTGGACTGGTTAGGAGTGAGAGAACGTTGAATTCTCTCTGTTGTTTACGGAAAGGATAGTCTGGGATAGAGACGAGCCCTAGCACCAAAAAAAAAAACAAACCAACAAATAATGTCATTGCCTGCAACAGCCATTCCAGCTTCTGTTTTTAGAGTACAGCTCCCTTTGGGAAGCACTTGTGAAAAGGACTCTGCTCTGATGCACAGGCCTTATCATGTAGCAGCTTCGGCAGAGGGCTGGATGAAAGAGGGAGTCTCTGCTCTACAGCAGAGACCTTCTACAGCCTCCCATTAGGGGCTGAGGTGCTGTCTTGGTGCCTGACCTTCCCAAGGCTTTGGCTCACGAAGTTTTCATGAGAAAAAACATTGGAACTGAAGAAACTTCCCACTGAGGCTTCAAGGCACAGCTAAGTCATCTCATCTGCGAGAGGCCACTTGTGAACCGCCTCAAGGCCTTCCAGCCTTTGGAAGATTGAAGTGCACAAAATACACCTCCCCCCTCAATCTTTTACTGGGGCCATTTTCCTCCTGTTTGGGACTCTAAAAGAGCCTGAGCCCTCTTTCACACCAGAGGCATTTCCCAGCTGGGCACAGCAAAGGCAAGGCAGTCAGCCCCAGCACAGTGCTAAGCTAATCACACTGCCAAACATTTGGTGCCATTCAGGGAACACCTCCAGAATTAATGCAGCTTAGATGATGAGTTCTAACGTATTATACCGAGGTAACATGAACATGCAAATATAGCCTAAAAAAGAGGAGACATACTCAAAAGTCTCACATAATCTCCCGTTGCTGCCCCTTATGAGCTTCAATCATTACCATGAACCTCAGAATTCCTACAGCGAACCATGAACCCTATCAATGACAAGAGGTAATCCCCCGGAATTCAAACTGCTTCACTGTGTCCCCTACCTTTCTCTGGTGTTGCCTTCTCCTCTTTGTCTGGCAGGGTGACATAAGAAAACATCTGGGGTTTGGAAGCGATGACTCTGTCAAAGCTGATCCTGTTCATGATGTGTTTATACTCTAATTTCACTTCTTTCTCCAGGCTGCTCATATAGTCTAACATGCTGTTACAAGACACAGAAACACTGAGAACCCATGGTGTTCGAGCACAACTATGTCTGTAGCTTTACTGCAAACTCCACCCCTCACTCCCTCCCTCCCAAATTTGCTAACCCAGAAGCTCACCTACCCCTGAACACATCAGGAGAACTGTGCAGACAATGAAGCAGCCAGCAAAGGTATCAACTGGACTTTTAATGACAGAGGCAAGTGGGGATTGAGGACTAGGACTGTAGCCTTCTTAAGTGTCTTTCACTTCAAAGCAACATCTCCACTGGGGAGAAACATTACAGAGGGAAGGAGAAATAACCACAAACTAAAGAAAATAGCTGGTGGTTCTGGAAAAGTTGGGCTATCCAAGCCGTCCTCCCATTTGCCTCCTGCTGAACACCTCTTGTCCATTTCCTCAGCCAGAACACTCACATAAGTGCTGAAGCCCTGCTCCGTTTGCCTTAGGAAATCATCATCCTTTACCTCAAGCAGGCAGAGTACTTTTCTTTATCCCTATATTTCTGCTCCCAGAGACTAATTACTCCCCTACTCTCTAGTTCAGGCCAGCAGACCATGCAGCCCTTCACACCTTCCTATTTCTGAGCAAGGCAATCAGTCACGGCCGATTCCCAGCAACACCACCAATGGCTCATGATTCATCAGCCCAGGGACATTAAAATGCCTCCCCGATATGAACTGCATCACAAAGAGATACTCGATTATATCCAGGTGGCAATCTCCTGTTCTGTTTGCCTCCCCCTGCGCAGATCTTCTTTTGATTTGTTTTAGCAGCTGTTAATAGGTAGAAGAGTCACCAGCAGACAATAGCCAGGTCTGTGGAGACAGTGGGTGGTCTGCAGATCAGTACAGCAATGACTGATCTGTTCCTCAAAAGCACAGGGAGACAGCAAGGTCAGCCATGCCATTTTTGTCAACCTTCTTGCTGTTGAAGGCCACTTAACTGCAGGTGTAAGCATGGCTTGGTGGGTCTGCATATGGAACCTACTTCATCTGGGAACACTGACAAACCACCCATCCTGCACACGTGTCCCTGGGGCTGCCATCTGCCTGCTTCTGATGCCACTCTGGGCAGCTGGCTGCTGAAGATCTGCCTCCACTGACACTCGTTTTGCAGCCCTATGAAGTCCCACAACGTTTATGGACCGAAGGCTGAGCCCCCAGACATGTACACGATGCTTTACCTCGTCTCATCCTTCAGTTTGGGAGTCTGCATAGCCAAGCGCCTCATCCTCTGCAGGCTTTTCTCGTTGATGCTGTCCAGCCCCTCTGTGGCCATGCAGTCCACGTACAAGTGGTACATGAGCAGCCCCTGCGTCTTCCTGCGCGTGCTGTCGGCGGAGGCCACGCGCTCCGCAAACACCTGGGGATCCTCGGCCAGGAACTGCAGGCAAACTCGCGGCACCCAGTACTGACATGGCAACAACGGAGCTCTTCCTGGGAAAGGAAAGTACAGCCTACAAGAGTCTGCAGGGAAAACAAAACTCAGGACGGCTTGCAGTGCTGACAGCAGCTTTTTGATAGACAGGATAATTGGGCTGCGTGCAGGAGATCAAGATGAAAGGCCAAAAATGAGGACAGCAAGAGATAAGGAGCATCTCCAAACCTTTCAAGAGAATGGTACTTCATTTTAATCTGTCCACATTCCCTTTCAAAATGGCATTGACCCAGAAAGACCAACATTTTACTTTTCTTGAAGGCAGGAAGGATGGGAGATGGATCAAAAAGAAAGGTGTCTCCAAAGGGAAAACCTCAAACAGGGTGTCAAATTAAGGTGTGGAGTCCTCTTCCCTGGAGGTTTTTTCAGACAAGTCAAACAGACACATATCAAGAGCGATAACAGTGATTAAATGGCTTCTTGGTATCCTTCCCATCTCCAGCTAGGACAAGCATGGGTAATGAACTGGCTCTCAGACTACATAACAGGTCCCAGAAGACCTTATTTGAAACACACCTTCTCGAGTTACTCCTCCATTGAGGATGGGTCTCCCTTCTTCATCACGCACCAGACCTTTCTTGTCTGTTTTATGGACCAAGTAGAGCTCTGTCTCCTTGTCATAATCCAGAACACCAACATCAATCCACTTGTAGATCAACTCCTGGCTTTTGGGGTCCTCTGAGAGAGCCAAGGATTAAAACAGGGTTAGTCCATTCTCCTGGAGGCTACAGCAAATGGACTTTCCTGGTCAGAGTGGTGATGCCACAGTCAAATCCATTTGCTCGTTTGAATCTCAGTCAATCTCACATAGTTTCTGCTGTGACCACTTAAATAATGAACTTAGGTCTTACAGCTTAGAATTCTCAACTTTTTGCACACACCAGACAGATAGGGATCCATATTGATATCAATAAGGATACAGGTCAGGACCTGAGGAGTGATCAGGTGTGGTGTTCCCCAAGACAGCTGCAAGCAGAACTCAGCCATCACGTGCTGGCTGCCCAAGGATACACAGAGCTTACGTTTTATGCTTCAGTTTTGCAGACAGTCAAGCCTCTGGAGGCTGCTCCAGAGCTGCAGATGCCAGTTCCCATGCTTTAAAGCTACTGCAGATGTGTTAATATGAGCTGCAGCCACAGCTGGACATCAGTACAACTGTACCTAGTAATGCCTTCTCACTGAGAAGGTTCCAGATGATGGGAAAGCAATGCCCACATCACTGAATTTGGCCCAGGTTTACTATTTGTATGCTCACTGTAGTCTGAACTCATCTCCTGAGCCTGCACTTGCAGTGAAATCCAGGCAGAACATACTGTGTGGAAGGTACCTAACTCCATGAAGATAGCTATGCACCAACAAAGAGAAATTTTGTCTGTGCTGATGGAAAGGCAAAAGGCAAAAGCTACTTTTAAAAGGTGGAAAGAGTCCAGAGCAGGACTGGCAGTCAGTGAGACCTCTGGTCTCTTGCTCTGATTGCCTGAGCCTGGTCAAAATTATATATGGCTTTTCTGCTATTCAGAGCTACACTCATCAGACTCTACATGTTCCCTTCTGCTGAAAGGGCCTTTAAGTGTTAGTGCTGCCCTGCTTGAGCAGTAACTGATTCAAGTTTTACCATGTCCAAGTACATCATCTGTAGGTAAAAGTGCTTTTCCAGGCACTGGCTTTCTATCAGAAGATCCTGGCTCCAGTCCTAGTGACATCCACTCTTCTGGAGTTCGACAGTCAAATTCGTCATTGTCAAATACCTAAAAAGCAAGGACATGAGTGAAATTAAGCTTTACTTCAGAAATAAGAAAACACCCAGTCAAAAATTTCATGCGAGGAAAATATTGACATTCAGTTCCTAAATGGGCTACAAAATATGGAAACCGGTTCAGGTGCAAAAGCTGTGCTGATCTTTGGTCAACAATTTTCTCCCAAACAGCAGTATCTGTACCTCCAGCCCTTTCCTAGGGAGAACAACACCTGGAGAGGTCTCCTGCAGCAATACTGCTGACTACTGGGTTCAGAGGGAAACATGAGACACCTTTCCTTTGGACACACAAAGGACAGTGAGGAGCACTCACAAGGACTATTAGTTCTGACAAAAGTTGTGGGCACCCTGCAGAAGATGCTCAGCATGTTGTAGAGACCCTTCAGAGCCCGAGCCAGCTCCAAAGCATTTCCTTGTTTTGTTGCTTGCTGTGTCAATACTGGCTAAGCGTCCTGCCATCCTCAGAAACCTCCCCTGGTATAAGCAGTGAGACGGATCACAAGTACCAAACATGCTCTCTTACCTTTAATGGGAGGTAGATGGGAAAGACAGAATCTTTTGTCTCCTCAATAGGTGGAAGATTGTCAGGGTCATAGTGCCTTGGCATCAGCTGATTGGAGTCTATCCCCTTGCTGGCTAAGAGCTCAGCAATATCAAAGGAGAGATACAGCCGTCTCCTCCTGGTTTAAATCAGAAGGGGAAATAACCACTTCATGTGCCTATGAGCATTCCCATGCCTACGACTCCACTTTTTTACTGTGCACCCCTATCAGTAAAAACATTTTTAGCACACATTGCATCCATGTCTTTTTCTTCATTTATAGCACAAAATAATTCAGTGGAAGTGACCTAGAATGATCCAATCTATAAATCATATACGTGTACTACTGTACTGATATATTAGGCCCATTATAGAGCATACACAAAACCAGAAATCAAAAAAAGAATGACAAAAAGATGACATAAACACCATTTAAAACCAATATTTTCTCCCCGCATCCCAGTGAATTGTCCTTTGCACCCCCTGTGATGTGTGCACGCCCCACTTTGGAGACCATTGCCTTACACGATAAGGTTTTCTTAAGGATTTTTGACATGTTATGGCTTGAAAGCAAAAACCAACACCCTCATCTGCTGTGTCCATTCCACAACAATGCCTCTAGCCATTTTCTGGTTACTTACCTCTCTTCTTCGACCTTCCGAGGGTTCTGCCCCGGAAGCCGTCTGAAAGGCATCTGCACTTTGGGCTTAAATGATTGTACAGGGAAATCTGACTCAGCGAAGGCCTCAGTGGATGGTCCAACCATTTGCTGATCCAGGAGACTTTTGAAGTTCCCGGGCATCTTTAATTTTGTGACTAAGCGACAAAGAGAAACACATGTTTGAAACCACCAGGCATGACTTTGCTTTACGTTCACACACAAAGGAGGACTCTGCAGTCTACTGGGTTGTCTGCAGAAGTCACTTCACTAGATTTGTAAGAGAAATCAAGCAGACATCAAATTAGAAACAGAAAGAAAGACCTTTTTTCCCTGCTACAATATGCGATTGTGGTTTTCCAGCATCAAAATGATGGCATAGAAGAAACCTCCACTGAGAATTGCTGTCACGCAGATTTTTAGGGGGCAGGGCACTGACCTGGCTCTAAGGAGCTCTGTTTTGTTCCCAGCTTTGCTACAGACTCTCTACATGATAGTGGGCAAGTTACTGTCTCCAGTGCACAGCTTCCATCCCCCTCAGAAAGGGATGGGATTCCCCTGCCTCTCTGGGGGGCCCTGAGACCAAGAGCCAGTCATAGCTGGGAGGAACTCGGTCAAGGCGCCGATAAAGGGATTATGAATATTGCAGGGCAAGAGAAGCTGCTCGGGTCATCTTTGTCTGCTGAAGTGCCTATTCACACCTTGGGACAAACCTCTCTCTTCTCAGCTTTTGCTCAAGCAAACTACCCACTCACATCAGCAATAGTGTGAGAAAAAATTGAGTTAAACAGCCAACAATCTCACCATTTGGCCAAACGCTTTCAACAGGAATTTGGACTAAGCAAAAAGTATACATTTCCAAGAACTGGCAGAAATTAAACCATGTCATTTACCCCGTAAATAAACCAAACTGTTTATATTGCTAAACAAGTTGCAAGTAATAGAACAGCAGCAAACTGGGAATTTGAAGCTTAACCTAAATTAAGTAATTGCATGCAAGCTTTAAAAAGCTCTATTCCCTAGACAGAGCTAAGCATTGAACTAAAAATAGATTTCAGTGGAGTGAGAGATTTTCCTTTGATGAACTTTCACACTCTATCAAGGAGAAACTTAAGGTTCTGGTTTGTAATTGGCTGTTTTGAATGTCATGCTTTGAACCCAATTGTTTACCGCGTTGCATGTGCTTCTGGAGCCGTGGATGTGACCCTTGATTTCAAAGCAATTGTGCAGAGCAGCCAATAATGCTAAAGCCAGACATGTTTCAGGATGGTTAGGCACAGGAAGGTCCTCTAAGAAGTCGTTCGCTTGTCCTTCTTAAGTGGCCCCTGACTCAACCCTTGCAGCTGTACGCTGTCTGCTTAGAGGCTAAAGGAAATGGCCACTAACTGGCTCCTCTCTCTGCTTCCCTCCCTCGGGAAGGGCAGCATGAATGTGCTCTTACACACTTGCATGGCCCATAACACAATTTTGAGGAATCCCTAAAATGCAGCTCTTTAGCTTCGTGCGCATCTCTTGCTTGGGGTCTTTACAGAATGGCCCTGATTTGTATTTGTTGTCAAGGAGCACAGCTGTTCCAATTTAGTCACTTCATTGTTGCCAAATCCATAGCACCATCCATTATGGCACTTTGTGCACTATCAACTATTTATGTCAATACTTAGTGTTTCATTTGCATTTACATTTCCAACCTGATGGCTTCTTCCCCCTTGAAGAAGCAGCAGATCATAAATAGAGCTCTGTCTCCACTTGTTAAAGATGAGTCTAGCTTGTCAAGATTCACTTGAGGAAGCAGTCATTTGTCCTCACTCATGAAAATAAATGTCACATCTAAGCACAGGAGGGTGGTATATACAGTTCCCATCTTTCTCTAAAATCCTCTCACACACACACTTTCTTCCCACCCGCTGCCAGTCTATGATCCATATCCCCAGGAGTGCTCTAGGGGCCAGAAGAGTGCTGGCAAACCTTCAACCATTCTCTGTTCCTATATTTGAGCATCCATGACACAAGTTCTTGTAAGCAGGTGGCACCAGCAGCTCTGTACACACAGAGAGCCCTTGCATTTAGGGAGAACAATCTGCTCTGGGGTGCAGCTGGGTGCAGAATAAATAAATGAGAGAAGACCACGATTTTGGCTACAGGTGCCTAAATCCCGAATACAGCTCTCACGGGCAGGTCCCATTTTTGGGGTTGTCGCGTGCAGGGCCAGCAGTTTAACCTGATGATCCTTGTGGGTCCCTTCTAACTCAGAATATTCTGATTTTCTCAGGAAAGGGACATTTCTGGCTCCATGCACAGTAAGAACACATGCAAATTCAGTGTTCTCCTGGCAGCAGGACCAGAACTCCCACAGGCACCAGCATAGTCCACCCTGAACCCTGGGGTAAGTGGATATACTCAGGAGAAAAGGAAGCATGGTTTTACCACCCACTCAGATCACTTTGCTGCACCTCTAAATGAAATTCACTTTTCATGGGATATTCAAGCAGCTCAGCACCATTCCTGAGCACTGAGAGGAGAATGAAAGCAGAGCACGAACCCAGAGGCAGCAGTCTAATTCCCAGCATGCCCACTATAGGCAACCTTAACAGTTATGCCTCAGTTTCCTGCCCCAGCCCGTTCCCTCAGCGTATTTACCTTTAGGGGTGTGCTGCTCCAGGTCTGCCTGGCTCACCAAAGACTGGGACGCACGGGGGCCAGCAGAAGCACCCTGGAACGTGAGGGAAGTGTCACAGCACAGTCGTGGCACAGTGTGAGTGGGGGTCATAGAGGTCCAGAGAGAAAGTGTGACTGACTTTACCAGATCTTTAGGGACAACTGAGACTGTGAGTAATGGTCAGAAAAGGCTCAGAGACACAAATACCTGAAAAGTTCAGCCCAATGCACAGGGGCAGGGGATCTGCCAGCAGCGTGTGGCCTGATATCAGCTGAAGATGTTGACTGGGGGCTGATTAGGCAGCCAGTCATTAGGGGTTTACTACCAAATATCGCCTGCAGTCACAACCACAGGCCTGGCCTGCCATGCTGGCATCCTAAACCCAGGCAATCGTGTCAGTGCGGTCACTGGCTACTGAGGAAGGCAGCACAACCCTGACCAGGATGAGCCTTATGGCTTCACTTTGTAAAGGTCAAGGTCTTGCACAAAGGTCTCTGAGCAAAGGAAGGGCTAGGACCTGGGGTGAAACCTGTATGTGTCCACACCAGCTGTACCATCAGTCTCCCTCCTTTCAGGACAGTACTGGAAAAAGAACTGCTCTTTGCACTTACCCCCGAGCTACTGGATGTTCCTGGAGCAGGGACATCAGCAGAAGCCTCGTTGCTGGTACCGGGACGGCTCCTACTCAGAAAATTCCTCAATTCCTTCCTTGCTTTCTCCATCTTCTCAGGAGAACAATGCTGTGACGTAACCCCGGGCTTGCTATGAGTGGAAAGACATTGAGCCTGTCACACACTGTATCTTTGGCACTCCTCCACACCCTCCCACAGAGCTGGATATCCTTGACTTGCTAGGATGAGTGGGTAACACGGAAGGTTCGATCCCCTGATTCGATACCAACCGCTGCATTCACGGCCTGGGGGCCATCAGACTCACGTGGCTGCCTCAATGGCTCACTAACCCTGGAGAAAGAGATTGCTTTATTATTCCAGATGGGTTTTGGAGTGGGAAAACCAGCAGTACACACAAGAAAAGCTGCTTTCCTTAAGCAGCAGGGGCTTCCCGGATCCGTGGCAGCATTCAAAAGGCTGCCAGGAGAATTTGAGCGAACTGGGACTACAAGAGAAGTACTACTTTTGCTGCACCCAAATCCCTTAAAAACCTTGTCACACTTGACTCCAGTGGGAGTAGGCTACAGCTCAGGATACCAACGCAGCTACTCCCAGGTGTAAGTCTGCCTCTTTCATTTATATAATTCACGACGGATGTTTAAGCCTCACCTAACACAGATTAAAATATAGCCAGAAGCTCCCTTCTTTCTCCTCCTGAAGGGGATATTTTTGCTCAGCTCACAAATAATTTCTGCTCTTCCACCTTGGGAGACGCAAGTCCAGGCAAATATCACAGCTGTACAGCTTTATTTTATAAAAACCTTTGTGCACCGAGAGATACCAGTTAAGAACAGCTCTCAGACTTCTGGCAGGAGCATAATGCAACCCTTGATTTTAGGCTTGTCTAAACACAGAGATGACTATTGTAACTAATTAGAACAGCTAAAGTGACACGAACCCCTCCAGCCTGCACACACATGTGCTGATATAATGATGAACACATACCTGAGCGGCTTATTCCTATGAATTATGAGTCAAAGCTCTCCATGGTGCCTCTCAAAGATACTCCGAGGCCAATACAGATTACTGATCAATTCCTGCTCAGGGCTAGACCCAGACTCCTCATCCAGCCCTACCTGACTAGTGGTTTGTCTCCTGCACCCTTGCTAGGACCTTTCTTACTCCTGGCAGCTCTGCAGTAGGAGTCTTCCAGCTTCCCACAGCTAAGTGCTTGAAAGACCTTGCCTGGTCTTGCAGGCCACAGCTGGCACAGTACTTGTCTGGAGTCCCATCCTGACCTGCAGACAACGCCACGGGATCCCTTCCTGCCATGCCCTCTCTGCTCTGTTCTTCAATGAAGTGAAAACTCTGCTCGCCCCATACTCTTGATGAGAGAGGGCAATCTTTTCAAAATTTCACCTTGCTGCCTGTCTGTGAGAATGAGTCGGGTACAGGCAACAGAGAAAGCATTACATGCATGCCGGAGATAAGAGGGAATAACTGTGCTGGTTTATTACTGCAGGTTCAAGCCAGTGCACAATTTTGAGAGGTCGAATCAAAAAAGAAATCAGATAATAAATCAAGGTTACCATGATGCGAATCTTTTAAGTGAAACGGAGTAAACGAACAGATTGGAAAGACCTGGGAGATGAGATCAATAATACCCCCTCCCCTCCTTCAAGCTAGAAAATCTCAAATCTCTCTCCTCTCAGCTTTGCTTTGGCATGGCAACTGGAACCTCACACCCTGAAGAATGAATTTTCCATGGAGGATTTTGTTTTTATTAGCTATTTTATGCTCTGGCCATATCTATTTTAGCAGCCCAGCAGGACTGATTGGAATCAGCCAAGATCCAAGGATTCCTGATGAATCACTGCTGGACTCTTTCGTGCCTGCTGCACCGGCACCGAGAACAGCAGCAAGGCGGAACGACCCTGCGGTGCCTCTCCTGATGTGTCACCTGAGCGTCCTCTTCTTGGGAGCAGGGCCAACGTGGCAACATCACTCGCTGTACTTCTGCCTCTTAGGACCAGAATCCTAAACCCACCCAATTTAAAGAAGCCAGCCCCAGGGCACGAGGGTCATCTGAGCCTTTCGCAGGGGTGAGTGACTGAACCCACTCCCAATTCTGCAGGACTGGCAATCTCTGCCTAGAACCAAAATAACGTGGCTGCTGCCCATGACGGACAAGTTCCCATGACTGGGGAAAAGTGTACCGAGCCAGCCCACAGCAGCCCTAATTCTTTGCCACTTTGCTCCCTCGGTACTCACTCACACCTCTGTAAAGTCCTTCCTGAGCACTTATGTCAAAATAAAACAAACTCCTACTCAGGGTCCAGATCAAAAACATCCGTCATGCTCTCCCAGCTGCACAGAGGGAAGGTCCCGTGTTTGCAACTGCAATAAAACCTGACACACATCACTTAAAATAAAGAACAAAACCAGGCATCCAAAGTTTTCCCAGCAATTCCCCAAACAAATCAGTAAAATAGCTTGTCTGAGAGCACTAAAGCTGATGCAGATGTGGGAGAACTGCTAAGCACAAAGGGAATCCTACTCTCCTGCCCCCCCAGCTGCTGGGATGTGTCTGGGTTTTCCAACAAGGAGGTTTCTCAGAGCATCGTGGGGAGCTCGCTTCAGTGCCAGCCTCCAGCTAGCAGGTGGTTTGGCTGGTCCCATCCACCTCTCAGGAATGGCCTCCAGGCTGGTTTCAAAGACAAGGAGAGAGACCCTCTCTCCTTTATTCAGCCTAGCTGCTGAGCCAAGGAGTTGACTGCAGAGCAATTCCCTCTTTCCAAGCTTCCAACACCAACAGCCTTTCCACCCCCTCAAAAGAATGAGCAGCATGCAGACCTAGGGCTGTCCTCCCCTCCCTCCATCCAGGGGTGACCCTAGACCCTCATCCCTGGGCAGCAGAGCTTGGCAAGGATTGCCAGGGAGAGAGCACCTTCTATCCTGCAGCGAGCACACAAGGGCAGTTCAAGCTTTCAGCCAGCTCTGCTACAGCAGTTGCTGATGGCACCACGTAGCTTGTGCTCAAGGATTCCTTGGTTGTCCGAGGGATCCTGAGGAAGAGCAGTGAAACTGCCCAGTTCTCCATCACACTCCAGCTGGGGACGGGAGGCCGGATACCTGCCACATTCACAGCCTTCAATCCCTTCCTACTTGGAGCACTTTCCTCAGGACTGAAGCTCTCCTTTGACAAAGGTGGAGGAACCAGGAGTCCAGCTCGTTGCAAGTAGGTGAGATGTCTTCCTGAAAGCAGCTTCTCTGCCCTCCTCAGTAACCCTTCTCTCCCCCCTGCCCCTGCACACCCGGGAGCCTCTCCCTGTTCTTCGCTGGCAAACATCTGCCTGGCACCGAGCTGTCCCAGCTTTAGCTACAAAACCTTTTCCTGACTGCTGAAACACCTATCTCTGCATTAGTTCAGTCATGCTCCCTCACACCTGAAAAGCATGTTTCCTAGATATACCAGGTACGATGTATTATGCTAAATTGAACTATTCAAAGTGAGAGCATATTCTTATGGCACTGCTGACACAACATTAGCTACAGCGTCTGTGTGTCATTGTGGCAAAACTATAATTACAATTTCTCGGTAAATCCAGGCTTTACACATCCGAGAAGTCAAACTCCCACATGTCTTGCTCAACGTCTGGTACGAGCTTTTTGATCTGTTGCCTCTACTTCAATTCTTTGATCCAAAGCCTTGACAAAATGGGACTCTTTTCTTTCAAATAAGGTTCAAAATGGCTAAAAATTGCAACAGAACAAGAGAATAGTACTTTAAATATCATCTAACCCCTAAGCAAAACCGCAGATTGAAATCTAGTATTTATCTAAAATCTATTTATCTGTGCAGAGCCAGAACCCCAGCTACTAGACCATCTGGACATAAACATGCAGAAATTCCTTCCTCCTATAATTTAAGCTATACAATATAAGCTCAGACAAGGTGATGCGTTCTCAACAAACTGCTTTAAACATTATCCTGTACTTCAAATCCCTCCTAGTTTAAAAAGCGAGTTGAAAGTAATTTCGAGTTTTATAGCAGCCCATTCCCTCCAACAATTTGCAGGGGTTTAAAATGGATTTTCCTCTGGGTTTTTAACTGCATTCTTTTCTCCACGGGAAAGCACCACGCAAGCACCGCCTGAGCCGGGGGGAGCAGCACAGGCGGATGGCGGATGGCGGCCGGTGCTGCTCCTTACGCCCCGGGCTCGGCGGCACGGCCTGGGCGCACAGCCACGGTGGGTGCTGCGGGACACCCCGCCAAGCATTTACACCGTGACTCCAACAATGTCCGCGTCATTTACGAAGCACGACACGGATCAAACAAGCGCTGCTGTCGGGTTTCATTTCTGACAGACCCCGGGGTGCGGGAGGAGCAGGCCTGGGGCTGTTAACGTGCGACGTGTGGAGATGGGGCAGCGCCGGGAGCAGCTCCCAGCGCCCAGCCTGTGCACCGGCCGCGGGGGACACCCCG
>VZTA01028207.1:636939-670528 GCA_013398855.1 Mohoua ochrocephala | reverse complement strand
GGAGCGCCCTCCTGGGGAGGCGCGGTCTGCCCCAACCTGCAGCTGCCAGCGCGGGGCTGTGCAGAGCCCCCGGTGCCCCCTCAGAGCCACCACCGAGCCACCGCAGGGACACCGCAAAGCTCCCGGTGCCACTTCAGCTGCTGCTGCCGCAGGGACGTCGCAGAGACCTGGAGCCACCTAAGAATCACCACCACGGAGTTGCCACTGGCGTCTCTGAGTTGCCACCACGGGGACACCACAGAGCCGCCCCCTGCTGCTTCAGAGTCACCACTGAGTCACCACCCTGGGGCCAACGCAGAGCTGCCACCAGAGGCTGCCTCTGTGGAGCACTGCCACCGAGCCACCGCCAGCCCGTGCCTTCCAGGGCTGCCAGCCCCAGGCTGCGGGTGCTCGGCCATCCAGCAAGGAGCCACCGAGCGCCACTGGGGACAGCCCCCATACCCCATGCAGGGAAGGCGAGGGGCTGGGTAACTGCTGTCCCAGTGCCACCTTCCACACCAGCTGGCTGCCGACCCTGCTGGTCATTGTCCAGGAAGGTCCAGCAGATCCTTCCTCCATCCCATCCCCAAAACCAGTGCAGGCAGGCAGGGTGCTGATGTAGAGCTGCACGATGGCTTCTCTAAATTAACCTTGTGTACTCGTGAAAGTCTTGAGCTAAAAGATCATGTTGGGTGGGGATGGGGGACTACTGGGCCTGGAGAACATGTCATCCCTACAGAAGGAAAAGCGGCACTGAGGCATTGAGTCCTGTTGAACAGGCCCCAACAAGCTGGTCCCCCACAGAGGGAATGGTGGGGAAGGGACAAGCAGTGCCAGCCCTGCGGGGGAGTGAGGAGGAACAGGTTTGGATTATTTTGGGGGAGAGGAAGGAGGTGGAAAAACATAGACGAAAAGATTAAAAGAGAAAAAAACCCAAGCCATAAGAGATCTACTCTGAAGGAGTACAAAGGGCAGAGGAGGAGGAGGAAAGGATGAAACGGGAGATGAGTGGAGGCTCTTGCAGGAGGAGAGCTGTGGCAGGTGGGTGGGCAGGGGCTGCTTCATATCTCTTTTGAGCCCCCCAGTGCCTGCTGGCCCTGTCCAGGCTGACAGTAAGTCCTGCTGCTTCCCAACTGTGCAGCTGGGAGAGGTGCAAGTCCTGGAAAGCAGGGCCAGAGGAGCAGGACAACACAGCTGGCCCAAGGGATGCCCCCATGGCCTTGTGTGGGGGCAGAGAATTAGACAAAGAGGCACCAGGATGGGGGGCATGCCATGGGGAGGCAGCAAAGCCCAGGCCAAGAGCACTGGCTCCTCTCCCTGCCTGGGTACCTGCCGGGAGCAAAGGGCCTGGTAGTCGAGGGTGGCGAAGCATTTGTGCCATCCGAAAATCTGAAAGTAAGGGGATGTGAGGTTTGGACAGAGAAAGGTGGGGCAGATAGAGCCTCTGTGAAGAAACAAGAAGAAGAAACAAGCTTCTCCAGAGAAGCAAGCTCCCTCCCAGCAATGCTCAGCTGCCGCCGAGGTGTTCACAGGATCAGCCCCATGCAGCGAGGAGGTCTCTGGGTGGATTTGCACTCCGGGCTGAACTGCTCCCAGCCCCACTGAAAGCAGCGGATGCGGGAGAAACTCCCAGGCGTACGCCCTCTGTCATATTGCTGGCCTCATCGCTTTGCTTAAGTAAGGAGTGCTGCTGGCTTGCCTCAATTATGTTTGATATAATTACAGCTCTTGCTGGAGTTCCCTGGAGTCACATCCCAGATGGCTTCTCTGATTGAGAGGAAACAATGGTGGAGCCCCGTTGCCCTTTGCATGGGAAAAATACGCATCCGTTTCATGCTGGCTTCGTCCCCCCCCTGCCATGGGCTGGGATTCACAGCAGGTCTTGCTCTCCCTGTGGTCAGCTAGGCTTCATTTTGGACCAGGCTTTTAAAGTTCACCACAAAATGCTTCAGCAAGTCAGGAGGTGACAGCCCCGCTGATTTGACTGGCTGGGCCTTCCCAAACCTGCCAGGCCAGAATAAAAAGCAGACAGGGGTGTGAGCCACCTGCTCTCCATCCATGTGCTGCCATGTCTGATCCATTCCCTGACCTGCCTTCAAAAGGCCTCTCTGGTTCTCCAGAGACTGGCTCCCAGGTGTTGCAGCAGGACGTGCTGGCAGTGTGTCCTGCTTCCATGGGTGCTCCTTTAGCCCAGGAAGAGCGGGCAGGGGAATGTGGTACCCACTTGCAAAGGGCAGGTCCAAAGTGGCAGTGGTGGTGGTTGGCACAGCTGAGCATCGCTGTGCTTTCGCCTTCTCGTATCAGTCTGAGCTGAGATCCTGTCCCCAGCTGGGCCAGCACAAAAGGTTTAGTGTTGTCATTCTTCTGACAGTTGTTCTTAGTGCTCCTTTTCTACCATGGGCTCTTTTGAGGCCACAGATTCATCCATGCTTACAGGTGATGCTGAGTTCCCAAGAAAACAGTTCTCCAAGAAGAGGTTCCTGAGTCCCTGCTGAAACACGATGGTCAGTGACTTACCCAGTATCTTCCTTAGTGCAAGGCTGTTTTGGGAGAAGGAATTCACTACTCTCCTTGTCTCCTGTCACACCACTGGAGTGAAAGCGTGAGCAAAGGTTAGCAGAGTCTGGGCTCACAGGGAGGGAGAGAACTCTCCTTTCACACAGTTACCAGACATGAGAATCAAACCAGTTTCAGTAGGTGTTAGGATGTGAGCTGGCACTGGAAAGGAGAAACATGTGAAACCTGCTAGTGGCTCATTCTGTCTCTGAGGCTCTTTTCTGACTGAAGAGCCCAGCTTTTCTCCTGCTTGGTCTGAGCTGTTTGAGCTACTTTTCCTGCCCTGCACTTTCACTGATTTGGCTCTCATGCATCTATCCCAATCCAATAGCCCAGAAAACCCCATATCACACCAAAACTCACTTCTACAGAGAACAGCCTTCCCTTAGTTATGGGAGGAATAATAAAATAGCAAAAATCTCAACTTCTGTGGACCTTGGAGATGATATGCTGGTTGTTTTGTTCCATCACTTGCACCTACCCCCTACTGTGGGTGGCAGGCCCCATCAGATTTAGCAGTGTTTCCATACCCACCCCACACACATTTTGCTGAAGGTGTAAATGATCCTTAAAGCACAAGGCCACTAGAGAATAAGGCCCTAGATTTCTCTGTCTCCACACCTACATGCATTCCCACACAGAAGATACAGCATTAATCTAGAGTAAAACACCACATGTTGACAATGCTGATGGCACATTTGACAGAAAGTCCTCAGATTTTGCCCCAAGACACAAAGCCATGAGAAAGTCATAAAGCAGGGAGAGTCAGGACAAGGTCTGGCTTCTTGTTGCCTGAACACTTCTCCCGAAAGGGGCAGGTTGGTTCTGGGGAGGTGATATCAAGCCAGATTCTCTTTATAGTCCCGCTGCTTTCAAAAACTCTCTTGACACAAGGCTGTTACCATGAATTCAGTCAGGCTGGGACCAGTGAGCCGTTTGTAGCTGCAAGTTCTGTACTTTCCAGCCAGCTTTTGCTTCAGAAAGCCAATGAGACTTTGAGTCCGACAATGACGTTCTTGTTAGTTAACTTTATCCTTCATCTCCAGCGCTGTGCCACAGAACATCATCTCCCCAGGGCGTGTTCTCCCACCCTGGGGATCACACCATTAACCCAGCCAGAGGGCTTCCCCAGGGAATTTGCAGGCAGAGGTTACTTCCCCAAGGAAGACAGACAAAAAGTGTGGGGCTGTCCAGAGGGAGGAAGATGACAGTGAGGATTACCAGGGCCGAGCCTGAGCAGGCAGGGAGCGGTGGGGATGGAGAAGATAAACAAGCCTCAGTGATGAGCTCTCAGCAGCAGCGGGCAGAGGAGCTTGCAGTAGCCATTTTCACACAATTGGTTCGGCTGGATTGGCCAGAACTGCCTCAAATGCAACGCTGCCATGTTCTCCACGGGGCTGCAGACAGAAAGAGCTTGTCAGTCAGCAAGCTCCCAGGAAGATGGGAGATTTTTCCAAGAAGAGCCTATATGTACTTTATAGGTACCTTTTTTCCAGAGAGAGTTAGTGGCAGAGGTGCTCCCAAGTATCCCACCTTCTGGCTCCCAAATCCCCTGGAGTTAGACCCTTAAATTCCTCAGAAGTGCCAACAGATCAATGGCCAGATTTCATGCAGATGACAAGTCATCTGTCAGAACACACGCAGGAGGTTTGGAGCTCTGTAGCTCCACAGCAAATATGGTACAGCTACTTACTTCCCCCTTACCTGCCTGCTTTTAGAAAGGCTGGAAATTTTCCCTGAAGCTTCCAGAGGAACTTCAAGCCTTTAATGAGAGACAGAGGCATCTTGGCTCCCTACCACAAGAGAACTTGCTGCGGGGGTGTGGAGAGTTCTCGTTCAAGTCTGTGGTCTGAACCAGACCCATCAGGCTCAAGGTTAAATCTCCTCTCAGCAGGTAAATGTTGAAATGATCTGGCTTTGAGCAAAAATTCCAGCCTTTGCTGACAAACAGCAACAGACTCCTGTGAAAAGCCTTTCTCTCAACCAACTGGCGTCTGATCAAGGAATCCCCAACCTGTTCAGATTTTTCCACTGGAAAGCGTGTGCCAAAAGCTGGAATAGATCATCATCTGAACACCACTGTTTCAGCTGCTGTACAGAACAGGGCCTGAGCCAGCGGGCTGAACAGAGCAGCAAAACCAATGCACGTCTTTGCACCATGAGAGGACAACCCAACATTTTTTGATTTCAAATGGCTTCAAAACAGACTTTCTTGAAGTTGTTCATCAGCTGATTTATTGCACCAGGTGCCAGCCTGACTTCCTGCCATCATTGACACAGCGCTGTCAGTAGTTGGGCATTCATATCATTTGTCTGGCTGGTCCATCTACTCTGGAAGTACCTTCTCACTTGGCAGGGAATATTCTCCATGAATAGCCCTCTTAAATACAAGAAACTATTTAAAACTGTGGGTGGAAAGCAAACAAAAAACCAGAAACAAACAAACAAACAAACAAACACCCTAAACCAGAAACCCTAAGAGAGTGGGTTTTTTGCTATTTTCCATCATATTTTTGTATTCAGCTGATAATTGTAGAAATGTAAATATGAATGCAGATATGAAACCCAGGGGAGAATGGCAGCAGAGTTCGGGTGTGACCTTTCGTTGCCTGTCAGCCTGCCTGCCCCACACCCAGTGTGGAGGGAATTACTGGTGTGTCCATCCTGCAGAGCAGGGTGACATTTCTGGGAATCTCAGCAGGAAGAAGATTCCTGAAGCTTAAGGCTGAGCTTCTTCTGCCCAAAGAAAGTGTCACCTGCTTAGTGAGTGCCAGTCTTTTGCCTCAGTGCAGGGAGCAGAGCTCAGAGAAGGCAAAATCCGAAGAAAGCCGTGGTTGTGGCATTGCTGGGAGGAACTGGGCAATCGAGTGAGAAGAATTATAGCTTCCAAATGTGTACCGACATCCTGCTAATTCCCAGATCTCCCCCTACTCCCTCCTCTGCTGACGTTCCAGTCCCCACTTCAATACCTGCCAGGTCCTTTTAGAGAGCTGACATTTCCATTCCTGACATTTTCTGCAGCTCCATCTGGGAATTAATGTCCGGATATTAGCAGCGATGGGGCCGTTTATCATAATTAGTCTCATGAAGCTACTAAGCATCCAACTATTTTTCATCAGCGCCGAGGAAATAAACTGCAGAATCCAGTAGACGAGACGGACGATTTATTTATTGATTGATTTATTTTGGTCTGTCAGGATGCAGCTTTAAAGTTTGTCGAGATGAGCAATGCTCCTCAGAGGCAGTGACGACAGCAGGGCTGGCTCACCTTGGGTGTGCAAGCTGCAGAGAATAGGTCCCCAAACCCCCCGAGACAGTGAGGAGGCATTTGTTATCCTATTATTATCCTGTTATCCTAGGTTCTAGCCTCCTGCACTTATAAAATGACAAGTTGTGACAGGTTGAACCTTGTCTGGACAAGCTCAGGAGGAGCCAGCTGCTAGCCCCGTGATGGCATTATGAACGAAAACCATCTCCAGGCATGGCTTTTCTTCTCCACCAGGAACAAAACAAGGGTGCTGTGTACCCTACAGGAGGTGGCACAGGGGGCAGCAGCTCCAGGACTCTCATTTGGCTGGGTGTGCACGGTCGTGCTTGGGCCTTAATGCTAAACAGAGGATGCTGCAGGCAGCACACGTGTCTGTCACCTTCCAGACGTGCCTGGGAGCAGATGAAGCCGTTTTCTCACTTGTCTTCCCAATTGGAGCGGGGCGAAGTACAAGCTTGTTGTTTTCCTTCCCCGAAGGATTGGGATTGAAGGGCAGGGAAGCAAAGTGCCATACACAAGAGATCTCACGCTGTGTCCACTACAAGCAGGGGAAAGTTCTTTGGAAGGGTACTATGGGTTGGATCTTATCTCTGCCGGAGAAAGTGGCTAATGCTTGCTGTGGTCCCAAGCATTATTTTTAGGGGCTGGTGCAATAGTCTGTGTTTCTCTGAGTTTGGCTCCAGCTCCCTGCTCTCCAGGCATAGCTGGTGCCTGAGCTGCTGAAACCTAACAAGGGTTGTTATCCGTCCTGATGGCTACTACTCAGGGCAAGGAGCCTGTATTGATTTCAGGAGCTCTTCTACCATTTTGCAAGCTTCAGTGACCTCCTCACATGTTCTGAATGCGAGGAGATGGGAGATCCTTGGTAGGGTCATCTGCCCTGCACCACACTGCTCTGCGTGGCTCGTAGCCTGTCTGCCTAAGAATGAGGATTGCAATGCTGTGTGGAGCTTCTGCAGTGTAGCTCTTCCCTCTATCCCCATAAAACCCCGCAAAGTCTTGCTGCATCCCACACACCTCAGTGCTCACCTGCAGCAAGCCCACCTCCTCCCTGCAGGCTGATTATCAAGAGCTTTCCATCCTGAGGTTTGCTATGCAAACATCAAACATTTGTGTTTAAATATTACACTCTTGTGCTGATGTGAAGCTAGTAATTACAGCCAGATGGGACCTGGCTCACAGGCAGACACGGGGCCCACACGCTGCTCAGTGGTGGCTTTTTTTTTTCCCAAAACCATGTGGCCGACCACCGGCAGAAATATCAAAAAAAGCTGAATGCAATTAAAAACAATGGGAAATTAAAAAAAAAAAAAGGCATTCTAAATATATCGTGCAATGTATTCCAGGTGAGCACTAAATGTTCTGGCTGCGGTGCCTGGCAGCCCTAGTACTATACATGGGACACGATCCAAGCCAGTGTGCTCAAGCCATACATCCCTGCAGGCACAGCCTGGTGGTGACATGCACTGATTTGGTGTCAGCACCTCCTGCAGCACCAGCAGGGTCCGATCCTGCAAAGCCTCCCTCAGCTGAGGAAGAGCTGTTTTTGCACAAGGGCCTGGTTCAGCCCATGCTCTGGTCCATCAAAGCGGCCCGTACAAGAGTGTCACAATCCCAGGGCCTCCTCAGCTGCTGAGTGGAGGGATCACCTTCACTGCACAAGCCTGCACACATTTCTGCCTTGCACAAGCTGCCCCGGGTAGGAAATACTTCATTTTCTACCACCTCCAGGATTTCAGGTCTGCTTCTATTCGAGGCAGAACAAAAGCATTGCAATGAGTGGTGGATTTTTTTCCCCTGGATCGTAGCCCACAGTCCATATTCACCTTCAACATCTGATTGTGTTTTTAATAGATAATCCTCTCCCCACTGCCTCTCCCCTACACATCAACCAAAAGGTGAGCAGGAACGTACCAGTTTAAGCAAAATGCCTCACGGTTTGTGCTGCCCACCACCTGTGTTGTATATACACACCACCAAGTGCCCAGGAAACAATCCCCTCCTTGCCCCACACACCTGACTGAGTTCCAGCAGTAACAGTGATGCAGGTAACAGCCACCACTGTTGCCTGAAAGAAGGGCTAGAGGTAGCCCATCACACACAATTTAAGTAGCCCCAGAAACCGCTGCAGGTGGTGCCATTATGAGCCATAAAAGGCTCCAGCCCTTCCTCTGCACATCAACCCAGCTCTGTGGCTCACCCTCTTTTTTACCCTCAGGATGCTTCCAAGCCAAGCAGTGCAAAGCCAGAGCCCAGTTTCCTGTCCGAACAGCCAGGGATGTTTAATTCCTCAGGACAGCTGCTGGGATGTGTCCTCCATGTTGTAACAGGCAGCGTTGCACAGGTACCTGCTCACCCATCCATGTGTAAATGGTGTCCCACAGCCAGCCTGCCAGACAGGAGCCAGCAGCTCTGGTTGCAAGGAGAAGAAAGAGAAAGCAGCAAACTGGAAAAAAAAAGAAATCATTGCTTTGTGAGAAATCATAGAGCCATAGCAAACACGTGCTGTCATTTGAGACAAGTGCCAAGCCCTGATAGGTTTCCCTGTTGAGGAAATCAGGATCAGCCTTGGTGAGAGGTGGAGAACCTTGATCTCCCTTGTCTGCCATCTCTCTGGGGTCTGCTTCTCCCTCCTCCTGTGCTCTACAGGTTTCTGACTTCCCAAATCTTCCTCAAAGGGCCATGAGTAGAGCTTTCCAAGGAAGCTTGTTTCTGATGTCCTATACCCCAGGAGAGCATTATCGGCTGGGAAAGGAAGGGAAGGGAAGGGAAAGGAAGGGAAAGAAAGAGAAAAGAAGGGAAAAGAAGGGAAAAGGAAGGACTCAGTGCCTCTCTGCTTTCTACACCCAAGAAGCAGAGCTTTGGCATACCATTACCAAGCCTTGTTTCTGCAGTAACCTTATCCAGCGCTGCATGGGTCTGTGCAAGCTCTGTTGTACTACTGTTGCCTTCATGAATAATGGATCCCCCTCCACCTTCCCTCTCCTCTTCCCTGTTAGATCTCATTTCATGCTGTATGAAATGGTATGTTTGCTGCTTCCCTGGGGTTGATCTGAACATTCTGATTCCCAGCTCCAGTTCCCCCTCTTCCCAGGCTGCGAGTGTAACACAAGAGGGCCCTGACTGGTGAGGGCAGAGCCTGTACTGGGGTCGCCTTTGGCTCCTGTCTTGCCTTCTGATAGGAAACAGTCAATCCTTGATGTTCCTAGGAACCTGTAATTTCTCCTTCTCTTCTGGAATTTTCCATGTTAAAGACTAAAAGTAAAGTTCCAGGAAAAAAAAGTCCATCATTCTGATTGTAAAAAGTCAAGTCTCTATGCCTAAAAGAATCATATCTATAATTCTGCATGGGTTTGGGCCACAGAACGTTGGGGGTCATTTCTACAGTGCAGTCTGGAGAATTTAATTTCCTTTGTTCTTGGAAATACTCAGCTTTATTGCGCTTTATCTGGTAAAGGCCGGTGTTTTTATTCTCCTTCAGAAGGCACAGGCTCAGCAGCGAAGCAGCCCCAGTTTGAGCAGGGAATGTGCTGTGGCATTTAGCAGCATCACGGGTGCCTCTTGCCTTAGCTCCTGCTGCAGTAGCACCACGATCCAAGGTGAGGACTTGGTGAAGTTCAGATAAATCTGTTTTGAGTGGCTTTGTAGCATTTGTAGGTTTGTAGACATGAAGGTCTGTCAAAGCTCCGTGCTGATCCCGGTTTCCCAGTCTTTCTCCTTTAGTCTTATCACTCCAGGCTACAGGAAGCACCAAGTTCACATGCCCTTCTCTGGGGCTGTGCCTCACCGCTGTGCCTTCTGCCACCCTCACCAGTCCAGGTTTTAATCTCTGCCACTTGGTGTTGCTGCCCCTGCAGATCCACCCACTTTGGGGGTTTCCACGAGGAGAGCCCGCGTTTAAAAAAACCTGTGAGGATCTGAAAATCAAAGGCAAGGATGTCAAAAAACCTGCAGCCAGGAGAGTGGAGTCTGCAATTTAGGTGAAAGTGTAATGCTTACAAAGGGAAGGGAAGAAAACAGGGTCCTCAGTGAGAAACCCCACTTCCAGAGGCCCTTGGAAAGACACCAAATCAGTTGCCTGGAAACTAATGCTGCCCCTCGTTATTGTCAGCAAGAGGAAAAACCCACAAGTGCCATAATTCAGGCCACCACTACTGTCTTTTTCTCTTGGCTGAATGGAAGAAGCAAAGAGAAGAGGCTTTTCATGCTCTGTGGGTAGCAGGGTGTCTCCTTGCCCTCAGCTCAAGGGATTGCAGGCTCAGTGCTTTTGCATCTGGATGGTCAGTTCCCATGGCAAATCTTGTGTCCTGAAATGTAAAGGCTAAATCATCCTTCTACAGCTTTTTAAAAATTAAAGAACAGTTGAAGTTGGCAAGAGCCTCTGGAGACCATGTCATCTGACCACCTGGCTCAAAGAAGATCCAGCTCAAGCAGGTTGATTTGTACCACATCTCCTCAGGTTTTGAGTATCTCCAAGGATGGAGACCCCACAACCTCCCTGGGCAGACAGTTCCAGTGTTGAATTACCCTTCTGGTGAGGTTTTTTGTTTAAAGTTTAACTCGAAAACTCCTGGACAAAAAGGACTGTATAACCGACTGTTACAGATCAAAACATGCATGTACACATGAAATTGCCCAAAACAATCTGGTTGCAGCAAATTTAGAGTTAACTCCACAGCTGAGCTGTTTTCTGGGGGACCCTCGTTCATCCCACGCACAGGACAGACTTTGCACCGTTAGCAAAAAGTCTCGCAAGGCTTTTCCACCGTGTTGTTCAGTGCATGAAGCCTGAGGCAGGATTTACTGCACATTATTCAATCTCTGCTAGGGAGGTAGGATTATTAGTCTCCTAAAAAGCTTTTCAATTGAGTTCACTAAAATAGCTGAATGTTTCAAAACTGGTAATGATTTTAGCTTTGCCAGTCCCCTGCCAGAGGATGGGTCTACGCTATGGCTGTTTTACAGAGGACAAAGCTTGAGCCCAGGAGGGCTAAAGGGATGGGGTGCTGCATGGACACGCCGACAAGTAGGACGTTACAGAGCACTTAAAAAGGTGTAGCAGCTTCCCTTCAGGTCAAGAGGCTTTGAAAAAGGCAGTGCCCCATGGCAGACCAAGCTGCTGCACGAGGAGCAGCTCAGTGCCTGGGTGGCAGTGGCAAGGTCTGTGCTTGCTCTGCCTCACCACACCGAGTCGTTTCCTACAGCCCACAGCCAAAGAGGAGCTGGGCTGTAGGAAAGAGGGAATCGGTCCATTCAAATTAAAAGAGGCCGAAATTGTCCAAACCTGGGTCTAGGCAAGTCTGGCTCATCCTAGCCTAAGCACTTTGCATTTGGCAGGGGCAAGTTGAAAATAAAGAAAGCGCCTTGAGAGTCAAGCTCAGGCAGACAGGTAGCACAAAGCATCTGCCCTGTGTCCTGCTGGCCCCGGGACTGGAGACCTGCAGCCTTTGTCACACAGGTGGTGACTAATCCCTGGTTCCACAGCTGTTTCTGTAATCCATGGTGGCACTAACCCGCTTGTCTATAGTCCAAGGAACCTTTTGTCTTCAAACCAGAGACCGCTGCAGGGACCCCTTTTCCTGATTGCCCCTAGGAGGGAGATTTGGCTTTTGTTTGGGTGAATGCTTTCCTGATTCAGCATGGGAGCGGGGAACAGGACACACGTTTCAGGAATTAAATCCATTGCAGGAACTGAAAAGATCCCAGTCCCCCAAAAGCTGATCCACAATGTCAAGCGGGTGGGGGCGGGGGGGAAGGAAGGAAGGTGGTCAGAAAAGACTTTGCAAGGAGCAGACCAAAGGCAGGTCTGAGTTTCACTGTCTGTGGAGAGCAGAGCCACCCCCCTACTTCCCTCCATCTCCCAGCCCTTCCCTCTTACAAGCTGCAAGTCCCTGGGAGGCCCCTAATCTGCTTTGCTGTACAAAAGACCCAGTCTACTGGCTTTCCTTTTCTTTTTGCCTATTTAGAGTTGAAGTGGGGATCAGTTTCCAGGCATGAAGGCGAGGAGGGGGAAGGAGCAGGGTGCAAACGGTCTCTCTGCAAAAGAGATCCCGTGGAGGGCAAGAGCTCAGGTGATTTCAGGTGGGAGGGAGACACAGGGACACAGGGTGTCTGGGTTTGTTCAGGATCCTTGCTTTCTCATGACTGCATTTTTCTGGTGTGCTTGGATATCACTAGCAAAGCAATGGAGAAGATAACTCCTTCCATCTTTTGTTTTATTTGTGAAACAGGATCTCCAGTCTCTTGATCATATTCAGAGAATTTTTCTGCACTGCTTCTGGCAAGAATTCAGCCTACCTGTCCAGGACTCCTACCCAATGCTAGATGAGGTCTTGTCAGTACTTCGCAAATGCTATTAATAATTTCCTGCTTCTACTGGCAATATCCCAAACCCCTCGGGTCTTGTTCGCCTTTTTGTGCCTTTAGCTCATTGGTGGTTCATAATCACCCATGACTGCTACAACGAAGTTCACCTCCTCCTCAGTCATGTCCAACTGACACACTCCCTGTCTAGCACAAAAAACCCCAACCCTGTGATTAGTCTTGCATTTCGTGCTCTTGAATTTCAACTCGTTCCTGCGTCTCCGTGCTCAAGGTTGTCTGCTGCTTTCTGTTTGATCTCCCGTCTCCTCTGCATTCACAATGCCTCCCCCTTCTGCGTCATCAGCTGGCTTAACCTAAGCGCTTCCACTTCTTATGACAACATCATTCATGGAGAGAATAAACAAGATCAATCCCAGGATCGATTCCAGAGAAACTCCAGTGGCAAACTCTGTCTAGCCTGCTACTGCCTCTGTCCAGAGGTACAGCTTCTGTACCCGACTTCTATTTCTTCCCACTAATCCCATCATCTTCAGTTTAATTAGTAATTTCCCTGTCACTCCATTGAGCACAGCTTGGCGCATTTGTCTGAAATTTGTCTAGATGAATTGAGATGAGCAGGCTGTCTCGGCCGAATGCTTTCCATGGCCTGCTGAGCTGGTTCTGCTCCAGCCGTTTAACCGAGCTGGCCTGCAAGTTTTGTTCCAGGTCTTTGCATGCTACTGACCCATCCTACAAACTCCCCACGTCCCACAGTAAAAACATCAAACGAACGAGGAATGGGTACTACATTCACAACCTTCAGTGTGGTTCTTTCTCTTCTGCAAGAAATTCTGCCTCTGGAAACCTTGCCATCCCACCTGCATTTTGGCATTTTGGTTTGTTTGGAAACCAAAAATGCCTGCTTGTCCTGGCTATAACACATCGACATGTCTGACTTTTGTACCTTATTTTGTTACACCGTTCGGGCTTTGTACTGTCATTATCTTGCGTGTTGACCCTACACCCAGCACTATCATCCTCTTCAGACTGACTGGGAGCCTCATCATGAACGTCTTTGCTGCCCAATAGAGCTACTGTGCTGAGTGGATGCCTCAATGATATTTTCCCCAGTGTCATAACACCCTTCGTAAGATTTAGGTCAGCTCGGTTTCCCATGTTGTCCTTACTGCTTCCAGGTCTCTAGAGTATTCTGTCTCTTGTCACCAAAACTGGTAGGGGAGGACATTAATCCAGTTGGAACTGAATTTCCTGTAGCTGAACTGAATTTCCCGTCAGCTGAACATAGCTGATGTGTGAGGCCAGCACATCCCAGATCCAGTCCTCAGTTAGGGGCTCAGGGAGCTTTAAGGTTTTGCATTAGCTTTGCTAAATGCTGTGCCGGGGGACCTGGCAGTCCTGCTTCTTCTGACCCTCAGGCACTGCGTTCCAGATGTTCCCACTGCAATCCAGGCCTGCCAGAGGCATCTTTGATGCTCTCTGGGAGTGGACCAGATCCTCTCTAGTGCAGACAACACTAGGCCTAGAAGTAACCAGCTTTCATCTGGAAGGCAAATAACAAAGCCTTTCTGAATTAAACTGTGAAGCCCTCTCTGTCAAGCTACTGAAAAAACCAGTTTTCCCCAATTTAATCCAACCTGCCAGGGTACTGGGATCCCCAAGCGGGGGGAAGCCCATCCTCAGCCAAAGGAGATGACTGGACTCTGAGCAGAGGGACGAGCAGACTCCGTGTGTTGTAGAGGGGGCCGGGACAGAGCCCACATCCTGTAAGGGGCAGATTGGACAGACCCCCCGGAGGGTCACCACTCCGTGTTAACCTTTGCAGGGGACTCCCTGGGCGTTGCTTTGCTCCCCGTGCCTCCCAGGACGCTGCTGGCTGGCTGGGTACCCGGCTGCTCCCACCTCACCTGCCCTGCTGCGAACACCAAAAGCGAAGCCGGAGCCTCACCACGCTGCCCTCTAAAGCCTCTGTCTTGCGGTGGAAATAAATTGCCTCAGATTCCCGTAACTCAGGCAGAAAACCCAGGCCCCTTGCTGATAAAACCAGGCAGCCTGGACAGCGTTGCCCTGGCAACCTGCACTTTCTTCCCCATCCTTTTGTTCGGCCTCGGACCCAGACTTTTGTACCCAGCCATAATGGGGCCAGACTCTTGGGATGTTTACGGGGTGAGGTGAGAGGAATTTCATTCAGCCGTGTCTTGCTTGGCCCGTCTCCTTCTGCAGGGTGAGGGAGGAATGTTATTGACCAAGGCCCCATGCAGCGACCGAGGCACTAAAGAAAGGCACTTTAGACTTTCCGACAAAGAAAAGAAATTCCTGCCCTCCCCCATGCAAACATACCCCCCCTGCCCCAACTCGCCTTTTGTTTCCTTATTTCTCTTTTGGTAACTTCCCCGCTCACCCACTCCTGCCCACAGCTGCTCTCACCAGGCACAAACAAAACCCTTCAGCGTGCCCCGTGTGCCTGCCAGCTCCAAGTTGCAAGGCGTTCAGTAATCCTCCTGGATCCCTATCCTCCGAGGCACCTTGACAATAAAACAAAGCTGGACGTGCACTGAGTTTGCAGGAGCAGGAGTGCTGTGCAGCTGAGGCTGGGGCACGGAGCAGCCAAGCACAGCAGGGAGCTGGAGCAGGACCCCAGCCCTCTCTGAGGCCCTGCCATGCTCAGTCCCTCACCCTCTGGTTCGGGCTGGAAAGGGTTAAGCACATCAGGTCCAACTGCCTGCTGAGAAGACAAAAGTCTGCCTTGACATCCAATATTGAAGCTCCCAGGGACACCACTGAGGAATTCCCATTAGCTGGTGTTTGTGGAAAGCCTTATATCAAATGCCAAGGACAGCCAGTTTGCTTTCCTCGTGCCAGCGACTGGGAGAGCAGCAACACCTCCCTGGCACTGCATTTCAGGGAAGAAGCGATGTGGACACAGACCAAGTGGTGCCTTTATGGAGGAAAGGCAAGCAGATCTTTCCCCTTGTCCCCCTGCACAGCTGGCAGCTCCAGCAGTGGCCGAACCACCCTGGAGAAACTCTAGCCTGACCTGACCAGACGTGTGCCTGGGTTCAGGTAGCTCGTTTCAGAGGAGAACTCCATAGCACCACTCCCTTCCTGGCCTTCAGACTTCATAGTGTCTTGGGAGAAGTCAAATAAATCCACAATGTGGGCAGAAGACTCTGAGGACCCGTTACAGGCAACACAGTTGTGTTTCCCGCTCACCCTGCCCCGCGCTGCTCTGCTTTCAGAGCACCGGTGCACAGCCAGAGGCATCAGCAGAGATGGGGTGCTGGGAAGGATGGGCACTGGGTTTTGTTCAGTTCCGCTGGGGGCATACACAGAAGATAAAGCCCGAGCTGGTGTTGTTTGACTGGGTAAGGACCCCTTGAGAAGTGAGTGGCTCCTGCTATGGGCAATGTCCCAGTGCTTGGCCATCCTGGGGGACTCTGCCCAGCAGAGAAGAGCCTGCAACTCGTAGCAGAGACAATGAGTGTCTTATGGATGGGGAGAGACACTGCCAGAAGCTTTTCTTTAGTCCTGAATGGATTGTTATGGTATTGCTCTCTCCCAGCTGGATTACCTGATTAAAAGTGAGCTCATTCATCATAGCCTTTCACTTCAGTTGGCGCTGCAAGAAGATGGAGGAAAAAGATCCGGACACCAGTTTTCCTAACACTTGTCTTTGAGACTCCTACTCCTCCATCATGTCTACTTAAAAAAAATTTAAAATTCAGCTAATAGATTTAAAAAAAATGATTAGTGAGCTGGACAGCAGAGAGGAGAGGCGACACAGATGATGGAGGACCACAAGACACCTTCTCCTGGGACTGTCGCCAGCAAAAACTAAAGCCCAGGGTATGCCCAGTTGGCTCTTGACAAAGGACTGGCACCATTTCAGTGCTGCTTGCCTCAAAGGCATGAAAACCCAGTGAAAAACTAGGCTGGGAACCAAGAGGAAGCAAAATGCACACCAGCCATGAATAATGGGGCAAATGTGTCAATGCTAACAGAAACACACAGCAGCCCTTCCCATTGTCCAGCCTTGGCAAGGTCTTTCCAAAAGCTGCTGCTGAAGTGAGCCTTCCTGGATCAAACAGAGCGTGCCCGCAGGCGTGATCCCCAAGCTGGGTTTGATTTATGTGTTTAGGGTTAGTGATTCAGCCACAATGAGGGATCACGCACTGGAGGCACTCTCCCACTGCTCCTCCATCACCTGCACCTCCCTCACGCCAGCCTGCTGACCCCTCATTTTTGGGCAGGTTGCCTCAGCATTGATTTTCCTTTTCGAAAGCACTTCAACTTGAAGCGCTGAAAGTGGTTCCTCAGCAACCTCAAGATGCGAAGCCACACTGAAAAGGCCCCTTTTCTTGCATTTGCAGGAGTGTTAGCATTCATGTTTTTTGTGTTTCCGTGTCGTGGGACAGAGAAGAGCTCAGGGCACGTAGGGGGAAGCAGGCTTAGGTGCGCTTACAAACAGATCTCTGTTAGGAGGTGCAGCAGAAGAAAGCTGCTTGTGGACCCCAAGAAGGAATGAGGACTGCAGTTCTCACTGCTGATGATAGAGGAACTTGGGCAGCAAGAAGCCAAATGCCCAAAGCAGCTGAACAGGGAGAAAATCTCTGCTTAGGTGTCCCTGCTCCTCCACTCCACCTTCGTCACTCGCTACATCAACCCTGAAGAAACCAGTTTTGTCTCTACATAGCTCACAGCAATCTTCAGAGGGTTACAGGATCCCTTCGAGGTCTCAGTGAGAAGATGTGGTGCAACATATTCAAATGGTGCCTTCAAGAACGGCTAATCGAGGACATCGGAACTGTGGGAGTGGGAATTGTGTCAGGCTGGCACAGGAAAAGTTCTGCCACTAATGTCTCATCAAGCCAACGCGGGCTTAACCTGTCAGGCAAAACAAGAAGTGGTAGAGACAGAGTCCCAGTTAATAGGCTTTAGGACATACAAAGCAGCAGGAAACCCATTTTTCTCCAACCACCCACATCCCATACGGATGTAGCTTTGAGGGTTTTTTTCGGCTTTGTGTTGGTGGAAACAAAAGCAAGTCCCTTCTGCAACCCATTTGAGCAAGAAAAATGAGATAGAGGCTCCTGGGGAGGCTTGTTTTATCGGAGGTGCTGGTGCTGAGGGAGTAGTATAGAGACCAATGAAGTATGAATGGTGCACTAAATTTGGGGCTCTCAGGGATGTCTCAGATGGGACAGTGACAGCATTGCATTTCCTCTTGCCTGGATCCAGATGGGTTTGTCCTGTCAGTGCCACAGAGTGTTGACAAAGGGTTAGCAGTAATGCTGCCCCCCTCTTTTTAGGGGGAAAATTAGGGCCAGTTTGTCACAGCAGCAACCTTTCTCCTTCCAGCCTTGCCCAAAAGTCCCCAGGAGAGGTATGAGACAGTTCCTCTCCATTGGGCCTGCAGCAGATGTTCAATGCAGCCAAAGCTAACTTGTTTGTAAATCTGATGAAGTCAAGTTGGGTTTTTCTCCTGTTTCAAATATTAGGTACTTTGATGTGCTTAAAACACCTTGGATGATCTGTAAGTCAGAGACTTTTGCATGGAAATATTTCCCTGGGATCACTTCTAAAAGAGAGAGAGAGTGAGAGGGAGAGTGAGAGAGAGACAGATTTTTTCTGAAGTTCCCTTTTAAAAAACAATCCATAACTTCAATTTTCAGATCAATGTAAAAAAAGAAAAAACAACAACTAAAAAAATCTATCAAATTATTCTCTTCCTACATTCTTCTGACACTGCTTTTCTCAGCCCTCTCCTCCTCCCAGCCTGTTAGCTGTAGGAGCATTACAGGGTGCTCAAGGTGACAGGAGATGATTTGATTACAGCAGCTGAGCTCTGAGTGTCATCGGTTCCTGCCTTAACCCGCTGTTTGGGGGGAGCGCAGCAGCTGTGTTTCCCCTCCAGAGGTGGGGTTCCATAGCTTTGGTGGGTGGCAGGAGATGGAGTTTGCTTTAAAAGGCAAACTGTCGGTGTCATTATTAATGAACTTGAGTTGTGTCAGCGAAGCAACAGAAAAAAAAAAAGGGAAGCAAAGAGAGAGCAGCTGAAGAAATTCCTAGATTTGCTTTTCCTGTCTGAAGAACAGAGATAAAAATGTAAAGGGGATCAAACAAATGGAGAACGCATCAAGACGAAGCAGAAAGGGTGTCAACTTTCCGGCAAATTACACACTCGGCGTTTAGAGACCACAACTCTGATTTCCAGTCCTCCGGGATGTTCCAGCGCATCGTCTTCAAGCTGGCTTCCTCATTCGGCTGCAGTTGGGCCTGACGGCTGGTGTGGGCTCTAAAATGGTGAGGGATTAGCGTTTATAAAGGCAGCAGCCCCCCCCCCACCCCCTTGCTGTGTTTTAGGAATGGCCTCGTGCTGGAGATGGCACATTGTTTCCCTTCTGCAACCATCCATCAAGGACAGTTCATCTCAGACTCCGATAAATCCTATTATTTCAGCTGCACATTTCCACTGCCTCCAAATCAGCAGCTGATGATACGCAGAGTGTTGCAATAAATGTTTATGGCTCTGCTTCTCCTCAGCCTTTAATTTCAATGGTTTGATGTTGATCAGCCCCTTGAACAGCCGCTCGTTCACATCATTACTGGTGTGTGCAAACAGCCCGCGCCGGGGACCAGCGCCAGCTCCGCTGCCGCGCTGATCTTGGCTTGTTAGAGGTGTTTCCAGATATGATCTTATAACTCATGGAAACGAATGGTTTCCTCCAGCCCTGAGTTAGCATCCTCTGCTGTAGCACGAGCGTACGCTATGGGTGTATTTACGCATGGCTGAATGCCCTGGGTGTACACATAGCTGGGGATTTTATTAAAACCTAGACCCACCTTGGTGCTTCTGGGCAAATTCACAGCCGAGGCACACCATCAGTTTAGGAGCTACACACTGGCTGTGAAAGCCGGTAATTAAACATTCCCCCAAACCAGCGAGCGGCCGTTTCCTTGCCAGCCTCCTGCCTCTGCCCGTGGAGCAGACAGATGCAGGGGAGGATGCTGCTGCTCTCCCCTGCCCGAAGTGTTGCAAAGGCCAGAGGATGCTGCCGTGGAGGTCAGGGCCTGCTGGTGTGAGCTGCTGTGCAAACATCTAATTTTTGCCACATTTTGTACTGGGCAAGTCCAGCTATGAAGTCTTGGTGCAGATTTGGGGCAGACAGCCTGTGCGGTGAGTCCAAGGCAGAGCTGAACCTGCATCCCTCAGGTCTTTATCCAAGGTGAGCATCCTTGTACAGAACTGAGGTCCCAATACTGACCAGGTCTTGTGCCCCACTATGGACAAAGTCAGGCTTTCTCAGCCACACATCTTACCAAGATACACAAGTCAAAGTTCTAGGCCACCATGGTAGCCAAGTTGGCAAACAGCGTTTCACAGCTCCACGGAGACAACAGCTCAGAAGCCCAGAGCAACAGCAAAACCTGTGGGACCTGAATTGGAGGCACTTCCAGGCTGCTCAGGGCCAGGACAGTGCTTATGTCCGGGACAGGAGGAGACAAAAGGTACATCATCGAGTTTGCAGATGACACCAAAGCGGGATGGGTTTGGAGTGGGGGGTGCTGGTGCCAGCTCCTAGCAGGGAGTCCCTGTGTGACTGGGGGGTAGAGCTTCTTGGAAGATGCTCCCATTCTGGCACAACTAGAGGTGTCACTGTGCAGCTGTCATGGCTGAAGGTCTTGCCTAGAGATTGGTGCACGCGGCAGGAGGTGAGTGGAGATGGAGCTGTGCTCTATACCAGGCTCAAGGCTGTGGGTGATGGACAAGGGAGACGAGAGGGGAAACAGTGGTTTCTCCACACTGTAGCTCCTTGCAGGTGTCACTGAAGGAGAAGACTCAAGTCCGTGAAGCTCAGTTGCTCTGGGATTCTATGGATATGAGCCCAACAGACCTCAGTGCTTGCAGGGACACGGTGGTCTCAGGTGACTGCAGCTGGGGGACCACATGTCCCACGTCCCCACTGTGGGATGCTGACTTGCACCTGCAGCTGTGGCAAAGCTGATGCTGGGAGGCTCAGGCACAGCAGGAGGACACAAGGGAGGACCAGGAGCTGGGGATGGGTGACACCTGCAGATGGTGCTACCCAGCCGGTGACTCCACCATGAGTGGGGAGTGATGCCCTTGAGGAGCAAGAGGAAGGCTCAGGACAGGTGTACCTGCTGGCCCAAGCCTGGCGAAGGGGAGCAGGGAAGATGAGCTGGGGCTCTGCTTGCCAGAAAGAATGAAGTTCACAGCTCACTTGTCAACATGGAAAAGGGAAGGGGGGGCTTCCTGGGAGCGGGATGGAGCCGGGGAGCGCGGGTCGTTAGCCTTCTGCTCACATCGGCGGGGGAAAGCAGTTTCATTTGCTGGCCTGATTGGACTGATGAGATTTCCATATTCTTCATTAAGGGGCTGCCAGCAAGCGCGGCTGGGCTGCCATTTCCCATTACTCACAGCCTATCCATTATGCAAAAGGCGAAAGGGAGAGGGATGAGCCCGTGAGCCCAGATAGCGGCTGTAATGATCCTGTCAGCCTCGCGCCCGGCTCCGGGGAGAGGGGAGCCAAGGGTGCTGCAGAGCCTCCTCGGAGCGCTGCCTGCCTGCTTCCCTGCCTCCTTCCCTGCCTCCTTCCCTGCCTGGGCACACACTGTCTGCTGCAGGTGCCAGGTTGGTGGCATCAGGCTCCACGTGTCATCCTGGCCTCTCCATGCCCAACATCCAGCTCTCCTGCCCTGCCCCACTCTCAGCCCTGCAGCAGAGGGACGGGTGAGCCAAGTCCCACTGCAGCGAGCCCATTGCAGAGGGAAGGGGGGATGAATTACCAGCCCCAGGATGTGTTCACCGGCCTCCTGGCCATCCAAGGGGGCTGCAGGACACTCCCTCCCCAGTCCCTTTCCCATGGCAAATGAAGTGGGGTTGCCCGGTGCTCTGTGCATCCCTGGTGCATCAGGATGGGGTGGCAAGGAGCAGTGAGAGCAAGGTGAAAAAGCCTCCTTTGGTCATGGGAGGATAGAGGGCAGGGGCAGGTCCATCTGCACCCCACTGACCCCCCCAGGGTGGGCACTACTCCTGCCTGGGTGCTCTCATCACACCCCATGGGAGCTCCAAGCCTTCAGGCTACTACTCCCTATCCCTCCCCAGGGATCACAGCCCACGTGTGGAGCTGTTTGAGGGGGCTGAGTGCCGTTTGGAGTCAGGGATGACGGAAGGAAGGATCATCACCTGAACGTGGACCCACCCAGAGAGAGCCTGTGCTAGGGGAGATTGGGAAAATCACCTCCCAACCCCAGTATTGAACTGGGTTGCTGCAGGGAGGTCTCGGAGCCGGGAGCTCTTCCCAAGGTATCTGTCATGCCTGACCTCAGCTGTCACCAGCAGGCAATTATCTCGGTGCTGAGAGATCACGGTGGGGATGCAAGGACCCAGCTCTCCTCCTGCCTTGCCTTCAGCTCCCTTTTCCCTGTCTCACTTGCCACAGTGGTGCAGGCAGCAGGAACTTTCCATCGGACAGAGGCCGCAGGAAAGGCGGCCCCCCAGAATGCTGCCTGTGCCCCCCGGCCTCCGTCCCGGGATATGGATGGAGCCCTCTGCCTTGCTCCTGCCTCGCTGGGGAATGATTCATGGCATGGGGAGAGGGATGGGGTGCCTGCACAGCCTCTCCATCCCCTCAACGCCTTTCAGCCGTATTTCACAGAATTGTTTATGAGTCTCGCCTCCCTGGAGGGAGCGTGGGTCAGCTCCAAGCGAGGCTGCTACCGGCAAGGCTGCGCTTGGAGGAGGATGCCAAATGCCCAGACGCTGAAGGAACAGGAACACGTGTCAAGGGAGAGTCTCCATTTATTAGTGACAGTAACCTCAGCAAAAAATAGCCTGGTCTTTGTCACATCTTCATCCCTTCAGTGTCTCTGCGGGGCACAGGCAGAGCAGCTGTAATTGCTCCCGGGTGCGGGAAGCACAGATCAGAGCCCGGCATCTCTCTCCTCACCCTCTCATGCTTCCTTCTCGCCTTTTTCTCTTCCTCTCCACCCTTTTCTCCACCGTCCCTCTTTCATCTTTCAGCACCAATACGACCAGCATACGTGGCTGTCTTTGCTGCCTCATCCCTGCCCATAGTCACCTTCACAGACCTTCAGAGGTCTTGGTCTCGGTGCTGGGTCCCTGGGAGGCTGTCCCCTGCCTTCCTGGCTGCTTTTGGGGCCTGCTATGGCACAGGCTCTTGTCCCTCCCCTGCGTGCAGGCAGGAGCACACCACGAGGGACAGGCAGGGGCAGCACACGCTGCCCCACGGTCAGGCCCTGGCTTTGGGGTGGGAGAGCCGCCTGGGGGGCACGGCGACAGAAGGGTTAACTGTCCCTGGTGCGGTGCCATCGCTGGGTGCCCATCAGCTGCCCCGTGTTGCACCAACAGCGGGCACTGAATCCCTTCCTTGTTGGCAGCGCTCCAGCCTGGCTGAGGAAGCTGCTGAGAAAATGCAATTACAGCAAACAACAGCCACACGCGCAAGCGCTGCAATCCACACCTGGCACTAATTAACTTAATTAGCCCTTAATGAGCTACACTGGTCGGAAGGCCTATTTTTACTTAATTATCCCCTAATGTGCTTGGCAGAAAGTGGGGGCCCTGATGGATGGAGAGGTTTACCTGGCTTCCTCTACTCTGGCAGGATACTCCATCATCCCGGCATCCCTGTAAACGAGCTGAGCTGCCCGCGAGTGGAGCGGGGATGGGCCTGGGATGGGTGGCAGCTTGGCACACAGTGGCACCTGCCTGGCCCATGGCAGGGTTTGGCTACACTTAAGGAGGACCCTGTGTGGCTTGTCCCACTGTGTCCCACCTCCCGCAGGTCCGGGTGGCATTTAGGAGAGCCTGTGGTGGTACACTGGTTGAGTGAAGTCGTGGTGCTGGTGCAAAAGGCTTTCCTGGGATGTGGTGGCCTGAAGCTGCCAGGCTGTGCCATGCAGTTCCTGGTGGGATGGCTGGATCTGGCCCCCAGGTGGCTGGAGAAGAGGTGGCGGCCCAGATCCAAAGTATTGTGTCCCATCCCAGGGAGCCCCATGCAATGAAACACCCCATGCGTGACATGCACAGGGTGGGAGGGAGCAAGCCCGTTGATCCCTGGGAAAGGTGGGACTGGAGCAGACTGGGGCTGGGAACAGCCCAATGCCACCAGAACAGCTCTCCTGCACCCTGTGCTCTCCAGCTGCAAACTAGGTGAGAGGAGCTGGTGCCAGGTGCAGGGAAAATGCTGCGGTCCCTGGATCCGGCCCTGCTGTTTCCACAGCAACCGGTATCATCCAGCCCGGCCCTGGTAGCTGCAGCATCTCTGGGGGCTTCCTAAGAAAGCCTGTCCCGAGCATCTGAGTTAAAGGTGCAGGAGTCAACACCTCCAAACTGTGTCCTGGGAAGGCTGAAAGCGGGGTGCAAGGACCTGCTGCGGCAAGCCAAGGAGGCAGCGACAGGGCAGGGAGGGAGAGGATGGTGCCTGTCACTGGCCCTTATTCATACCATGCCTCAATGTAAAGAATTTTTAAATTAAAAGAAGAGCAGGAGCCAGGAGGGCAGTGCTGCTCTCCCAGGCTCGTCAAGCTGCTTCCCAGATGGATATCCCTGTAAATTATAGATCGAATCCGCCGTGCTTTCCAGCCGCGGTGCAGCACGGAGCCGCTGACGTGCTTGCGAAGGAAGTGGCTGTCTCCCAGAGCATGGCATGGCTGGACACTGAGGGGTTGGTGCTCTTCTCTCACCTGCCCTGCAATGCCACCACCAACACCACACAGCCAAGCCTGGCCTTGCCAGCAAGGTGGCACCGGGCTGTGCTGAGGCAGTCGGGCAGTCCTTCCTCCTTCCCCTCCTCCTCATCACCCCAGCAGATTCAATGAACGGTGCCATGTCTCTGTATTACCTTCCCTTGGGTCTGGTCCCTCCGCCTTCCTTTGTTCTTCATCCCATCCCTTTGGTGGGATGATTTCCCAAAGTTATTTTAGTGAAGTTTCTCTTCCTAATTTCTTCCTTGTTAAGTTTTGCAGCCCAAACCTCAGCAAAGCACTGGCCTGTTGCTTTCCCAGGGCAGGCTGTGGTGCAGAGACATGGTGGGCCCCTGGGGTCACTGTCCCTGCACACCACCCCATGTCCCTGCGTGTCTCCCTCAAGACTCTCTGGACTGATGGATCCTTTTGTCTCTGACTCAGTTACTGTTTAACAGATTTGGGACCAACGAATTGGCCTTTATCGCCTTTCCTGGGTCTTAAAAGACTTTGGTGGGTGCAGGAAAAGTGTGCAGGATTTTAGGAAATTTCTTGTGCTCTGGAATTTGGTTAATTCACTCCATTTTTCCTGGTGGCTCGAATCAGAAGTGTGAGACCCTTTATTCATACACCAAAATGTGTTGAGTGTTTAAAGGAGGGTTTAGAAGCAGATTTTGGGGGAGATTTGAGGGTCCTGGCTGCTGCCCTGGCAGCAAAGGGCCTGGCCTGTCCTCTGGGAGCATTCTGTCCTTAAGGGGATTTCTGTCCCAAGGGGACATCCTGCCCTGGGTGGGACTCTTGTCCCAAAGAAGCATTCTTGTCCTGGAACAGGCTATCCCCTGTTCCCAAGGGATGTCCTGTCATGGTCAGGGGTCCCATTCCCAAAGAACACTTGGTCCTAAACTGGGGTCCCGTGCCTAAGGAACATCCTGTCCCCAAGGGTTATCCTGACCTGGATGCGTGTCCTCTCTCCAAAAGGGTTTCTGTTTCATCTTGTCCCACGGGATGTTCTTTCTCCATGAGGTGTCCTGTCCCTACAGATGTCCTGTCTGAGGTGGAGCTCCTGGCTGTCCAGCCCAACTCCATGGGATGTTTTCCACCCTGCTCACACCATGGCACAGCTGGGTATCCATGAACACCCCTGGCAACCCAGCTTTCCCTCGGGGACCACTGCTCACCCAGCCTTGCCCTCGCTACACCCCCCTCCCCACAGGCAGCTCACAGCAGGATTACAGCAATGCTTTGATGCAGTAAAAAGGGGTCTTGGGTCACTCAGGAGAGCCCTGCTGGGGGGGCTGGTGGCCATTCCCAAAACTGGGGCTGTTAATTTGTTGTTGTGCAGAGAAAATAGGGCACCGAAGCGCGTTTGAGGGTGAGCTGATACAGATTTATTGGTGGTTGGGCCTCTTTGAGAGAGGCATTTAAGTAGCACTAAGAGGATGCTGGGAGAGGGTTTCTAGCAGTGAAATCTCTCATTTTTCCCTAAAGGAGAGTGGGGGGCTCCAGCCATGAAGTCCACCTGGACAGGCCCTGCCAGTGCAGCAGCAGGGCTGTTTTAACCACAGCCCGGAGCCCCCAGCCATGTCCCCATCCCCTCCCACTCGCAGTCAGGTCCAGCATCCCTGCCTTTGACCCCTGCCTCCGCCACCAAGCAGCATTTTGGCATCTCAGTTCAACAGAAAGAAGCTTTTTCCCAAAGACACCTTGCTCCTGGCGACCCAGGGGTGCTCCCCGGGGACAGCATCCACCTCACCTGAACACCACTGCCTGCCTCCCTGGAGAGGGAAAACCCCGTGGCAGGGCTCAGGCATCGCCCCCACTCGGGCTTCATGTTTGTCATTATATTAATCTCTCATTTGAAATGGATACAAGGAGGGGGGAGAGATAAATTAGTCCCATTCTTCTGGGAAGAATGAAGTGACCCTGCGAGGCGAGGGACGACCGTGCCAGCCCCACCGGCCCAGGCAGAAATGCTAATTTCTCCTTTCCTCCACCAAAGCCGGAGTAAAAAATGCTAATGGGGCTGACGGCGGGCTGCAGATAAAAGTCTGTGTCTGCTCGCGCGCACACAGATGGGTTTGAGCGCCGCGATAAGCTGGCAAACAAGGTAATTAAAATAATTAAAATGCTAAACAAAGGGGAGGATGGAGACAAGCGGTACAAAGGGCTGGGAGGGACGAGCAGCTCCTGGGAAATGGTAACTGGGTGCGGGCAAGGAGGAGGAGGAGGGCAAGGAGGGGATGGAGCTGGGTAGGCTGCGAAGGAGAAGGGCTGTGGGGTGCGCCAGGTAACCGTCGCACCGGGGAGCCCCATCCCTGCCTTGCAGCTGGCCCTGGCCACGGGGACATCTGCCTCTTCCATCCCCTGCCTGCCCCAGTGTCCCTTGCACAGGTGACTGGGGGGAACCTGGGAGCCCAGGCAAATTCCCGCTGCCTTGGCAAATTTTTCCAGTTTAAAACAAACTGCCCCCAAAACAGGCATGTTCTGCTGCTGGAAATTGCTATCTCAAAGTCTCCCTTTTATTAACAGCATCCATTAAAATATAAAAAAAAAAGCGAGCTTGAAATTAGAATTAATTTTTGTTTCAGGCCAAGAGAAACAATTTGAGTGAAGCAGACTTTTATTTAAAGCAAAGTCCTCAGGTGGCAGGCAGCTTTCCCCTGCAAAAGGAGAGCTGGGCTCTGGAGCCAATCTAGAGACCTCTGTGCTGCGCCGAGGCCAAATCCCAACATCGCCAGCTGCAAATCCACACCGGTGCAGCGTTTGGCAGGGACGTCCCTGACGGGCTGCCACCACCGTGCAAGGTGCAGCATGGAATCGGGATGCTCCTGCCAGACCGTGTTGCCCCATGCTGGGTTCAGAATGCCCCAAAGGACTGGGTTTCTCCTCCCCCGTGGCTGTGCATCCATTCCTGGTGCTTTCCTGGTGGCCGCGGCCCCTGGCGCTGGAGCAAGGAGGCTGCGAGACAGTTTTAGCAGGAGCCACGGAGGGTGGGGAACAAGCAGATGCCCTGTGAGATGCGGTGGGGGGGGTCGGGGCTGAGATCCCCCCTCCGAGCTTCCTGCTGTGAAGGAGCTGTAGCCAAAAAGCAGGCTGGGGGCTGGCAGCCTGCCCGCGGTGAGCTGAATCTCCGGCTGCAGTTTGAAGCTCGCAGACAGCTATTTAACACAAACAGCCAAGCTGTTATCTTTTCCCTTAGGGCCACCATCCCTTTCGCTTCTCAAATGCCAAATTACAGCCTACATTTAATTTCAATGCCACGGGGAGATGCATGTCAAGGGAGGGCAGCTTCGTTTAAAATTAGCCACATTAGATTAGCGGTGATACAGCCAGCGAGGAGGGTTTGGAGGGAGGAGAAGCGTCCCCATGAACTTTGGGGGAATTCCTCTAGGAATGTTGAGGATTTGGGGTCCGGCGGAGCCAAGTCTGCCCCATCTGCTGCATCCCTGGCTCCACGGGGATGCTGGTTCTGGCTGGGGATATCCCACGTTTCATGGGGTCAGGGAAGGGATTTATGGTGTGGGAGGCACAGTGCGGAGCTGGCACAGACAGATACAGGACACAAAGTGTGTTTCCACCTATCAGCCACGAATGATTTGACCAAGGGAAATTTATAAGGATCTTCAATGAAAAGAGTGTATTTTTTTCTGCACAGAACGCTTGTGGGAGCAGGGTGTGAGGTGGTGGTGGCTTCCTGACCACAGCGTTGGCACTGGTGGGATTCCTGGGAGGTTTTTGCCTGGATATGGGTTGAACAAGCAAGAGGGTAAAGACCAAAGAGCTTCTGCTAGTGCACAGCTACATTCTACTCTGGTCTGAGCCCCCAGAATGATGTTTTTTGGCGGGGGGACAATCAGAGGAGTTTGAAACCAGTCGTGTGCACATGGAAAGTGTCAGCCCAAATCTCAATTTCTTTTTCTTTACATTGAAATGCAGAAATGCTAAAATTGTGGGCAATGCTTTCATGGGGAATAGTGACAGCCAGGAAAAAAAGCGAGAGCCCGTAATTGCAGGCTTTCACTGACAGCAAAACAACCCTTTAATAATAACTAAATACAAGGAGCGCGCAGAGAGCAATCTTCTCCGAAAGAAACAAACACTGATTTCTCTTTTTTTTCTCCTCACCAGAAACATCTCTGCTACAAAAGGGCTGGCTGGCATCACCCACATCTCCTCCAGCCCCAGGGATTCAGTTTGCCCCACCAAGGATTTCCAGGCTCACTGGTGTGTGGCAGGGTAGGATGAACCCTGGCAATACCCCTGTTCCTCCATGCCAGAACCCAGCGGTGCCAGCCCGGCCACTCATGGGGTGTATGATGGGTTCACGGCAGGGTCCAGCATCCCTGTGCTCTGCAAACCGAGCTGTTAGTTTTAATAAAACCAATAAAGCCTCGAAACCCCCTGGAGTAGAGCTACAAGGAGTGGACATGGACAGGCATTGGGAGTGAAGCAGAAGAAATATGGAGAAGGTCTCCAGGGAGGTCCCTGATGGAGTGGGGGCAGTGGTGCCGTGGAGCAATGCCACCCCTGCTCCAGCTCCACACTCGGTGGCAGTCGGGCAGCCCTGTGGCACAGGGGCACTGCTGCACTCCCCCATTGCAGAGGTCCTTGGGCACGTCCCCATCCCAGGGCTGCTCCTGCCCATCCCCACTGTGGAGGTGCTCCCACAGCCCCGGTGCTGACTGGCTGTGTCCCTGAGGGCATTCACCATAACTCACCCCAGGTGACACAGGCACAGCGACAGGTGACACGGTGCAGCTTCAGCAGGGGCAGAGGAGATATTGATAGGTCTGTGGCTGGTCCTACGTGGAATTCAGCATCTGTCTCTCACATCAAGCCAGTCCTGCAGCACTCCCGGTTTCAGTAGACTGCACTGCCCTGCTCTGCCTCTCCAGACTCCCTGTCCCGCACAGCAAATCCGACACCCTTGTTGTGGGCAGCTCTTCCCCACCCAAGGACCACCCAAAATACAGTTTGCCTTCCCATGCCACCAGCCAGCTATTTTTACAGCAGGTGAGGAAGCGGCGGTGGAGGAAGGGGGGGAGCATGGCCAGGCAGAGCCGAGCTGAGCCGCAGGGATGCTCCATCAACATGCAGAGCCACGTGCCAGTTCGACGGTGGCCGGACAGCGTCTGGCTCATCCAGACAAACTGCTGTGGGGAAAGGTGGAAATTCAGCCCCAGAAATAATGGTGGAGAAGGAATCCCCTCACCTTGAGCCCAGGACAATGGGCTGAATCCCACCTATAGCACCTGCCAGTGGGAGCCCTTTGTGGCCCTTAATTAGGCGGTAATTTAGGTGGTAGCTCCATTTAGAGGAGCGAGGACAAATCTTCAGCTTGTACAAATCGGTGGTGTAAAGCCGGTGCCACCTCCCGCCTGTCCCCTCCTGCCCTCTCACGGGTGGCGTTCGGGGTGGGAAGCTGGCGGTGCCAGGTCTGGGCTGGCCAAGCCGCCGGGGCCAGCCCTGGTACTCAGGAATCTGCCGCCTCGTGGGGCTTCAACTAATGTGACTTGCATCTGTAATTTACTTTTAAAAGGGGATTCTTGCTTTCTCTCTCTCCACACTGCCTGCTGGCTGCTCCTGGATTTTCCAAGCAAAGGGAAGGGGAAGAGGGGTATGAATAAAATATCATCATGACAGCTTTTATATATATATACATGAACCCGCTCTGTCAGGCTGCGAGCTTCATTTTTAAATAAGAAGCTCAGCTCCGTTCCCAAGAGGCCGGGAGAACGCAGCGGGCTTTTAAGAGAAGGGACCAAAACAGAAGAGCATTTTCCTCTTCCATCACATCAGACTGGAGCTGGGTTAATTACGCTTCTCTGTCCTGATTTAAGCACGGGAGCTTATTCAGTACAACTGTTCCTTTATTAATGAATTGCAACCCAATTTTAACCGGAGGAAGCTGGCGAGGAGGAAAAAAAAAAATTGGAAACCCTTTTGCCAGCATGCTCTGTTTGCCGCTGCCTTTCATTTACATAACTTCAAAGTGATGCATTTTTTAAACCAACCTATTTTCAGGTCTGGCTGGACTGCATGAGTGCATGGACATCCATGTGGATGTGGCATTTCTTCGTGCACGCCCACTGCTGCTGCAGGGTGCAACAGCTCCTGGGCAGGGCTGGGATCCACCATCCTGCTGGGCTGGGATATGGCTCTCCACGCTCCGCTGCTGCCAGAGGTGCTGCTGGCTCTGGGTGAACGTCACCATGAGCTTATGACCTGGTGCCAGCCAGTCCCTGCGACACATCCTGGGGCCCCGATCCTGCCCTGGCCCATTCTCCCTGGGATGGACCGAGGGGCTCGTGGAGGATGCCCCAGGGAGCAGGGATACACGCTGCTCCGGTCCTGTGCTGGTCCTGCAGGGCATCGCTGGCACCTCGGGGTCCCTCTGTGCCTCCCCGCAGCATCGGGGGAGTTGCGGGCATCGCCGCCGCCGCCACGCGCCAGGGATCCAGGGACATATGCTGCTTTTTCACGCCGCGGAAACACCACCTGCTCGGCTTCCTGCTCAGCCCCAGGCAGGAAGGGAGGGGAGCCCATCGCCCCAGTGCCCCCCAGCATGTCCCCACAGCCCCCTGCACCCAGCAGGGCTTGGCCTCTCCCTCTCAGTTGTGGGCACCCATGGGTGGCCTGAGCTCTGGAGCGCCGTGGGATGGCACAGCTGATCCCCGATGCCGTGTGAGCAGAGAGAGCTGAGAGCAGCTTCCCAGCCCTGCGGTGTGCCAGGACCCAGCCCGGTGTCAGCACCCACCACTGACACCCTCCATCGGCTGGCTCCACACACGGGAGAGGTGCTGGGCTAGGGGGGAACCTCATGGATATTCATGAGCAGAGGGTTTGCTGATCAAAAGGCGCAATCCTGTTTTCCTTTATAATATATCTGGTTAATACAGACTTAATGAACAAATGAATAATAAATTAGACCAATTTTGTTTTCTTTCTTCTTGGAAAGGCGGGCGCGAAGAGGGACTCTGTGCGGGTTTGATTGATAGCAGGGGCTTGCTGGGAGATCTGCTCCTCAAACCCTTATTAAATATGAAACAAATAACGGTGCAATTGGTTTAATCTTGTTGCAGCGGTGGATGCTGGCTGGGCAGGGAGAAGAGGAGGATGGGGAGGAAGAGGGATTTTCAGCTGCCTTCACCCCACGCCAAGGCAGGGTTCAGGTCCCTGGGCAGGGTGCTGGGCACCTCGGTGGTGGTGGTGGTTGCACCATTAACCAGAGCACGGTGTGGGCACAAACACCCAGGAAGCAGCTGGCACTGCACGGCACCATCGTGGCACATGGCCCAGGGTGATGCAAAGGCATCGTGAGAGAAGGGAGCAGCAGCATCATTGCACCAGCTGGATCAACACAAGCTCTTCTGGGCTCAGCAGGGCGATGTCTGAGGAGCTGCCACCAGAAGGATATGACAAGCTCCATGAGGGAGATGAGTTTGGCCACCCCCCGTCACGGCCGCGAGCCTGGGATGGCGAGGGGCCGTGGGTTCCTGCATGGCAGCACAGCTCGCTGAGCCGGCGCTGCCTCTGCCAGCACGGCTCATTGCAGCCTCCGGGGTCGTGTCACATCCCACCTGCTGATGTGAAGCACGGGGAGGAGGTGTTGAGTCACGGGCCACTGGCGCATCCTCCACCTGGCAGGACTGTGGGAAGGCGGCTGCTCGGGGCAGCCCAGGGTGCTTCCCTAGGGAGCACTGGGACTGGCATGCCGGTCTCCAGGAACACAAATCCCTTCAGAAACACCCTCCTGGCCTCCAGCAGGATCCAGGGGCTGGGCTTCATCCTGGTCTATCTCCACAATGTCCCACCGAGATGCCTGAAGCACCCGGACTCCCTGCAGAGCCAGTGATGGGAGCATCCTCCTGCCCTAGGACCACAGCACCCGCCTCTCCCTACGCAAGGGTGCTGGGCTCCTTGCAGGGCAATGGACGTGGGTGTCATGGGTGGCTTTCTCAGGCCCAGCACCCCTCTGTTCTGCCAGGAGGGCCAGGCAGCGAGTGACTCCAGGTGGGTGCCAGCACCCCAAACCGCTCAGTGCCGCCTCAGCGCACCCAGCCTCCGCCGGTGCAGCAGGCGCTTGCTGGGGAAGCTGCTCCTCTCCAGGTAGCTCCCCACTGCCATCATTTCACTCAAAGAAAGAGAAGGAATTCCCAGCTGCTGTGAGCTTAGCGCCGCTCCAGCTGCCTTGGCCCAGCCTCACCGCTTCCTTTTGAGGCTCAGAGCCCCTCACTGGAGTCCCGGCCGTGGCGGGAAGCCGGGTTGGGGATAAAAGTGCCGCTTACCTGCTTACTTCTGCTCCAGCGCCCAACGAGCAGCAACACATGGATTACCAAAAATAATTCCCCCTAGAAAAGGAGGGGGGAAAGAGAGGGGAGAAAAAAAAAAAAAAGAAGGAAAAAAAGAAAGGAAAGCCTGTGCTGTGGGAACAGCCGGCTAACCTCGAAAGCCTCTTACCTGGCTAGATTTAACTGCCTTTGTTGCTGCATCAGCCTGAAAAATCTTGCATCGTGTCAGTGCTGCTGGCAGCTCCGAGCCGCTTCCCGGCCCTTTGTAATGAAAGGCGGCTCTGTGCGGCGCGGCAGCCGCGGCTCCGCTCTCCCCGCTCCGGCTCCTCTCCCGGGAGACCCAGCTCGTCTCTCGCACTGCTTTTCTTTGCGGGCCTGTGCTCGGTGTGCACGGGGCTCCAGAAGCGGCCTGGGGAGGAATTGCCTGTATTAAACACTGGCCCTGGCATTAACTTATCTTCTGCCTCCTTGAACCGGCTTATCGCTGTGATCCCAATTGCAGCACTTCCAGCTCGCTCCAAAGTGGCATTTCTGAGCCCTATCTCCAATCTATTAATTAATGGCTTTATTAATGCTAGAGGAATGGCATGGGTTGGGACTGGGGACGTGAGGGGCAGGGGAGCTTGGGTGAATCCAGGGTGCTAAGGTGGAGCTGGAAGCCGTCCCGGGGGGTCGGTACTGTGGGACACAGCTCCTGCACACTCCCGTCCCCATCCTTTTCCAGGGCAAGCCCCAAGGCCACCTCTGCCACCATGGCTCAGAACCTGGCACCTGTGCCACGCTCCAGCCAGCAGCACTGTGGGGCTGGGAGCGAGCAGGGGATGAATGGGACCAAGCCTGGGTGCTGTCTGCACTTTCCCCTTGGATTTTTCTGCCGCCTTGGCGCCAGCCCTCAGAGATAAAGAGGGAGGCAAATCAGCTGTGAGGCATCAAAGGGGGACGTGTGTATGTGGATGGGGTGCAACACCAACCCCAATGTCCCCTCTGAGTTGGTGTCACCCAGGGTGGTGGGTGACAGCCACCTTGCCTGGGAGCATTTGGCAGAGGTGGAGGACACGGAGGGGTGTTCGTGTGTGTGAGGTTTGCGGGACCCGAGTGCACCTCAGGGCCCAGAGCTGCATCACCAGTGCAGCATGCACCTGCAGCACCCCATTGCCCTGTGCGTGGGGACAGCCACAGCCCCTTCCCTGGACCTGCCGCTGCTCAGTGCGCAGCGAACGGGAAAGAGGACGGTGACGATGCTCCCTCCTGCCCGAGACGTTTTGGTCTGTCTCCCGGCGTGGGCATCCCTGTCCCGGGCCCCTTGTGCCTCTCCCTCCCAGGCCCACATCTGGGCTGTGACCTCCATCCTGGGCTGTGTCCTCATCCCGGGCTGGGTTCCTCCTGTGCTCAGAGCGGCCTCGGGAGTGGGGGGTCCCGAGGGGATGTCGGGCGGTGCGGGGGG
>VZTA01028207.1:610157-635837 GCA_013398855.1 Mohoua ochrocephala | reverse complement strand
AAAAAAAAAAAAAAGAAATAATTGCTTCCCTTATAAAGTTGGCCCTGGCAGAGCGAGCCCCTGGAGAGCGATGCTGCCCGGGTGGCGCGGGAGCCAATGGCAGCCCCTGCCGCCCTCCAGCCGCGGTCCCCAGCGCGGGGGGACAGCCGCTCTCCCCAATAAATACCTGTCACCTCCCAGGCAGGGCGGTGTTGGGATGGCCCGCGGCTGGGGGGCACTGGCGGTCTGGCACAGGTACCTCCACGGAGCTGCTTCCCCCAGGGTGGGTTTTTCTCCCAGCATGATTTTGATCACGGGCCCCGTCTCTCGGTTTGGGCATCTCTGTCACTCAGGTCTGTGTGTGGTGCTGGTCCCCGGCGGTCCCGTGGGGCTGGGGGGCCCTCAGCCGGCCTGGGATCTCAGGGGGCCTGGGGTCTCAGGGGCTTGTGTTTCAGGTGTGTGCTGCTATGCCCAGGTTTGCCTTTGTTTGGAACAGGGACGGGGATGAAGGACGGGGGAGGGGGGGGAGGTTTGGTCTTTTATTTTCCCTTTTGCATGTGTCTTTGATACTGTCCCCAGGAGGGGATCCCATTTCCCCAAGCCGCCTTTGCTCTGCGTGGCTCCTCCTGCGCTGCTGGGATTCGCACCAGCCCCAGGTAAACGGAGAAGCCAGGACTGCTCTGTGCTTCCCGCTCCCCGTTCCGCGGGCAGGCTGCCGGATCCCGGCTGCGATCCCTGCATGGAGCCGCTTTGTGGCTGGGTTTGGCCTCGCTGGCTCGGGTGTCGCCTGCCGGATGCTGGCAGCAGAATCTGGCCCCTTGTTTATAAGCGAGGGAGTAGTTTTGTCCTTATCTCCATCTGCTACGGAGGCCGGAGCTAGAATTTCAGTGGGATGCTGTGGATCACCCCGGGCGGCAGCCGGCGTGGGTGCTACGCCCAGGGAATGGGGTGCCCGGGAGAAGGTGTGGGCACCCCGAAGGGGCAGAGCAGCGGTGGGGTCTGCTGAGCCCAGAGTTGGGCTGTTGAGGACCACGGGTTTAGCCGTGGATTTATTGTCTGGTGTCTCTGTCTCCCCTCTGCTCTGTCTGGGTCCTTCTTCATCTCTAGGCTGGCTCTAAAGGGCAGGGAAGAGGTGACGCTCGGGGTGGGCAGTACACGGGAGGCATGCGGGGTGTTTCGGGGGGTACGCACACACGAGGGTCTACAAAACGCCCACTTCCTCGTCCCCAGGAAGTTGTTTTTGGAGGATGCTGTTGTGGCTTTGGGCACCCGATGATTTTGATCAACTAAATAAACGCGGGCAGAGCGGGAGCGGAACGCGAAGGCACCGAGCCCCGTGGGGAGCGCTGGCCGGGCCCCTCCGGCTCACCGGTGTCGGTACGGCCCCGCCGGCTCCATGGGCTGTGTTTGGAGGAATGACGTGTGCGGTGACGGGAAGGAGGGAGGGTGAGCAGGGGACGATCAGGAGCCGGAGCCTGGCCGCATCCTGGGGCTGGCGTGGACATCCACGGCAGGAACAGAGAGTCAGGGAGGGGGATGAACAAGGGATGGATGGCGTCTTCCTCCGCTCTGCCCTCCGCCTACCTCTGCGCTGCTGAGCCCCAGCACAACCGCTGCGAGCCCCTGCTTGCCCCTGCCTGCCCTCTCGAAGCCGTTTGAACTCGGCCACAGGGAAAGAAGGCCGGGCGTAGGGTTTCCTCCCACCTCCCCTTTTTTTTGTGTGTGCTTTTAGACATGAGACATTCCTGAGCGGATATTCGTTGCCGGGGCTGGGACGCCTCCTGCCAGACAAAACTCATGAGAAATAGGGGAATTGGTTTGGGATTTTTTCTCCGGTGTCTTGACCCTTTGAGTTATTGAAAAGCCAGCTGCAGGCTCAGCCCTGTACAGCGATTCCCATGTCTCCAGCCAGTCATTTTGGGTCTGTAGACGGCTTGCAGAGAAGTCATTGTGAGTAGGGGAGCAGCAGCTCGCACTGTTGTGGTTTCTGTGGCAGGTTACATGGTTTTGTCTCTCTTTCCTCCCCTCCTCAGTTCAGAGGTGTAATTATCAGAATCGTCAAAGTGTAAATTATAAAACAAAAAGCTGCTGTGACATAGTGATAACTCTGCCCTCAGTGAGGTCAGCCTTTGGAGCTGGGAGGCCCAGAGGAGCACTCTGCCACTATCCCATCTCCCGGCCACCATCCCATCGCCCACCTGGCCGGTGGCAGGGGAAGGAGAGGGGAGATGCAGTTAGGCAGGCAGGGAGTGGGTGACCTTGTGAGGTCCCCTTCGTCCTGTTCTGCTCCACCACCTCTCGTTTTTGTCCAGGCACTCACCGTAGACATCTCTGAAAGCTCTAATCTGCAAAGCCCTGGGGGGCTCCACACTGCGCTGGCTGCTATTATCCCCGAGACAAAGAGGGACAGGCAGGCAGATTACCTTGGCCTTTATTTTTTCTGCTGGGAGCAAAGAAAAGCCTTAAATGAGCTTGCTGCCAGGGAGGGATTGACGGGGCAGAGTCCCAAATGCCCTGTGCTCCTTCCTCTCCGCAGGTGCCGCGGGACCCCATTCCTCATCCCTCGTGCTGTCCTGTCAGTCCCTGCTCGGCTGCAAAGCCCCAAGGCGAGGCGAGGTTTTGCCTCAAGGCTGGGCTCCCCTGCAGCACCCTCGCTGTCTCAGGCCATGCAGCGCCTGGGGCTGGAGCGGCCAGGAACGAAGTGGAGCTCACACCCACCGGGTATCCATCACCTCTGTACCTGGTGGTTGCATTTCCAGGCTGGAGTGGTGACGGGCTCGCACGGCCCCATCCCGCAGGGCCCAGGGGCTCCTCTCCACGCCAGGGGCTGCATCCCATCCAGACTGGCCCCGTGCCGAGACGGCACCGCCACCGCGAGGGGCAGGTCCCCTCCATATGGTGCCTCTGGCCGGCTCCCAGCGCCGGGGCAGGTGCTCTTGTCGGGACTACACAAAACCCTATTGTCGGGGCCCGGAGGGCTTCCCTCGCCGGGCAGGGACCCCTGCCAGCCCCAGCACTGCCGGGCAAAGGGCTCAGCCTGGCCGGCCACGGCCGCATCCCCCTCAGGGTGCCCTGCAGCGGACGCTCCCCATGCAGCCCGTGTCCCCCCGCTGTCCCCTCCACCTCGTGCCCTCCCGGGCAGCCCCGCTGCCGGCAGCGCTGCTGGGTGGGTTGTGTCACCCGGCCGCTGAAGTGCTGATGGTTTTATGCCCAGCATTTAATTATTTCCCCGATTGCCACCGCCATGTGCTGGCGAGCGGCGCTGGCTGTGACCCCGCCGAGCCTGACGCCGCCGCTGCAGCCTGGGGAGCTAATGGCAGAAGCACACCACACGTGGAGTTTAATTATTGGCTTTCTTCCTTAACAGAGTACATTGGCTGACCTTAATGCAATTAATTAGGGCTTAATCAACTTCTGGTGGCTCAGCACAGCACACAGTGATTCCTGCCTTTCCAGGAGGGTTTATAAGAGGTTAAAGCGGTGGAGGGGAGGGTTGGGTGTTGTTTGTGGGTTTTGTGGGGCTGTGCTGATCGGTAGAGTTCAGTTCGTCGGGCACTGGGGTAGAACTTGTGTCCTCCTAGGCTGGGCTTGTGGCTGGACACGCTGGTAAAGGCAGGGGGGAGGTGAGCTGGACTCAAAGGCTGTGCCTGAAGTGATGCTTCTGCACAGAAGTGCCTGTGTTGCTTGTTTTTGGCATCACACGGAGCTCAGGGGTGGCTTCTGGTGAGACTGGCTGGGTTGTGTGTTCAGCAGCTGCTGGTGGGTGGCTCTCAGGTTTGCACCCAGAGTGCTGGAGGTGATGTGTGGGGAGCCCCTTCGCCTCCCTGAGCAGTTGCCAGCCTTGGAGACAAGAAGTTGTTGGTCACTGGCTGTTCCTGAGCAAGAGGGAGGCTCCTTCCCCTCCCTGCCCAGCAGCATTTAATAATTCATAGTTCTCATTAATATTACAGAATGTCCCCAGCACCCCTGGCATGGGCCCCTGGCTCTGCACCCCGTGGCTCCTCTTGGCTTGCCTGCTGGGTGCCCCGTGGGCTTTTGGGGCCCTTAAAAAGGGGCTGAGACACAGATGTCCAGCACAAGGACTTATCTGCACACCTCGTGTCTCCAAGCCAGCAGGCACCTGTTGGCACAGCTGGTGATGGGGTGCCCCATCCTCGAGCTGCTGGCTTCACCTGGGGATGAAGTGACTCGGCCTTGGCCTTGCAGAAAGCCCCTGGCAGGGGAGGTGGCCCTGTGCGAGTGGTGGCATCTGCTGGTGTCAGCTGTGCCGATGGTGGCTGGAACCATGGCATGTCCCCTGTGTGCCCTCACATCCTGCAGGCTTTGCATCCTCTCTGCACCATCATCCCACAGCAGTTCCTGTCCCACAGTGGCATGTCCCCCTCCTCTGCCTGTTTCTTTGGGTCCCCGTGTCCCTGACTGTGCCACCAAGCCCCCTCGTGAGGGCTGCCCAGGGCCGGGACTGGGATGTGGCAGCAGGAGCTGTGCCAGGCACTGTTGCTGCCTTGTTTGCTTCAGTGCCAATTCATTAATATCAAAAAGCTAATTAGGATTCCACAGCCCTTCCCACCCAGCCCTCTCCTTCGGAGGCTGGAGGATACTTCTCTGCAGGATTTTGCTGCGGCCCTGCGTTAAAAGGACTCAGTTCTGGTCTGTCCCATCCTGGTGGTTTGTGTCCCTCTCTCTGCTCCCAGCTAATCCATGTGGCTAAAGCCCCTCGAAGCCTGGCAAATGGGAAGTGATATTTGCCAATAATCCCTCTGCTCTCCTGGGCAGGCTTCTCATATTACAGGTTTATTAAAAAAAACAAAACCCAGGCAGCAATAACTGTGGCCCCAGGGAGAGCCCAAGCACAGATTGTTCCTGGTCAAACCCCACCTAACAGGAGAGCCCAGGCAGAGGCAGCGCAGGCCCAGCCCGAGCTCACGGAGCATCTCTAGGCAGAGCCCAGCCCCTCTCGCAAGCAGAGCAGGAGTGAGCCACAATCCTCTTTCTCCCTGGGGAACAAGCAGGATTCCCATGAGTCACAGACTAAATCCAATTTCTCCCCTCAAAGGCTGTGGGATAAACCCTGCTATTGCTCACCAGGGCTCCCCATTCCGGTGCCAGCTCCCCCTGGCCTTGGCATGTTCCCCGCTGCTGGGCTGGGCAGGAGCAGCTCCTGCACTGGCATCTTGCAGGGACAGGACAGAGGCAGCAGCACCTGCCTGGCACCTGCCAGGACAAACACAGACTCTGCTGCTGATGCTTTGCTTTTGCTTTGCAAAGCTTTTGAGAAAACTTGCCCAGAATTAGGGATGCCGTTTGCTGTTTCTTCCAGGACAGGGCAGTGATGTTGCTCCATCCTTTCCCAAAGTTTTGCCTCCTTGAGGATGGGTTTGTCCCGTGGGAAATTCAAACCGCTAAATATGTGTAGTTGGTTTTTTTGGTTTTTCTTTTTCCTGCAAAAAAATATCAATTTCCCTGCAAGGAGTCTCACTGCAGCTCGAAACATTTCATTGCATGGACTGGGGGTTTCCTTCTGGTTTTAAGTCAACATTTCCCCTCAAAATGTCACTCAGGGAAAGCTGCTTTTTTTTACAGCAAAAGTCTGTGATGACATTTTAAGTGGAGAAGAAAATTGCTGCTTCGTTTCAAAATGTCAACTTTGAGTGGGGTGGGCTTAGAGTATTTTTTTTTTTTCATTCCAGCATTTCCCAGGGGAAAAGCAAAATGGTTTTGTTAGACTCGAGTAACTGTTGCCCCCCCATCATCCCCAAAATAAATCAGGTTTTTTGTTGTTTTTTTTTTTTAACCTGTTTGCATTTTTGTAGCAGGGAAACTTTTGCTAAGAGAAGTTGTGCTCCGGTGGGATGCTGCCTTGGGAAGGGACAACCCTGCTGCACCCAAACCTGAGCCCTCTATGGCAAATTCTCTGCCACCAGACTCCGGTGAGGACCTGTGGGAGAGACCCCATTGCTGCCGGCTGGCCTTGGTTGCTGTGGGAAGGATTAACGGCACATCCAGGTTTTGAAGCTCTCCTCTCCCTGCTTTCCCTCTGCCTCGTGCTCCTGGTTTTATTTCATACAGCTCTCCTCGAAAATCGCTTGTTCTAGATTAGGCTAGAGACCGGAGTTATCTTCCTTTTATTTATTAGGGTAATTATACCTAATGATTCACATGCTCGGGGAGAGTAATTGCTCCCAAATACAGCGCTGGCAGTGTTCTTACCCAGCCGGGGTGCAGTGATTCACAAACGCATCTTTTCCTACAATTCATCAGCTGATGATCCCGTAATTGCTGACTTGGTTTGGAGGCAGTTAAGGAGCGATCGAGGACCCGGCGCTGCCATCACGGTGTCGGGTTCCCCCCGGTGGTGTGGTCAGTCGTGAGTGTCTCCTCCCCGCCACCCTCCTGCCCGGCACCGTTCGCTTCCCGCGTGGGTTTTGCTGGGGATTTCGGTTGGGCCAAGCCCCTCGAGCCGTGAGATTTGTGCTTTCTAAAGCGTCACGGTGCCTAATCTGGCAAACTCCGTGGCACAGCCTGGCCGAGGGGAAAGCCAGGGCTGTCCCCCTCCATCCTCCCAAAACGCGGCACTGATGTGGTTTGACCCTCGCCTCTTCACAGCTCTTGGAGCAGATGGGTGAGAGCCTGGGAAATACTGATGGGGAAAGCCAAACCCTCCAGGTTTTGCACTGGAAAAAGCTTCTGTGTGGATGGATTCCCCCTTCCTTGAGGGTGTGGCAGCCCCCTGCCTGCACTGCCCCAGGGAGGGGACATGTGGAGACCCCTGCCTCAGGACTCCTGCCCATCCACCATTCAGCGTGGGTAAGGACATGCCACGAGGGATGATATGCGGAGTCCACCCTTCTGCACAGCTCCAGCCCTGGGAGAAACCTGGACTCTGGGGGTGGAGGAAAGCTTCTGGGAGTGTTTTGAAGAGTGTTGATGTTCCCAGTGCTACCCTGTGGCATGGAAAGGCAGCCTGAGGCTTGAAATTCCTCCTGCTGGCTTAAGGGGAGCCCAGGGTGGTGGCTCAGCCCCTCTGGAGCTGCCTAAGATAACACCACGGTGCTCAGCTGGAGGCTGCTGGTTGCTGTGCTCTCCTGGCTGAGCAAAAAGAGGTTTTTGGTGCTGTGTGGCAACCAGAGAGCCACCAGAGAGTTTATTGCTACTTTGTTGGGGGGGTTTTGTTGTTTTGAGGATTTTTTTGGGTTTTGGGGGGGTTTTGTTTGTTTGTTTTTTAGTTGGTTGGTTTTGGTTTGGTTTTTTTTTTAGCTAGAAGCAGCTCTTCCCTTCTTAGTGTGTGTCTGGGCTGCACTGCATGAGCCTGCACCCACCGCCCGTTCCCCCCCGCCCCAGGCACTGCTCCAGGTCTCCCATCCCGCGGATGCCAGAATCGCTGCCGGGATGTGAGAAGAAAGGCAGGAGGAGAGGAGGTGGCACAAACAGCCCTCTTTGCTGGCCACCGCTTGGCTTCGTCCCCAGCTCTGCTTGGGTGGGCTCCCAGGGGAGCCTGCCCTGGTTGCCCCCCACCCCAGAACGTGGGGTTGTGCCAGTGCTGCTCTGTGAGCCCTCGCTGGAGGAGCAGCTCCCTGGTTTCCCTCCACCCACATCCACCTCCTTAGTGGAGGATCCACGCTTGTTCACGCCAGTGCCTGGCCCCCTGTCAAGAGCTCCTGCAGGCAGCCAGGAGCTGCTCCTAATGGGCTGCCAGGGGATTTGGGCTCTGACAGCTGGGTGCTGACAGCTCCCTGCAACCGCTCGCTCCAGCTGCCGGGCCCTCCTCTCCCTGGTCAGATGGAGAAGGATGCTCTGACCTCCACAGGGAGGAGGCTGGCTCCTTTTTCTCCCTTCACCAGGTGCTTGTGATGGTGCTGGAGGGTTGTGGTACCCATTGCCTCGGTGGGGCTGGTAAAGCCTTGAGGGATGATGGTGGTACAAGCAGAGGGTGCCCAGACTGGAGGAGCCCCCCTGCAGGGTGATGCTCCAGGATGGGGATTGTGAGAGGGGAGGAGGTCTGGGTGTAGCACAGAGCAAGTCTTGTCACAGCTCCCAGCAGGGAATTGGGATGGGAGGCCCGCGTTAGCTGGGAGAGCTGGGAGAGAGTGCTGACACCTCCTGGGGCTCCTCTCCAGCAGCTCTGGGGCCTCCCAAGCTTTCTCCTGGCTGACACATCGCCTCTCTTCTCTGTTTGATGCAGGGCTCCTGTGTCTCCCCACAGACCCCGCCCAGGGGCTGGGGGGAATCCTGGGGGCTCCCTGGGGTCCGGCTCCATCCCAGCGGGGGCCGTGGCAGCCACTGCAGAGGGACTGTCCCGTCGTCCTCCAGCACGGAGCATCTCACAGCCCGCCGTCTTGTATGGCTTTTTATTCCTATGTGATTATACATCCCACTTCATATAGGGATTGAAGCCGTGCAATACGCCGGGGTCCTACGGCGGAGAGCAGCCCCTGTGCCACGGGAGCCGGCCTCGGAGGAGCCACCAGAGCTGTGCCCTGGGGTGCTGGAGGAGGATTGCTGGCCTCAGCCTGGACTCCGTCCTGCATCCCAGGCTCCCCAGCCCTCTCGGGATGCAGGTGAGGGGGTGCCAAGCTGCTTTGGGGTGAGGCCAGCACAAGCCCACTCCTTGCATTGCACCCCCTTGCAAGGGTGGGCCTGGTTCTGCACCACATCTGCTGTGGAGAGCCCCGGTGACTGCGCTGCTTGGGCTCATCCCTGGGGAATCTGCTGCTTTGGTTTTGTCCCCGACTATCCTGGGACATGGGCGACAGCCTCTGGCAGCATCTGGGTGCAGGCCCTGCCAGCAGCACAGGGGAGGAGGAAGAGGAAGAAGAGGAAAAAGCTGCTGAGGAATGGCCACGACAGCAAGGGCTGCCCCAGGCACGATGCTCTTCAAGGTTTCTCAAGAGGCCTCAGCCGCTCTCTCAAGGTTTGTGTTGTATCTGTCACATTAGCGAAAATAGTGAAAATCGTGGCTCATGGAGGAGATGAAAGGCAGCCCCTTCCAATGCCTCCATAAAGGAAGGGCCCCATTAACACCTAGTGAATTATTGGCCATTAATCAGGCTCCGCGCAAAATAAAACCATCCACATTTATCATTATTGGATCCTTAATGAAGTGATAATGGGAATGCTGGGGAGCTGTGATATTAATGTCTTCTAAGAGGCAAGAGCAGAGCCAAGGGCGGCAGCCAAGATTTTTAATTTACTGCCAAAAGCTCGTGCTGTTAATAACGCTGTTACTTCTCCCGGCCGTTAGCACTGTTTGGCTACGAGCTGCCTGCTTAGGAGAGCAAATCAACCCTGAACATACCCAGACTTTCTTCACCTGCTCCCCAGCCAGCATCTGGGCATGTTTTTCCCGCCCACTGTCCCAGTATCCCCTACCCATGTGTAGGGACATGGCCAGGGAGCTGCTGGCCATCTTCGCCCAACTGCATCCTTCCTCAAGCCTGGCTGGTGTAGAAAGTTTTGCTTTTCTGATAAAAAGGGAAGGGACTGGGGCTCAAGCCTGAGTGGCTCTTATTGTCCTCACTCTCTCTGTGACTTTTCTCCTTAGGCACAAGCACCCCAGAGCCAGGGTGGCACGGAGCTGGTCCCAGCACAGCCCGCACACCAGGGTTGCTCGGTGTGACCACAGCCACGCTCTGGTTTCTTCATTAGTGCAGCTTTACTCCCCTGAGGCCAATATCCCCTCCGGGACAGCACGGACAAGCTGCAAAGCCCTGCTCAGCTGTGGTGACTCACTCGAGTGAGATGGGAAAGTCACTGCCCCTGCCAGGCCCTGCCAGCCCAGAGGCAAATCGTTATCGGGCAGGTAAGCGATGCTCTCTCGTGTCTTAAGATTTGTGTTATCTCACAAACCCTGCTAAACCTGACCAGGGTGGCCCAAATGTATGTTGGCTCATGCGTGGGGCCTTTTGCCCCTTTTGTGAAGGGACTGCAGGTCAGAGGGAGCTGGCTTTGGGCTGGAGCAGTAGCAGACAATTCCCTGCTGAGCGCTGTCCAGAGGAATAAGATGATGCTTTGTTTGTGAGGGCTGCACACACTCCAGTGCTCCTTTTGTCCCTAGGCAGAAGCTGCACAAGGTCCACCCAAGCAACCCTTCGGAAATGGAGCTTTGAGTTATCCAGGTAGAAGCATCGGAAAAGTATTTCTGTAGCCTGGGTGTTCCTGCTGAACCTCCCCCTGGCCTGTTATCTTCTCATTAGGAAAGAAAGGACAAGAACAAAATCCATATATGGCAGCCAAGCAAAGGTAGATGGGAAATGCACTTCAAACAGCTCCATCCTTTCAACAAACCTTTTATTAGCCTTCTCCCCAACACACACTCTTTAATCGTTATGAAAAGCCACCATTTAGGAAGCAAGGACACTGCTCGGGGTAGGCGTTTCCTGGGAGAAGCCAGCCAGCACTAGCCCAAGGTCCTCTGGACTTGACTGGGAGGCAGCACAAGCAGCAGCTCCAGGGACCAGGGTGGTGCTCAGCAGCGTGGCAGAGCTGTGGGCAGGGGGTTATGGTGGGCCCGCGGCAGCGTGCCCAGGCTGGCACACTGGACCGCTGCTGAAGTGACCCTTCTGCCAGGCACCCCAGCCCCAAACTGGAGTCACTCTGCATTCCAGGGGGGCAGAACAGTCCGGGGAGCATTCCCCACGCCGTGGAGCCAGCTTTAGCCAGTTCTCCTGGCTGCAGCCCATACTTTTGGCTGTATCGCTGCCCGTGTTAGTGCCCCTGCGGAGCTGCCCTGCTGGGCATGGAGCAGGCGACCTGCCAGCGACCTCCGGAGAAAAACACACGGCACAAAGCAGCTTCTCCTGCACAGCCACCCCCTGACATTACGGGGGCACAGCGAGCTCTAGAACTCTTGGCAGATTTTCCCAGCAGATCTCGGAGCTGTTTGCCAGTGTGAGCAAGTTCAGGCATGTTACAGAAGACCTTCAGACTCTGAGGACAAATGAGATGCGTGGATGAGTTTAAACCACCGGGCAAGACTGGGGTTTTGAAATTCCCAGGGTTGTGCCTTACTCGGAGCCTGGGCTGCCGCCCAGACAGTCCAGCTGCCAGCCTGGCATCGACACCGGGCCCCGTGATGGTCCTGCTGATATCCCTACTTGTTAGATATTGGCTTCAAAGCCAAAACAGGAGGTTTTGCATCCTCCTCAAAACCCCACCCTCTGATCCACCTTGAAGCGGGGCGCAGAACGACTGTTCAGTGAGACACCACAACTCAGGGTGTTGGCACAACGGTGTATTTATGTCACGAGATGAGATCAGCCACACGGAGTAGGTCGGTCTGTCTGGAAAGAGTCTGAGTCAAGCGTGTCCTATTACATTAGAGCTGGATTTTCAAAGGAGCTCAGCTCCCACTTAGGCTCTGTAACAAACAGATGGATATTCAAAAGGAGTCGGACGTGCTGGGTCATACTGGCTGCTGAGCTGAAGTCCTTTGAATATCCAGCCAAACCGTCCGTGTGCCTGTTGCTGCAGGCAAAGCCCTCCTGAAATCCAGCCCCACTGTGAGCTCCATGTCCTGGGAAACCAAGCTCATCTCCGCTCTCCCACATATCACGCTGCAGTAGGTGACAAAAACGTGATAACCGCCGTGTCCTCGTGCATGCGGGGGGAGCGGCTCCCTGTCAGAGCACAGCTCTGGCAGATTTGCCCTTTGATCAGCTCAGCAGCATGGGTCAGGGGAGCTGAGCATGAAGGTTTCCTTGCCTTTTGTTCTGTGGAATTAGCAGAGTTAATCAGAATGACAGCGACTTCTGCCTCAGTGCAGAAGAAAGGTCAGTGGCTCAGGCTGGATGCACGACAGTTTTCTAGACAGTTGGAAAACAACACCATGAAAGCTCATGGCATACATGCTGCTGGCACGGAGGCTCTCCCAACAGGGACCAGCAGGGAAGATGTTCCTGTGGAGGGAAGGAGGCTGGAGGAGGACTCCACTCGGCTGGCTTGTCACTGCACTTCATTCATCCCCATCCTTACACTGCGCGGTGAAGGTATGTCATCCTCTTTGTCACTGTGCGCTGCTTGTGTCACCCAGCCAGTAGCAAGAACTTCTCTCTGCCAATGTGCTTCTTAGCCACAGTCCTGGGTGTGCATCCTGCTGGCCTTGGGGTCTCTGTCACCTCAGCACCCTGCAGTGGGAAGGAGCTGTAGGGCACTGTGCTGGCATGTGGGGCACTGTGCTGGCATGTGGGGTGGCTGCTGGGTGTCCCCTTCCCACCACACCCCCCTAGCACCTCCGTGCCTGAGGTGAGCAGGCTGTTATTGCTTTTACATCCTTCAGTCACTGTAATTTGCTCCAGTGAACCCCTAAAACCCCACTGCTGAGCTGCTCTCGACCTGGGGGCACTGGAAGTCCAACAGTGCAGCAAAGGCTCTCCCTGGTAGCCCTGCCATGGCCTCAACTTTCCCACATCTCTTAAATTAACTAGAGTTGAAGCAGTCACAAGTCTTAAATCCGGTTTCCTTGTCTGTAACGTGACCTCTTACCTTCCTCTGATCCCCCCAATTACAAGTGCTTGTTTTTGCTGTGGACATCCACTCATGTGTCTAATTAGCGGATTCTTTCTGTCAAAGACACTAGCAGCCTCGACAGCGAGCCCTAATTTAAGTAGTTTGCATTTGTCCGCAGCATTGGTGCTTTCATTTACTCCTGCTCCTAATTAAGTGCATCTGGATATCTGCAGAGGGAGCTCTCACGATCTCTCCATGGCTCTGATTAAAATGGCCTGGATGTCCATGACATTGGTGCCTGTCAAGCCTGTCACCAGGAGGTGATGCCCACCTTGGAACTGGCTGAAGAACGTGTAGGAGTCGTTGTTCCTGAGAAAGGCCTCCACATCCAGGCCCTCCTGAAGTGCCTCAGCCACCAGCCCTGGGCTGCAGAAGGCTCCTGCTGCCTCCGTTGGCCCGTCCTGCCCGTCTGTTCCCCCGCTGAAGAAGAGGATCTCACACCTCCCTTGGGGGCTGCTGGCTGCCGTGGCCTGAGCCCTGTGCAGCCCCAGCCCCACCTGCAGGGCCAGCTCCTGGTTTCTCCCTCCCTTGCCGGTTCCTTGGAGCTGGACGGTCGTTTCTCCGCCGGCCAGGACGCAGACGGGTCTGGCGGGCCCTAACCCTCGCAGGGCCTGTAGAAACTCGTCGAGGTCTGAACCTGGGATCTGGAGCTCTGCTGCCAGCTGCAGGAGATTCCCCCTCAGCTCGTCACTCGGGGGCCCTTCTCCGAGGCCGGCGAAGCCCAGGCAGACCAGCTGGATCAGCTGGCAGTACAGCGTGGCAACGCGGCCAACTTCCCCACGGACTGCTGCACTCAGGACCAGAGCTGCATAGCCCAGGCCCTCGGCCTGGCGTTTGGCCTCTTCCAAAGCCAGCGTGTTTGACCCAAGGATGATGTTGGAAACATGGGAGTAGTTTTCTGGAGCAGTGGGCTTGGTGGGAGAGCTGGAGAGGACCGTTTCCACTGACTCGGGCAGGTCGTGCAGCAGGTTGTATTTGGTGAGTATCTGAAGGCAGTCTTGCACACTGTGGGAGCTGGGAGCAGTGGGCCCGCTTGCTATGATGTCCAGGGGGTCACCTATCACGTCAGACAGGATGAGACTCACCACCTGTGGAAAGAAATGCCCACAGATTATTGCAGGAGGCAAAGACAGGTGACCACACGAGAGCCCCGGCATAAGCACTGCTCTGAGTGCCACCCCCACATCAAAGCAGATGGAAAGAGGGTAGGTCTTCACCCATTTTTATTTTATGGACCTGTGAGTGTCACCTTGCCCTTCTCAAACCCACAGATTTACAGTCCCCTTTGAAGCTGGACCATCACGTTGGAAGATGTAACCTGTGACACTGCACTTGTCAGGCCCAGCCTAGTGTGGATTCAGCAATGGCACACGCTGAGAACAGCCCCCAGGGGAGCCAAGGGTCAGAGCCGGCCTTGAAAGCGCTGTGCTGAAGCACCAACACTTGCAAGTGCTTGCTGGGTGTGGGCTGGGGTCTGCAGAGAGTGGTGTGATGGGATGGCTGATGTTTCCCAAGTCTGAATTCCCACTCTTCTATCTCTGTCTCCCTGAGAGTTTCGGTCCTCAGTGAAATCTCAGCCAGAGAGCCCCAAAACAGTGTGTGCAAAGTTGCTCACTCAGTATAGAGAAAAACCTTGCAAGTTGATTAGACCCCTATTTTGAGGGTAGATGGGTGATCTCTGGGCAAGCAGGGCTTTCCCTTGGTTACCCGTGCAGGATGTGCCAGCTGGGCCAGCCCTCCACCCTTCAGCACGGACAGAGTCTTCCGGACAACGTTCAGCTCCTGTATGGCAGCTCCTCGGGAAGCCAACAGCTTTGTGAGCTTCTCCTTCTCTTCGAGGAGGATGGGAGGGATGGGAGCAGGCAGTAGGGCTGATCCACCCCCTAGGATGCAGAAGAGATGGCAAGGACATCAGGATAGCAGGAAAAGGAGGACAAAGGAGAGCAAGGCTTGAGCCTTTTCTCTTCCCTCACCAGTGTCTGGAGGGAAGGCAGAGGTGCTTGGGGACCTAAGCTAACCTCTCTGGGGAATTCAGTCATCTTCACCAATGGGTTTTAATCACCGCTTTCCTGCACTCTCTGCAGTCAGCTACACTTCACCCAGGCAGTGTGAGCCTGGCTGGATGGGGGCACCACATCCCTGCAGCGTTGTGGGGTTAACAGAAAAGAGACAGCAACTACCCTCACCTCCGCACTGGGCTACAAGTGGGTCCTCACGCTGACATTCAAGGGCTGCCTGGATGGGTGAGCAGGGAGCTTGGCCTCCACGGCTCACACAGCACTCAGTGCTGTGCACACAGGGACACTGCCTGCTGTGGTGGCTCCCTTTATTCAGGACAGCGTGTAAAAACACCGGCTAGGGATGCAGCAAGACGGGAAACTGCTGAACTGCACTCATCTAGGCCGGGGAGGAAAGAAAAGGGGGGACAGTAATGCAAAGGACAAAGCACACCCAGAGTCCAGGGTGATCGCCTCACCGATGGGAATTCTGTCTGATACAGAAGGCATTGGAAATGTGGAAAAGAAGGCAAGGTTCTAATGGAAAAGTGGAATGGATGGAAAATACAGAGGAGAAAAGAGCAAGGTCTGTGCAGAGAGTGCACAGAAGTACAGCTGAAAGCTACTGTCAAAACGCAAGGGCTGCTCAGAGGTTTGAGACAAATCAGCATCAATAAAACATGATGAGCAAGAAAAACAAATGCAAATGCCTGTGTTTCAGTCAATAGCCAGGGATCTAGCTGAGAGGCAGGAGCAGTTGGGGACCGGCTGCTGTGTGGGAGTGCACATGCATAGGGAGTCACAGCCACGGGGAGATCCTGCACAGGCTCCCTGAAGGGCTGAGGAGTCTCTTGGAGATCCCTGTAGCCAAAAGACAGGAGGAAGCCCAGGGGAATCCCCAGAAAGCACAGCTAGCTTCCAGTCACTTGGGTGTTTGCCTAATGGCACTGCTCTCTCCGTACCGGATCAGGCTTCGGCATCCACAGAGGAATAAACACCGAGCAGAGGAGACCGAGGCAGCTCTGCAGAGCTGCTCCGAGCCCCTGCACGCTTTTGCCCTGTCACACCCACTGAGCTCAGGATGAGGTGATGTCACTGCATCCCTCTGATGCACCTTCTTACACAGCCCTGGATCTGGGGACAGCCTGGGGGCCAGCAGCCAGGCCCTGGGGGTGTGCAGGGCTGCCCCTGCAAGGCATGCAGCTTACTGTTGTGTGGTACCTGGAGGCCTCATCTCCACTGGCTGGGAAGGAGCCAAGCCCTGGGAAAGGTCAGTCCCAAATCTCAGCTTTCAGACTCACACTCCTGCACAAATTCAGAGCATGCAAGTCCACCAAGTGCTTGCTTCTCCAAGCCTGCATCCCCACAAATATAAGGAGGGGGCAGGAAGAAAGGGCCTCCTTGCCAAGAGGTGAGAACAGCTGCCAGGCTGTGCCCAGAGGTGCCACTTCACTGTGGTGGCACAAGGGCAGGGCCCAGCCTGTGCAGCTCAGCCTCTTTCTAGTGCCGAGAGGCAGCGTGTCCACTGCAGCAGCAGGAAGCCCTGTGCTCTCTCTTGCTGCATCCCTGGAGAGAGGATGGCAGAAGGGAGAGGAAGAATCACAGAGGTGCAAGTGTGTCCATGCTGAAGGGGATGGCACTGCACAGCGCTCCCTTGCTGCATGGCTGTGGGTGGGCAGGCAGCTGGGGGCCCTCAGCAGATCCCATGCCCTGGCATCCCCACACTACCTGAGATGAGCACAAGGAGCAGGTCATCTGCAGTCAGACCCTCAGCCAGCTCCTGGATGGCAACTGCTCCCTTCAGAGCCTCTGCATCTGGGAGGTTGTTCTTGGCGCCTTCGATGACCTGGATTTTGCTGTGTGGCTTCAGCAGCATCTCCCTGGTGAGGTAAGAGAGGCAGTCACACCACGGATCTGTGCACCCACAAAGGCAGCCAGGCTGTCACCTGCAGGTGCCTGGTGTACCAGTGGCATACAGTAAGTGACCAGGACAGGGAGACGGCCTTTGCTGAGTGTCTCTTCCCCGCAGCTGGAGAGGCAGCACATCCAGCACCAGAGGTGGGCTGTGCCACTGGTGTCACTGGGACGTGATGGTGGTTGAAGATGAGAGCGGTGGGGTGGATGGGGTGGGCAACAGCGCAAGGGCAGCCGGAAAGGACTTCAGGTGTTCACAGCAACATCCCACAGAGGACAAATCTGGCAGCCTACACCCCTCCTTCCTGCTCCCCAAAACTGTCCAGAAACAGTCCTTACTGCATTCCTGCTCGCTGCAGGCTCTCCTGGATCCCTAGCGGCACATTGATGATGCCCCGAGTGAGGTGGTCTCCCAGGATCTCTTCTGCTGCTGCGGCCATCCCCAACACAGCTTTTCCGAAACCCACCAGGTACAGGTCCCTCTTCACTGGAAAGGCCTGGCCCTTCACCAGCAGCTGAGGGCACCCATCTCCCCGGAGCTTCAGAGCCCTCTTCAGCATGGGAGCCGGGCGGACGGTGCCCACGGCGCCACGGAACAGGGACAGCGCGTGCTCGCGGAGGGACATGGTGCACAGGCTGGCAGGGCTGAGCCACTCTGCCCTGTGGGGTGGGCCTGTGCACTCTCTGCCAGCACTGGCAAGGCCTCAAGGGCTGGAACAGCCAGCAGCCTCCAACCTGCAAGGGAAAGTGAACATTTTTGCTAGTAGAAGAGACAGGGCTGTCACAGAAAGAAAACAGAGAGGTCAAAACACGAACCGTGGAACTCTAGCTCCTGTTTCCCCGAGATTAAGGTGCCATATGAGCAGCATTTTCTAACTTTTCCCCAGGCAGGAAGAAGGGAAGGACAGTGTCACATTCAAACTACCTGTCAGCTTGTGATTCCCCTGCAATCTCATCACCTCCTGCAGGGAAGGTGAGCTCTGCCAGCCAGCTTCTCCATCACTGTAGCTTTGCCACTGGCAAGCCATCATTTCTGTTTGCTTAGCGCTTGACACCTTTCCAAACCGTGGAAGCTGCTCTCTGTCCTGGAGAGAGCAGGGTGTCTGGGTGGAACAGCTTTTCACTACATTAACTCCCTTCCTCATGCTAGCCAAATGCTGATCTCATCCTCTGGCTGTGCATTGCCCCATGTGTCCCTGCAGCATCAGACACGGGCTGAGGAGAAACAACAGCCTTGCTGGCTGCCTCCTCCCTCGCTGCTGGTGGCCACAGAGAGACCAGTAATGAGGTTTCCTCACCAGACAGCAAATTAACACGAGGCTTCATTTACCTTTCTCTTTTAGTCCTCATTATCCATTAAAATCACATTTTGAGCCCAAATAAGACTTCGTATCCAGGCAAAGTTGCCAGCCGTGTCTGTGAAAGCCCATTCGAGCTGTTCTCCGCTGAGCATTAGCATTATATGCAACAGATCTGTGCACGGACCGAAAGATCTCAGCTGCTCAAGGGCAGATACTTGTCTTGACAGAGGAAAGGCGGCCCCTGCCAGCACACACACATCCATTCCCTCCCAGCATTTCTCCTTCCTTCTGTTAACTGGCAGCAAGTTCACCGCTGGTTTCTGAGGATCAAAGATCCTTGTGATCTGCATCTCTCCTGCTCATGGCATTTAAGGCAGGATGCCAGGAGGCTGAAGCAGCCAGGGCAACACACTTGATCACAGACCCATTGAAATTACCTGAGAGAGTTAATCCTCTCTCTAGTAAGTGGATGTGTTTTGTGCAAGGGCTTCTTTTAGGAGAGCTCAGGAGTCCAGAGGTCTCTTTGTCCTGACACTCCTGTAGCACTGCAAGGTGTTAATCATTAAGCCCGACAAGCTTTTCAACAGCTCCTCTGGGTCTAAATCTGCCTTATTTTGCTGCAGGGACGCAAAGGATCTACACAAAAAACCCCTACACAAGCACCTTCTCAGGCACTGAAACTTGGGCACACTCTGACATCTTTGGACAGGGAACTTGTAGGTAAGGCTATACAGAGAATCAAAGGTTTGTCAGAGAAAGAACCCCAAGAACCACTGAACTGGGAAAAGACCCTTAAGAACAAGGCTAACAGTAAACGATTTCACGCTTAGGAGAACAGATTTTAAAGGCAAAAGCCAAGGCAGACTAACTGCCCGTCTGTACTCCCTTTAGGTGCTTGTCAGAAGGACAGGCTTTTCAACCACGAGGAGCCAGGAGAACAAAAGACGGGGTGCCCCGACCACTTTGTTACTAGACTCTTAAACTTCACGGCAGCTGATGCTGCCAGCAGTTTAAACCACTGACCCCACTTCAATGAGGGCCAGAGTAACCGTGCTGACCGCAGTGAAGTCGGCTGTGCACCTCTCAGGAACCGAGATAAGCATCTCTGCTCCCAGCAGGTCTCTGAGTCACCTGGCAGCACAGAGCAATCCGAGGAAGGTGCTACAAAGCAGAGGTGCATCACAGCCCAGGTCACCTCGTGGGTTTGCAGGAATGGCTGCAGGAAAAAAGCTTAAATGGAGCCAGGGGAGTTTAAGGAAAAAAAGCCCCAAAGTTTTTAAGAGGCTTTGTCTCTGCCTTGATGTTTCTGTGCACGGCTGACCCTGAAGCCCGGGGGAAATGAACACAACCAGACCTGCAACCGTGGCTCCTGTCACACGTGCCCTCCTGGCAGCCCCGTTCAGCTCCAGCTCCAGACACGACACAGCAGGCGTGAGTTCCTTAAAAGCAATCCTCTCCTACTGGAGCTGGAAAAACTAAATGCCAGCTTAATTCATCTGGCACTTGTGTACATACTGCTAATGCTTACTCTGGAAGGCATTTCGGTACAATAGCAGGCATGTAATCTGTGTTCTGCACTCTGAACTCAGATTACATTTTAACCATCGAGGCCTGATCCAGAGTCTGTGGAAGTCAGCGAGCGCCTTTCCATTGCTTCTCGGGATTTTTGGGTCCACTGCCTGCCACCGACCTCAGAGCACAGGTGTAAAGGCAGAGTAAACACAGTGTAAAACCCCCTTGCAAATCAGGGGTTATCCAACTTCATACCAGTGCAACAGAGAGCTGCGTTTGGCACAGATCCATTTGCTTTGGATGCCTCAGTGTGTGACTCTGCTCCTTGTCAGCTCTGATTAGACACACAGGCTCACTGGAGGCTCCCCTTGGAATGGGGGTGCTGCTAATGATACCACAAATCCGTTTTTATGTAATTTATTTATACAGTCTCAGGCACCGGGTACTAAATGTCATCAGGGAACAGCTATAAATCAGTGCTATGAAATCCGCTGTAGATATTAACAAAAAATAAAACTCCTACTCATTTTACCAAGGCTTTAAAAACAAGATCAAGAGAACTGAACATCACCCCAAAACACAGGCAGTTGTGGAAAGAAAAATAACCCAAATGGCAGCTCTCAGGCTCCCTCCCCAGATGGTGGGTTTAGAAGTGGTGTAATTGCCTGTTAGCTGCTACATCTTGCACGAGGGGAAATTACACCCTCACATCCCTGCGTTTTCCTCTTCCCACTGCTGGCTGGGAGGAATCTGGGCTGGGAGAAGGGGCTGATGATGTGACTCATATTACTTCATGCACTAATCTTAGTTTCCCAGTTCCTCAGGAAAATCACTCAGGGATGAATGAGCCCTCTTCTATATGGAGATAAGGTGACATGCTATAGGCACGGGTGGGGTTCAGGTTTCATACCTTCCCTTTGTCCCTCGTTGGGATAATTTGGAGTTGGGATATAGACAGTCTTTTGAAAAGTTTCCTTTAAGTTCGCACTAAGCTTAGGATGAAAATGATGCTAAGAATGGCCCATTCCAAAGAGAGCTGGAGGATTGTAAGGGGTTTAGATTAATCCCCTTTAAATGAAAACTTCCTCAGCTTTCATTGATGAATAATCTACGCACTTATAATAATCTACACACACCATTATAAACCCTTTCTTCGGAGGGCTCCTCCTAAGCCTGTAGAAATTTCCACCCTTAGCTCTCACAGCAAAAAGCAGCAAAACCCCAGCTTCTCATTTTCACCTTCCCTGGGAAAGAGGGAGGAAAAGGAGCTGGACTGTGATAAAATACAGGCAAAACGCTCGTTTGCATTACCTTTCATTAACTTTTTAATTAAAGCAATTCTGTAGGCAAGGAGCCAAAGTCAGAGGGAGACAGAAACAATCCAGCAGCAGGGGCAGAAATGTGGTAAAGCTGCCAAGTAAATTGGATGGTGGCAAGAGACCAAAAGCATGGACAGAGCAGGGCAGAGTCTGAGCCATAAACTTGGAGTCACACTGGGGAGGAAAACAGTGAACAAATGAGCTGCCCATGCCCATGCAGTGAGAAAAATGAGCCAGCACCTCACTCCATGGCAGGTACTTGAAAGCCAGAGAAATACTCCTTTCTAGGGGCCAGTCTGCCATCACCGGGCAGAGCTGAGCTATTCCAGGTGCTGTGGTTGGAGGTTTGTTCAAGGATTTGCATCTCGGGCTTGTGGGTTTTTTTGAAGTCGGGGCAATGGAGCTTGTTGCAGGCCAACCCAACCGCACACACATCCTGAGTGGTTCAGGTGCCGCGAGATCAGAGGATGCCGCGCCAGAACCTCCGATTTAACCGCGAACTTCAGGGACCCGAGTTACTTCAGCTTCAGTGCCGTCAGGATGCCTCTGGATTTCCTCCAGGACTGGTGGCTGGCCCACCTTGTACAGGGTCAACTTCAAAATCCCCGAGGGGCTAGGAAAATATTTGAGATGGCACTGGACCAAACCCCAATTGTTCGAGGATAATTTTGAGCTCAAGCTCTAAAAGACAGATTACAGTAGTAAACTCCCAGACACAGCAAGTTTCAGCAGTGTCTCTTGCTCCTCGTTTTTCTTGCTGCACGACTTTTTTCTGGCCTCTCAGCATGTAAATTACTGACAGACTCACCGAGGCTCCCCACTTCTATTTCTCCTGCATCACCAGGGGAATTTACCTACCAAGTACAACAGAGTGGAGATTTTACTGCCTTAAACTCCCCCGTTCCCACTTACTGACACATCTTCTCTATCATTTGATATATCAACTTTAATTCGCCTGGTGAGCCCCGCTCAAACCCAAGCTTGCTGCTCCACATGGTCCCAAAAGCATTACAAGAAAATTTTCCAGGAGATGCACTGAACCCAGGAGGGAAACAAAGCAGTGAAGGCTTGTTCCAAGTGACTATTCTGAGAGGATTAGATGGGGGATTTTTCAAGACTAATCTCTTTAAATGAAAATTTCAGAATTTGATTAATTTTTTAATCTGCACATGGATTTGCATAAAATTACCGCACTGCCTCATTCACATTTGGTAAAAGAAAAAACGTCTGCAGCAGGATGGGCAGCTTTGAAGGGTCGAGTGCACGAGGAGGTGTGCAGGGACAGGGTGAAAGGCCCTTTGCCCCCACTCAGTGCAGTGCTCCTGCATCCAGAAGCGGGAAAGAGGATGAGGGTGGACAGCAGGAGCATGATGAGACCAGAGGGTTTGCCAGGCAGGCAAGGGAGGAAGTAGGATGGAGCCTGGATACCTTTGTTTTAGGAATATGCTGAGCTCTGGGAAACCCGGGAGTCCTAGTTTCCAATACATGGCTTTCTATATGTTGCTTGGAAAAGAAATATGTTGCTCTCATGACTGATTTACTCACCAGGAAAGTGTCAACAGGGTCTCTTTGCCTTTGATGGGGAATGTGGCTTAAGGCCAAACACAGGGAAGATAAGTGTTCTAGTCAGCATTTTATATATATAGATCAGTATCATTAGCCAAAAAAAAATTAACTGGATTTGACATATGCATCTTACTAGTTTTTCTAGGTCACACTCCCTTCACTCCCTATATACCTTTTGGAAATGATTTTTCCATGCACTGGGGATTGCAAGGAAGAAAAATGTTTCACTAAAAATTCTTCTGTAGCTCAACACAGAACACCACTACCCTGAAGCCAAGCCCATGCCAAGTCTACTTCCTTTCATGCTGTAATTTCTCAAACTCCCTATTCTGAGTCAACTTGCCATCAAAGATGAGAGTCATTTAAAATACAGGGAAGGATCACAGCATTCTAGAGAAGATGAAAAGCTGCGAGCCTTGAGGACTGGAATAGTAGAAAGGGGTTGAAATTCAGTGCTGCGAAATACAAGGTCATGGTCTTTGGGATTAATAGCAGAAAATTATGAGCTCCTCAGTTGGAAATAACATAAGAGGAGAAAGAGCCAGGAATCTTAATCAGTCACAGGATGACAATTACAGCTGCCCTCTGGGCTGAGACAAGAGGTTGTGGGGAATGTGGAAAGCAGCAGATGTGAACTGCCTGGACTTCGCTGAGGTTTTTGACATCATTCCCGTGAGCACACTGGAGGGTGGGCTGGGCAATCACAGCCAGCCCCACTGGAAACCAGCCTGACCACTGGGCTCAGAGGGCAGAAAGCAGTGGCTCGGGGTGCAGCTGACATCTGGTCATCAACAGGGACTCTGCTGGGGTTCGTGTCACCCCACGGCTTCATCAGCGACCCGGAGAGGAGCACAGAGCGCTTAATTTGGGGGAACCGCTGACGGGGGCACCTTCCAGAGGAACCCTGATAAACTCAGGGTCAGGGCCCACAGAAACCTCAGGACACTCAGAAGGGAGAAGTGTGAATTTTTGCTGCTGAGCAAGCACAAGTCCCTGTGCTGTGCAGGTTCCAGTGGTGTCTAATACAGAAATGCATAGGTAGAATAACTGCATTTGATCGATATTACTCAAGCGGCAATTAAACATTTTTTCCATTAACTAATTTTGCAGGGGCATTATCCATAATTCCTACTTAACATGACATTTTTCTAGGAGATCCAATTATCCTGCCAGCTAAATTCCAGCTTGGTATAAACTGACAAACTAGGTTCCAACGATTAGGAAGAAAGGCAGAAGAATAAAAAGGAAGTGACAAAATATCAAATCAACAACCCACGGTGTTATACAACTCTAAAACTTAGCTAAGTATTGTAGGTGTTTTGAAGTAAATTGTCTTATGATGTTATTGGTGAGTCACCTCCGGGGCCTGCAGGAGATAATCCAGGCTTTGATCCTGCAATTTAGAGTGTGCAGGAGGCTCGACATTCCGAGCTTTTCTGAAACCTCTCATCACAGGAAAATGGGTTGTGGGTTTTGAACCGGCCTCACAAAGGGGCAGCTGCCCCCGAGGCCCTCGGGAGGAATGAGGGCGTTTCGAGTATCCCTGGACTCGGGTGTGAAAGTCTTGACTGTTTCAAAGTAGGAAAGGTAAATCGTTCTGAGGAGCCAACCCCACCTCAGGGTGAAAGGATGAGTCGGGTGAGATCTCTGAGCGTGTAACAGGGAGCTCCAGCAGGCAAACGGCAAGGGCAAGGAATCTGAGAAAAGTAGTATTTCACTAAGTCAGACATGCACACAAAGCAGTTCAGCCCGTTTGAAGGACGTGCAGAGCTTTAACAGGAACTTGCTGAGGTTTGACCACAGGAGGGCAACAGGATCCAAAGGCAAAATCAAACTCTGCGCTGGACACTGTGAAAGGAAATGCAATTAACGTTCAGGAAGGCAGCTACGGTTTAATTTTTTTTCCTTTTAATTCTGAGTTTCTTGGGGAGCAAAGAGACAAGAAGATCTGCTGGTGTTCTAAATTTAAAACAGCAGAAAACTTTGTGGGGTGAGATTCTTACAGCTACTCTGACGCTCCAAGAACAGCTTCTTAAGGTAAGAAATACACAAAACCATGTACACTGAGCCTGCCATCAGGATTCCTGATAGAAAAAGGCAGTTCCAAGGTGTGTGTACTGGAGCAGCAGCCTCAAAAGCCACAGAGTGTTTCCCAAAGGCTTAAGTGTGTGCTGCCCACCTTTACCTGAGAGCTTATGTGGTGTAGGAGCACGGTGCTAAAGCCGTGGCGTTCCTCTAGTACTGCCAGCAAGTTTTTAGAGGAATAAAAAACCATTGGGAAATAAAAATGTGAAACAGCTGGACTGAAAGTAGGAGAGGAAGGGTGAACAAGTGATCCCACTGTACCTCAAAGGAGGGGGAGCTGACCGATGCTCCCTGGCCGCCCTGGGCTGTCCAGAGGCTGTTCCTGCCAGGCTCTGCCAAGAGGCCGGCACGGTGCATGCACCCCACAAATGATTTCACAGAATCACAGAATCAACTGTGTTGGAAAAGAACCCCGAGACATCGAGTCCAACCTGTGACCCAACACCACAGTGTGAACCAGAGCACGGCACCGAGTGCCACCTCCAGCCTTTCCCTGAACACCTCCAGGGTCGGTGACTCCACCGCCTCCCTGAGCAGCCCATTCCAATGTCTAAGCACCCTCCCTGTGAAGGAATTCTTCCTGATGTCCGATCTAAACCTCCCCTGGCACAGCTCGAGGCTGTGTCCTCTCGTCCTGGGAGGCCAACCCCCACCCAGCTCCAACCTCCTTTTGGGGAGTTGTAGAGAGTGATAAGGGCACCCCTGAGCCTCCTTTTCTCCAGGGTAAACACCCCCCAGCTCTCTCAGCCGCTCCTCACATGACTTGTGCTCCAAACCCTTCCCCAGCACTGCTGCCCTTCTTTGGACCTGCTCCAATATTTCAATATCTTTCCTGAACTGAGGGGCCTAGAACTGGACACAGCACTCAAAGCGTGGCCTCAGCAGTGCCCAGCACAGGGACACAATCACCGCCCTGGTCCTGCTGGCCGCACTATTGCTGATACAGGCCAGACGCCACTGGCCCTCTTGGCGACCTGGGCACGCCTGAGTTCGTGTTCAGCCGGCTGCCGACCAGCACATTTCTCTCTAGTTTCCACTGGAAACTCCGAAAAACGCCTTAAATCGACACAATATGGGGAAGATCTCCCGCGGGGGCTGAGGCCGTCCCGGGGCTCCCGCGGCCCCTCACGGCCCAGAGCAGCGCGAGGGCGCCCGCCCTCCCCGGCACCGGAAGTGACGCGCTCCCGCCGGCGCGAAGCCATTGCCCGCTTACGGGATTACGTCATGCCCTCAACCCGGCCTCCCCCACCCTCCCCATAGGCACGGACGGGCGGGTGGGTAGAGAACTGCTAACGAACCCCGACCGCGCCACAGCCGCCCGGCCCTGCCCTGCGGCGCCCCTTCCCACCTCGGGCCCGGGAGCGGCGGGGACGGTGACAGGCGCTGACAGACGCTGACAGCCAGGGCGGGCCAGGAGAGCGCAGGCCTTTCTGTCATTCGTGCCACACTCAATATGGCCGCCAGGCACGGGGCACCCCGCCCTCCCCCGTCCCAGCAGCCCGT